>CAXITT010000507.1:443353-490311 GCA_964033795.1 Lymnaea stagnalis | reverse complement strand
GATATATTTGGTTACAAAACTCACTTTTTCTTTTTTTTTTTAAATGTAAAAATTTTTAATTAGTTATGAAAAGATAATATTTTTTTTTTCGGTAAAATATTTGTTTAACCTGTGATCCGCTATCCTTTTATGAAGTTTGGTTATACCGAGCAGTGTGAGCGCTGGAAATATGCAATTTACCCCCCCCCCTTTTCCCTTTTTGGGATGGTGTCATCCAGTGCGGTCCGCACCAGTGATTATTTCAGAAATTTTCCCGGGGGGTGGGGGGCACTTCAGATTTTTTTTTTGAGGGGGGGGGGCAGTGGCAGCAGTGCCAGTTGATTTATTGTTGGACATATTTTTGCTCAGGGGGGGGGCACTCACTGCCCCCCTCTAGATATAGCTGAAAGAAACCCTGGTCCGCACCCCCTGCACCCCACTAGCTACGCCACTGGTAGTATGTGCCAATAATGTTTGGGGATTTTGCTTTACTTAACTTTGAAAACCATAACGGCATTCAAGCATGGAGCGTCGTCAGTAAACACCCCAATGACATCTTCCCAATTGATACCATGCGTCTAAAAGAAGCTTTCTACTTTATCAAATATTTATTTTGCAGTTGTTGGTGCTGTGAGTTTCGCAAAACAAAAAAAATCATCTTCCAGTTGCTTGTCATATCCATAGCGTACACAGTGCCGTCTTAAGGCATAGGCCCAGTGGGCAGTGGCGTAGCGAGGTAGGTGCGGGGGGTGCGGACCGCACCGGGTGACACCATTTTAGGGGTGACACCCGATTGAAAAATTTGCATATTTACAGGGCACACATTGCTTGCAAAAATCGAGATTCATAAAAGAATAACCGATCACACATATATTTTTTCACAAATTTAAACCAATCCAAATGCGTGCTTTATTAAAAGGTAATGCTATACTGTGGACTTATTTTAACAAGAAAAAATCGATCATAGAAGTTTGGGGGGGGGGGGTGGGGGTGACACCATGAGTTTACCGCACCGGGTGACACCAACCCTAGCTACGCCACTGCCAGTGGGCACTAGCCCAGGGCCCCTCGCTTGTAGGGGCCCCACTAATCTAGGAGACACACTCTTATAGATGCATCATGCTTTACATATGTTTAAAGAATATTGAAGGAGTTCCACAATTAAATTGTATTTAAAATTCCCAATCCCCCCCCCCCCCCCCCCCCCCCCTCTCAGCACATTCCAAAATTAATACGGTATTAGAAATGCGAGACAAAATTGGATAATTTAAAAACTTTTAAAGGGGAATAACTCTCATCGAAGAGTTTTACTTTCCCAGGATATGAATCGAAATAAATATATAAGGTAAGAATTGATGTTAACAATCTTATTAGACAAGGATGTTGGCCCCGGGCGGTAATGACCCTATCTACGCTACTACTCAGTAGTGAAATAAGTCTATTCTTGCACCAGTTAAAGTACGAATGCAGTTTATTAGCATTATAATATTATATAAAGGCATAGTACTGAGATATGTACCAACAGTTGGTCACGGAACTCCTTGATTGTATACCTCTAAAAGTCTAAAAAACAAGTCAAGTAGAGGCATAGTACTGAGATATGTGCCAACAGTTAAGTAGAAATTGTTTTAACCTCTCAGAAACTTGAACATGAAATTAATCTTATTCTTTTTATTTCCAAATCACTATTATGACTCCATTCTCTTAAGACAAAGTATAGGGATAAGTAGTGAGAAATGTTAGAAAGGTAGACTCCCCTATTTCTGTACCCTACTTCTTGACTGTCAAATGCACATAATGAAAAAAAAAGACTAGTTAAATGTATTTAGCATGACTTTTACTACAACAATTAGTTTCAGACAAACATTAAAATTTATTTTTAAAAATTAAAAAAATTATTATAAAACAAAAACAAGTTGTTCTGTATTTGTTTGTTTAATAACACTTGGCTAAGTAACCATTTTATTTACAAGACAAGAATAAGCTTGTCCATGAGAAAACACTAGATGTAGAGCAGGAGTGGCCACCTCTGAAGTAGAGCAGGAGTGGCCACCTCTCAAGTAGAGCAGGAGTGGCCACTTCTGATGTAGAGCAGGAGTGGCCACCTCTGAAGTAGAGCAGGAGTGGCCACCTCTCAAGTAGAGCAGGAGTGGCCACTTCTGATGTAGAGCAGGAGTGGCCACCTCTGATGTAGAGTGTAAATGCATTGGTTATTACCAAACAAACGAAAGTGATAAGTTCTTAAGTGATTTCATAAATTAAAAGTAATGGTTCACAAAAATGTGGACAGTTAAATCATTAACTACACATTCAATTAAAACAATGTAAATCATAATATGGATGTATAATTATTTTTAAAATTTTAATATGACAGATTTTTTTCTTAAGCTTGATGTATAACTAGATTCGAAGACTTATTCTTTACTAGAAAAAGTCTGCTAAGTGCTCCAAAAACCCTCACATCATCAAACAACAACACTTTAAATGAACAATTTGTTCAAAAGTCTAAAATCAAAACTTGACTTCGGGCATAAAGGCTTAGTACTCAGACACCAACCTACAGTCATCCATTTTTTAAATACAATGGAAAATGAAGCAGTAATTTATTTGTATACAAAAAAGCTGCTAATGCCTAAGTAAGGTCATGGCCAAGATCATCTAACTGATGGTTGCTGACCCTATAGGAAAATAACCCCATATATTAACAGAGAACATTTCCAGTGAACATTGCGGCTTCCTGGTGACCAAGAACAACTCCCATTACTTAAGGGTACATCAGAACACAGGTTGAGAATAAGTCAACTAAAAATAAAATAATGATAATAATAATTTAGTTCAGCCTTACAACCGGTGGGGTGAATGTGGGGGGCCAGAGGTAAAGGCTGTCAAGTCAAAGCTTTTAGCATGTCTTTTTTTTGACTAGGAGAAATGAACATAAATAACTTATTTTGATAACATATCACAAAAGCTATCTGCAATCATGGACATTTGGTACGGATTGATATATAAACCAGTCATTCAATCAGCAATAACATTGGGCTATAATGGTGTGGACTGGTAGTTATAAGAACAGTGATGTAATTCAATTTTATCAACTCACTAGTCCACTGATGTTTCATGAAAAAACTTTTTTGTCAAATAAAATTTCCTTAACTTTACACTATTTTGTTTCAATGTTTAAATAATCCATATTTTCAGAAGTCTGTCACCCTAAAAACTATAAAATGGCTGTAGCTTAACAGCAAAAATATTTTCTGGTTGTGCTGAATTATTAAAAAAAAATCAAATTTGTTGGTGTTCTGTTTAATGCTTGGGAATATTAATTCAATTTTCTCTTCAGAAAAATTAAACATTAAAATCTTTTTAGATTTAATTTAGAAACCAAATTTAAATTACTATGTTAAAATGTACACCTGACAACATAACACCAATTAGTAAAGAACTTGAAAAATCATCTCTATTTTCTGTGACCAAACAAAAATAAAGATTGATTTTAAAACTAAAAGGTTACACTTCTATAATAAGAGTATCAAATTGTTTTGATAGCTGGTTAGGTTAGATTATGGGATTGACTGTATTGAAGAGTGCGAAATAAAACCACAATTCAACCAAAACTCAAGAAGAAAAAGTTCGACAAAGGCCAATACTTCTAAAGACTATAAGATTTATGCCTATTTCCAATCTTTCAACACCATTCAGTTGTTTCTTATTTAATGTATTTAATTATTGGAAGGAATAAATATTTTAAATTTAATTAAATGATAATTTTATTTTTAGCGTAATATCAGGCCGAGTATTTTCATCATAAAAACATGGACATTAAAAAACAAACACATTAGAGTACACATTACACAGAGGATCACAATTTCTTAAAATAAACCAGTATGGAGGAAGGGGACCTTACTTCAATGAGACAACTGTATTTTTGTCATGTCCTCAAGGCAAAAGTCAATAACAGGTTTTTCCTCTTGGGAAATAAAAGTTATGCTTAAGCAACAGCGAATTTAAAAAATATGAACTTTGACAGTGGTAACAACTTATAAATGTGGTAGGCTGTCTCAGCCTATATTGTATCAATAATGTGTTGATCTACTTACAACCAATCACTGACTTCCCAAATATTGCAACAATAGATTTTCACAAATTTTGACAAAGACTAAGATCAGGAATGCTTAGTCTATCATTTATAACACAGCCAGAAACACACACACTTGTACAAGTAGGTGTTTTGATCGAGTATCAACACTGTAGCAGCTCAATATCAACTCAGGTGGTGACTTATGATTTGTTGGATTTACCAAAAAATCCCTTTTTGGATGGCTTCTCTTGGCCAGCCTGTAAAATCAAATATTTGAATTTCAACTGAGAAAATATCAATATCAACATCTGTACCAGACAACTTGATTATGTTCTAATCGTATAACTCCAGCACTGTCAGACAGATTCTTTCCCATATATTTCATCAATTAAATTGATAAACAGATGATATACTTTATATCTCATCAAATCCACCAATGACAAACAGATTCTCTCCCTTTACCCCATCAAATCCATCTTTGACAAACAGATTCTCTCCCTTTTACCTCATCAACTCCATTGACAAACAGATTCTCTTTTACCTCATTAACTCTATTAACAAACATATTCTCTCCCTTTTACCTCATCAAATCCACCCAATGATGAACAGATTCTCTCCCTTTTACCATCAAATCCACCTATGGCAAACATATTCTGTCCCTTTACCCCTTCAACTCCACCATTGACAAACAGATTATTTCGCTTTTACTTCATCAAATCCACCAATGACAAACAGATTCGCTCTTTTACCCCTTCAACTCCATCATTGACAAACATATTCTTTCCTTTACCTCCTCAACTCTATCTTTGACAAGCAGATTCTCTCCCTTTTACCTGATCAACTCCATTGACAAACAGATCCTCTCCCTTTTACTTCATCAACTCTACAATGGACAGACAGATTCTCTCCCTTTTACTTCATCAAAACAGATTAATCTCTCCCTTTTACCTCATCAACTCCACCATTGATAAACAGATTATTCTCTCCCTTTGACCTCATGACTCCAGCACTGATAAAGAGAGTATCTATCTTAAATGCAGTGTTTCAACTCACCAGCAGTTTAGCCCCCAGCAACATTTTGGCCTTGTCTTCCTCCTCTTGTACATCTGTGTGTGGTGCTTCATCCAGCACCCTTGCCTTCCAGTGGAGTTTTTGTTTGATGGCCTGGACATAGAGACAACAGTGTTTTATTTCACACACATACATTTCAAGAACTTTTTTATTGGATAGCTTAGACATGGACACTATGTGAAACATATTAACTCTAAGTTCAAAGCTACTATAACGTTTATCTGAGATTTTATCTGGCGCATCACGCCCCAGACATACTTTTGTATTTTTTTAAATTCTTAAATTTGATGAATGAAACTAAATTTATTAAGACTTTTTTTTTTTAAAATAAGCCTAAATGTAATTATCAGCTTTGTCAGTTTAAATAATATTTATTATAAAGTGCACACACACAACTATGTTTGTTTTTATCTGTTTCCAACAACTCTTAAACTTATATTCCTAATATCTATATATATTATCTATTGCAATGATTTCTACACCTATAATCACTAAATCTATGTAATAAATATTTAAACTATATTTATTAATACACTACATATCTAAATTATCTAAATCTATATAATATATATCAACTTTCTATGTAGCAATGTAATATACTAGAAAGATATGACCTTATGTTCCTGGAATAATAATGGATGGCAATTAGTGAAACTTTATAATTGCTATTGCAAAGTCATAACATCTACAAACCAATTTGTTATGTACTTAACTGAAAAATAATTATGACTATATTCCAGGCCAATGAAATGTATATTTAGGAAATAGTTAATCAGACTTTGTCTTAAAAAGAAGTATCAACGAATTGATAATTTCTACCATCATTTCATTTTTAGAAATCTTTATCTGCAATATAATACATGTCTACCCTATCCATTTTCAGGACCCTGAATTTTCACCCCCCCCAAAAACAGCCCATGTCCTTTAAACAACAAAATTAAATACAATTAATTTTAAATATCTGTAACATTAACGGAATTTGATATATTGGTATCTTAATTAAAAAGTAACCAAAGCTTCTCTACTACATTATCAGAAAATAAAACAAACACAGAAATTTTAAGAATTGAAGGATATCTTAACCAATTTTTATGTCCTTAACAGCCTTGAGTTGTTGTTTTTTATAAATATTATTAATCTCATAAAAATTTACATCCACCTTTCCATGAACTTTATTTTTGCAAAATGAAAACAAAAATATATTTCTACATTTTCAAAGAAAATTTTAACCCTTATTTAATCCCCAAACTATTAGAGTAAAACAAAAATGACCTTTAAGATTAAATTTTCATGTGTGTAAAATGATAGAGATAATTTCATCTACATAAAAAAAGTCCCCACTCTCTTTCTTTCTCACTTAATATGTATTTTAAATAAATATTTACAATACATTGTAATTAGATAAAAACATATTGTTTATCCTCATAAATATGTGCCCACCCTTTATCCTCGCCCTTCAACAGTATCTTTGAAAAATTAGGAAAACCTAGATGTTTGTTGTCAAAAAAAGGCATCTATTTTTCATTTTCCAACTTTTTTTTAGGTATGGGTATATTTATGTAAATGTACCCACTAATTGTCAAAGCCATTGAACTTTATTTTCTTACATTGGTATAACACATACTTTAAAAAAAAAATTAGAAGTTCTATGTCAAACCGTAATATTATTGGATTTAAAGATAGTCATCACGTAAAAATTTACACATTTACTCGCTTTGAAATATGATTTTAGAAGAAGGTTAAATGCATTATTTAATAAGTTTTAAATCTACTTATATACGAATTCCCCATGTGTAAGATATTTAAGCTCTGAGTTAACTGTACTAATAAAATACGTTGAACTATACTGTGGCATAATTTGTGCTGTCTGGGACAGAATCTAAAAATGGCCTCCCCATCCCCCATTTGTGACGGATCATGTGATATGAGGTATAAAAAGAATGTAGAATGAGGAAAAAAGATTAGTTGTCACACAGAACACAGACCAATAGGGATCACATTTTACTATTACAGTTTTTAATAAACATCACTAAAGCAGCCCAGGGATGTTAACACCCTAAGCTGCTACAGCTTACTTTTTCCACACCCCTAAACTAAGTAAACATTAGAATGTACAACTCCAGTTTTACCTCGCAATAGTTACAATTTTTTTATTTTTTTTTCAATTTTTATTGTCTAGATTTTTTAAATTAAAAGATGTTATTTATTTTTAAATTGGAGTAAATAATTTTTTTAAAATGTGAGTCCCCATTTTTTTTATGTTCACACGTGAATGTAAAAACAGAATATTGTAAAATTTATAGTTCACAATTTTATTTTAAATTATCTAAATACAAATGTTCAAGTCTGTATTGTTTTCGGGTTATGAGATACTACTATAACATAAGTGACTTCACTCACGTACTTAAAATGTTTTTAAAATGTACCAACCCCCCACTTAAATAATATATATATATCAGAATAATAATAATAAAGCTTATTTGAAAATCACGCTTCATCCTCAAAGGCTTGAAGAGCGGTACAAAGTCATCCATATTAAAAGAGATATGAAAAGAATCTATATTTTACAACATTGAAATACAAATCCAAACATTACAAAAACTACATACAAGAATACCCATTCTAAGTCTTTCATCCCTTGCAACCATAAACATCACAGGCCACAATACATCTAGGAGATAATAGCTAGCTGGAAAAGATGGTAGACTACATCATCCCAACAAGTGTTTGCGAATAGATACGTTTTCAAATCCTTTTTGAAAGACTCCAGTGTCTGCCTGTTTCTGAGAGCAACAGGAAGTGTGTTCCAAATTGTTGGGCCAGCAAATGCGAACTTGCGCCTTCCATAAGTCTCAGGGCGAACACGTGGTATCGAGAGTTTGCCACTATTGGATGAGCGGAGTTGTCTAGAGGTACATAAGCCGTCATGAGCGCTTTGAGATAGGACGGCGCCAGGTCATGCAAGCAGCGGAAGCACAGAGTTGCTATTTTGTACGCTATGCGAGCACAGCCCGGCAGCCAATGCAACTCTCTCAGAAATGTTTTAGCATGGTCAGATTTGCGTTTTCGAAAAACAATGCAAGCCACATTATTCTATACTTTTTTAATTTTATCCAGGAGCGGAGCTGGAAGACCCACCATGAGAGCATTGCAGTAGTCCATGTGTGATAGCACAAATGCAGAAAATATGACATATATCAACATTCTATATAGCAATATGATATATATCAATATTCTATATAGCAATATCATTTATGTCAACATTCTATTTAGCATTATTATATGTAAGAACTACCTATAAAGCTATATTCTCACCAAACTGAAAGACTCACCTGAGACAAGAGAACACGTTTGCTGTGGTTTTTGAGAGTGATGAGAAAATCAAACCATGTCCAGATACAGTTGTGGTACTCCACAGTTGGGAGGATGAAACTGAAGTCGTGAACATCCTCGATGTTTTTCTCTTTCTGGCCCTATGATTGGCAAGAAATTTGACCAATCAATACATTACCTTATACAGGGACGTTTGGCAACAGCTTTTTATTTTTCTTTTAAATCCTAATTTTTTACAAAAACATTCACTGAAATTTCTTTTCAATTACATGTTAACCTTTTTAAACACAACAGGACTATCATGAGACCCACCAAATTCTCTGGCAAGTTTTATGAGCATATCCAAGTTTATTCAAGTTTGAGATTGACAGAACATTTTTAAAACCATTTAATCATGTAGATTTACATAATATGTCAAACATATATTTATACATATACAAATATATAATCATAAATTATCTTGAACTTAAGCTTTGGCTTAAATAAATAATCAGATATTTATGAAAGTTAAATAACTTTACTACAACTACAATATATATTCAACAAAATCATTTTAAAATCTTGTTATCAATTTATTTGCCATATAGATCCTATCCGATGTGTTACTAGTATACAGTATACCAGTAACTGCAATGTCTAAAATTCCATCATGGTTAGTGCTATTGAAATGTTTGCAGACCAGACAGAGAGCCTGTTTATTTATGTTGTAGAGGTGTTCTCTAAACCGGTCTCCTACATATATTCCTACAATTCATAAATAAATTAAAACCCTACAATAGCTAGGACTGACCTTATAGCTGACCCTTGCAATGACTTCAGGGATTTTGATGTACAAGAATGTATTGTTCTTGGCAGCTCTTTCCTGTTTGACATCAATCAAATGTTACAGTCAAATGTATACACAATGTGCAGTAAACAGATATTACGGTAAATTGTCTAAACAATGTCAGGTCATCAGATAGGATCAGCTAGCTAATCCAGAGGCAAAATAATCATGATCACACCACCACCCTCTTCCCATCCCATCCCTATTGATTGATATGAGTTGACACTATACATCACTATAAGATAAGATTCTTTTATTGAGTCACAAAAATGGAGATTTTTTTTTTTATTATATTGTACATATTTACTTTCATATAGATTAGATAGTAATTTTAGCGATGGGCTGAATTAGCCTACCCTCATTTTGTTGATGTCGTCAGCGCTGCTAAACGATGCAACAGAACGCAGAGAACTCTTTTCAGAGTCATCTCCCTTGTCTTTTTTCTTCTCTTTATCTTTCTTGCTGTTTTTCTTTTCTTTCTTCTGCTTTATATCCATGTCATCTTCTGGTAAAGGTCAGATCATCCATAGGTTACATTTTTATCAAAATTGTTAACATAGTCAGTTCTTATTGAAAATGTTTTAGTTGGAAACAAAATCTAACGCCATCCATTGCTAGGATCAAACATCAACATATTTAACCATGTTCAGTTAAACCACAATTATTTTGTTTTTTTAATTCTTTATATCACATCAAAACATATGTCATAATGTCATCCACAACATCCCTTTCAACTGTAACTCACAACATCAACTAATTTCAAAATGTCACTCACCACGTCAACCTATTTAAAATATCACCAACCATGTGAAACTATTTGAAATTTCACCCACCACATCAATTTATTTCAAATGTCACTCACAACCTAAAATGACTTGAAATGTCACCCACCACATCAACTTGCAATGTCACTCACACACTTCATATTTTATCACATCAACCACTTTCAAATGTCACTCACCATCATCCATGTCAACATTCTTGTCAGGAAAGAAAAACTCCATGACAGCTTTGTAGAACTGGTATGTCATCTGGATCTGAATCGGGGCAACATTCACTTCAAAGTGTTCTTTGACTGGTATACCACCCACTATACAACAGACACATAGAGTACATAGAGACACATGATATTGGACATCAGAGGTACACATATTTAGCCCATTTGGCCCTTTCAACTGGTCTGCTGACATTTCCGAAACAAAATTGTATGTATCATTTTTTTAAGCAGCCTGATACCATGAATGCATAGCATTAAAATAAAAATGGACCATAGCATTAAAATAACAATGGACGGTAGCGTTAAAATAACAATGGACCGTAGCATTAAAATAACAATGGACCGTAGCATTAAAATAACAATGGACCATAGCATTAAAATAAAAATGGACCGTAGCATTAAAATATCAATGGACCATAGCATTAAAATAACAATGGACCATAGCATTAAAATAACAATGGACCATAGCATTAAAATAAAAATGGACCGTAGCAGTAAAATAACAATGGACCATAGCAGTCAAATAACAAGGGACCGTAGCATTAAAATAACAATGGACCGTAGCATTAAAATAACAATGGACCGTAGCATTAAAATAACAATGGACCGTAGCATTAAAATAACAATGGACCGTAGCATTAAAATATCAATTGACCATAGCATTAAAATAACAATGGACCGTAGCATTAAAATAACAATGCACATCTCTGACCAGAAGACAAATTTACAGTGTTAATGTGACACTGACATCTCTATTTTACAGCAAGTTTACAGTACAATGACCTATGATGCCATATGAATGCTATTGTTATGTAGATTGTAGTATCACAGGCATCAGGTCAATGTGAGACTGCCAAGGGGGGCTTTTCTGACCCTCGGACACATCTAAAAAATATCTAGCCCTCGGATGGAAAAGTTTGAGAACAACTGGCATTTATGGTTCTAAAATTATTATAAAAAAAAATGTTTTGCTTAGTCTGTGTACCAACAGACTCAAGTGCTAAAAATTGTAGCAGGAAAAATCGTTCAAATAGGTTGTAATTAAAGAGAAACAATTGCTTTTTATTTCATCTGTGTTTAATCATGTGGTGTTTTGTTAGTCTGTGTACAACCATGTGGTGTTTTGTTAGTCTGTGAACAACCATGTGGTGTTTTGTTAGTCTGTGAACAACCATGTGGTGTTTTGTTTATCTGTGTACAACCATGTGGTATTTTGTTAATCTGTGTACAACCATGTGGTGTTTTGTTAGTATGTGTACAACCATGTGGTGTGTTTGTTAGTCTGTTTACAACAATGTAGTGTTTTGTTAGTCCTTGTACAACAATGTGGTGTTTTGTTTATCTATGTACAATAATGAGGTGTTTTGTTAGTCTGTGTACAACAATGTGGTGTTTTGTTTATCTATGTACAATAATGAGGTGTTTTGTTAGTCTGTGTACAACCATGTGGTGTTTTTATTAGTCTGTGTACAACAATGTGGTGTTTTTATTAGTCTGTGTACAACCATGTGGTGTTTTTATTAGTCTGTGTACAACCATGTGGTGTTTTTATTAGTCTGTGTACAACAATGTAGTGTTTTGTTAATCTATGTACAACAATGTGGTGTTTTTATTAGTCTGTGTACAACAATGTAGTGTTTTGTTAATCTATGTACAACAATGTGGTGTTTTATTAGTCTGTGTACAGCCATGTCGTGTTTTGTTTATATGTGTACAACACTTCTGACAGATATATTTTAGATTAAACTTTGATCAAATATTTTAAGTAATTGTTTCTCTTTAATTATAACCAATTTGAAAGATTTTTCCTGCTATAATTTTTAGAACTTGAGTTTGTTGATTAAACAATAAACATTTATATGACTGTAAAAATAATTTTGTTTTAAATTTTTTTGCTGGCGATGTGATGATGGTGAAGACTTTGCAGGACGAAATCCACTAGACCTGGGATTATTATTCTAGGATTATAAGCTGGTTCCCAACAGAAAATCGCCTCTCTCCACGCCGCTGGATAAGCCAAGGGAACATCTTGTGGATGATACAGCTTGACACCAGTGATGTCACAGGAGTTGTCGGAATGTTTCATTGTGCCAATGTTATCCGCATATGGGACTCCATCTCTGGGTTTAAATTCAGAGTTTTCTTCTCTTAGATGAGTTGCCATCCAAGGTTAACGAGTCCCATCCACCCGGGGTGCTGGTGATGTTTTTGCTTGACTGGAATTGAACTCCCGACCACCATCTTGAGATTTGCTCAGTTTAGACCATTCGGCCACCCAGCACCCAAAAAGATCAAATTATACCATACATATTCATGGGTCTGTGTTGAATGCATAAAAAACACAACAAACTAAACAAACAGAGATCTACGAAAGTCTGTTTCAACCCAAACTCTAAAAAGGAAAACTTTGCTACAAAGTGAGCCAAAATGACCTTCATTGTGTTGTCTTTGAGCCAAATGACCTCCATTGTGTTGTCTTTGATCAAAAATGACCTCCACTGTGTTGTTTTAACAAAGTTAACAAAATGTAAATGAATGTTTTATTGACATTGAGGGAGTCTGAAATAGGGACATCTAATAAATTTACCTGGTGACCTTTCAGTACATGTTATTCTCAAGGCCATTTGTCTATTTTCTCCTTCCTGACCTTGTGGGTCTTTGGGCACAAGAACTTTCTGTAAAAGGGAAAATGTAACAAATGAGAATATGAGACATGTAGCCATAGTGACTTGACATTTGGTAACAAAATTAAAAGAATAAATCAACAAAATGAGTGACAGAGTTGATTGCAAAGTAAGAATTATATGATAAACATCTGGTCAAAATTAAAGTCACAGCAAGAGTATTTGATAATTACCTGGTAAAAATTATCTGTCAGCAGATTCTCAACCTTGACCCAGTTCAACTCCAGCTGGTGAGTCCAGGTGTCATCATCTCGGTTGACCTTGGTGTAACTGTCAATATCAAAAGAGGATTTCTATGTTAAATATTGACCCTTTGAGTCAAACCATTTCCTATGAGTTGCGACTGTTTGTATAATAATTCATAACAAATGTATCTCCACTTGTCTTTTGTTCTTATCATATTTAACACATCTACTGCGTGGTCGATGGCTGTAAACTGAGTCAATCCCAAGCTTGTGGTTTGGAGTTCAATCTCTACCAAAAACCAACTCAAGCAAAAAAATCACCATCACCCTGAATGGATGGAAACCGTTAACCTTTGACATCTATGAGAAGGAAACTCTGAATAAAAAATCGGAGCAGGAGTCCTGTAGTGTAGGCGGATACATTAATACAATGAAAAATTTCAACAGCGCCTGCGACGCAACTGGTGCCAAGCTATATCATCCAAATATGAGGTTCCCTTGGGTTATCCATTTGCCTGGAGATAGGCGATTTGCCATCTAGGGAACCAGCTTATATTCCTAAAGAAAAAAATCCCAGGCCTTGTGATTTCATCCGGCAAAGTCTACACCATTGTGTCGGACGTGCTATTAAATTTAACATATCAAGAAATAAATAAGTTAGCAATTGTAATCAATAACTCACACAAAATTACGCAGCTCCAACTCAGCTATACCACAGTGGCCATCTTTTTCTGTCATACGCCACTTTGCATATTTGAAACATACCTCGTTCCTCTTCACCACCTGGGCTTGTTGAGCTGAATAGAATAAAAAAAACAACCTATTAAAACTTCTATCAGAAACATGGGACTCAATCTACAGAACCAATATCTAGACCAGGGGTCTCCAAACTTTTCAGCCCGAGGGCCGCATTAACTATCAAACAGCAGTTCAGGGGCCTACTACACACTCGAGATCTAAATTAAAAAGAATCAAAACATGGATGTTGTTTTTAATTATTTATGTATTATTATTTAATTCAGTTATTATTTAATAACACATTGATGCATGACACATGAACACCTGTATTAGTGGGAATGGTGAAATTGTTTCCTGGATGCCAAAATAGTAGTGATTAGCAGACATTTTTGGATTTAGATTTGATATCCCTAACATCAACAGTGACCTGAGATTATCATCGGACAAATTTGTTCTCAAATTGTTCTTCACTTATTTCGTTCTTGAAAATGTTTGCTCACACAGCCATGTTGTTCCAAAGTTTGAAAGATACATTGATGCAAATGTTTGCTCACACAGGCATGTTGTTCCAAAGTTTGAAAGATACATTGATGCAAATGTTTGTTCACACAGCCATGTTGTTCCAAAGTTTGAAAGATACATTGATGCAAATGTTTGTTCACACAGCCATGTTGTTCCAAAGTTTGAAAGATACATTGATGAAAATGTTTGTTCACACAGCCATGTTGTTCCAAAGTTTGAAAGATACATTGATGCAAATGTTTGTTCACACAGCCATGTTGTTCCAAAGTTTGAAAGATACATTGATGCAAATGTTTGTTCACACAGCCATGTTGTTCCAAAGTTTGAAAGATACATTGATGAAAATGTTTGTTCACACAGCCATGTTGTTCCAAAGTTTGAAAGATACATTGATGCAAATGTTTGTTCACACAGCCATGTTGTTCCAAAGTTTGAAAGATACATTGATGCAAATGTTTGTTCACACAGCCATGTTGTTCCAAAGTTTGAAAGATAAATTGATGCAAATGTTTGTTCACACAGCCATGTTGTTCCAAAGTTTGAAAGATAAATTGATGCAAATGTTTTGAAATAAGAAAGTCTTCCTTGGGCCAAAACTAGTTAAAATCCAACGGTCCTCCTTTGAACTTGTCCCTAAGGAGGTCATTTGCTTGCAACTCAATGACCTCCAGATGCAGTTCATCTGGGCGACTGGCCACATCTGCTTCAAATGGGTTTTGAAAAAGGCTCACTTCTTCTGCCTTTAAATCCAAGTCAGAAAACCGCTGCTGAAACTGCAGCTGGGGGTCTTCTATGATGATCTCGCATACAGATGACATGGAGAACTCCGCTGTTGCTTCAGCCTAGAAGACCGTCCACTGCTGAAATTGCGTCAAGTTGTTGGCCTGTACTTGTTCCAAAAACAAGACGAGTTTGGATCTGAAGGTCTTTAGGTGGGTGCATAGATCAGGAAATTTATATGACTAGTTATGTCTGCACCAAAGACCAATTTCCATACCCACTCTTCATCAGACAGTAATGGCTGTGGTTTGCCTTTACTTTCCCAGGAAGTCACCTATTTCCTTTCTTAACTTAAATACTCTGCTCAGAACTTTCTCACAACTTAGCCATCTTATTGCTGTGTAATATGGTAAATCTTGCGATTCTGTGTCTGTATCTTTCAACAGGTCTCAGAACTGTCTATGGTTGAGCCCATGTGACCTTATTAAATTAACCCTCTTCACCACAGGATTCAGTACGCTGCTGATGTCCACATATTTTTCGCACAAAGCTTTCTGATGAATAATACAGTGCAGGAACATTGGTTGCAGAAATTTTTTCTCATTACACATCTGCTTCACTTGTCAAATCATGCCTTTCATATTATTTACTCTGTCAACAGTCAGACAACTGAGGTTAGTCCAGTCCAAGTTATAATCAGCAAATGTTTTTTCCAACTCATTGAATATATCCTCTCCTGTTACAGTGTCGTACATGCTATGTAGGGAAGTCAGCTCTTGTATTATGTTCATTTCTTCATCCACACCTCTAAGGAACACAAGTAGTTAAGAGGTGGAACAGCTGTCCAGCGATTCATCCATTGCAATTAAAAATTGGTGAAACTTGCTTGCATTTTATTTTGCCTCTATTTTAATTTGGTAAAAACATAACGTCCACGTAAGGGGCGTCTGGTCTTGGCAGGATGCACGTAAATATCCGTAAATTTTTCCGTAAAACAAAAAGGTCTCCGCAGGCTGCATGAGAGGGCCCGCGGGCCGTAGTTTGGAGACCCCTGATCTAAACCATGGGTTGCTCAACTTTTTGGCATTTGAAAGAATCATAATCAAGCCCTTACAGTTTTGAGATCCTCTGAGCTACAAGACGTCTACTTACAGTTCATGTCTTGTTCTTACCTTTTTCCATCTTGAGCTGGGCTTTAACTTGGAGTTGACTTTCATTATAACAACTGAGGAAATAGTTTGGAAAAAATACTTACTTAATGATAATATATATAAATATATGACTGTGCAGGTGTAAATTATTTAATGACATGGAAATAAGTGACCTTTAACCCTTCCACCCCTCACTTTTCCAAGAAACATCTTAAGAAATCCATATCCATGCACCTACCTGATTCTCATCCCCAACTCCTCATTTTTGAGACCAATCCAGTTTTTCATTTCATCCATCTTTACTTCCAGTAACTCCATCCTGAAGAAATGGCAAAAAATGATGAAACTTTCTTTGTTATATTACAGTTAGAGAAATTCTCTGCCTAAAATCTTGTCAAATGTTCCTTCAAAACAAAATTGGTACTGTGCGAAGCTTATGACCATTTACCTTTCCTCATCATCACGAAGCTTATGACCATTTACCTTTCCTCATCATCACGAAGCTTATGGCCATTTACCTTTCCTCATCATCACGAAGCTTATGACCATTTACCTTTCCTCATCATCACGAAGCTTATGACCATTTACCTTTCCTCATCATCACAAAGCTTATGACCATTTACCTTTCCTCATCATCACGAAGCTTATGACCATTTACCTTTCCTCATCATCACGAGTCTTGGCAATGTAATATTCCTTTTCTAGTAAACGCAGCTCTTGAACTTTCTCTCTGAAATATTCAAGTTGAACTATTTCATTCTCTATGTGTATACAAAATGTCCTACATCCATACACAGGTAAAACTGTGCACTTTTAACATTCTTTTTCTAAGGCAAAAGTTTTCAAACCTCCATTGATGGAAAAATTCATGGCATTGAGCCACAGACAAACATTATGTAGGGTAGGGGTTTAGACACCATTAAGTACCCGACTGGTACAAACCAGGTTTTGACACCATTAAGTACCCGACTGCTACAAACCAGGTTTTGACACCATTAAGTACCCGACTGGTACAAACCAAACAACTCACCTCTCATACATGACACAAACATTCCCAAAACACACAAAGTTTCTGTCCATTATGTTTTCAAACATCCCTACCCAAAACCCCAAAAAACAAAATGATTCCATGATTCAGTGATGTCGTACACACACAGACAAGTACACACAGACAAGTACACACACAGACAAGTACACACAGACAAGTACACTGATTCAATTCTGTGACATCAGTGATGTCGTACACACACAGACAAGTACACACAGACAAGTACACTGATTCATTTCTGTGACATCAGTGATGTCGTACACACACAAACAAGTACACACAGACAAGTACACTGATTCATTTCTGTGACACAGATATCACCAGTATTATTACCTGACTATTTCCTGCAGCTGTAAGATGGGTGTCTTCTGATCCTCATCTCTGTACAGTTGTAGTTTAAACCTCATATTCTGAAGTCGGTCACTGGCGGCCTGGACAGTGCAGAAATAGAGCATCTTTGTAAACACAGTCAACGGCATTCATTGAACAGATAACACAAGATTCTTAAATACAAAGTCGGCTTTTTTATCAAATAATCAAACTTAATATAAAAATTAAAAAATCATTTTCATTTTTGTGACTAATTTATATTTATGCACGACTTGGTTACCATGACAACATCTATGCCGTTACACTTACCTTCTTCTTGGGTTCTACATAGAGCAAAAGGTTGTTGACAATATCCATGATGACAGAAAACTGGAGCTTAGGATAAGAGTTAAAAATGAAAGTTAACCCCTTGACTGCTGCATGTACATAAGACCACCGGACCTGGCAGTATTACACTGGACGTGGCAGTATTAACCATGAATACTTGAGTACAGGTAGCAATTCTTTTTTTTTTTTTTATAAACTCAGGCTGGGACCGATTGCCTCAAAATCAATTTCACTTACTGTTATGCAGGGTGGAATATTTCATTGATACGAAAATTCTCGACATCATTTTCTCCCTTATTCTTGCTTACACTTACACACAAGCAGAAGACAATCAGTTTTTTTAAAGATCATGAAGTTTATGACAACTGCTTTTCACTTTTCAAATTGCTATGGAAAACATTTTTGTAGTCTGTTGAACAAATTCCAGTTATATTTATGTTAAAAAATGGGACATGTAATGCCCCCAAACCAAGGGTGCATCCTACACGCCAGGGGATATGGTATTTAACAGTTACTAGTAATTTCTTTATAAGTCAGTTATTATTGGAGTAGTGCCCTGTAACATGACATGGGAAGGGTGAAGTTAATCTAAATTGAGTCGAAAGAAAATAATTATTATAAATGTCCAAATTATTTTTAATGTCAAGTTACATAATTGTAATGTTACTTTCAAATGATATTAACAAACAAAAAACATAAGGAATGTCAAGGTTACTCACAGGATTGGAGTAGGCATATACACTCTCGTGTAGTAATGTAAACGTGTCAACACCCTCCTCTATACTCATGACGTCAGTATCTTCTGCTGGCTGCCAGAGAGAAGAAAACAAAGTCTATTAGTGTTACTGCATTTTAATGATACACTCTCTCTCTGTACTTGATGAATTACAATGAGCTGATATATCAATGATTATTTGATTCCATTGGTGTGTTTTATTAACCCTTATTTCATTACACTGAGATGTCCCATTAATGATTATGGGATTACATAGCTGAGTAATATTAATGATTATCTGATTGTATGGCTGTGCTCTCTCCACATTTACTTACAGGTAGGGGAACTTCAGGCAAGTTATTTGGGTCAACGTCTCCATAGTTGGCATAGAAAAATTTACAACTGCACCGATAGATGATTCTCTGGAGCTGTACAGTATCAGCAGATGAGGTCTAGCAAATAGAAGGAAATATTATGGTACGGGCTAATCACCTACGCTACATTTATGATTTAAAAATTGACATCATCTGTTGTGCTACATCATTTTATGCAAGTGAATACATAAAATTAGTTTCAATCTATAAAATTAAATTTAGAACTTTTTTTCATTTTCATATATGTAATCTCCTTTGTAATAAACTTTGTATAGAATATATTTAAGTTCTTAATTTAAATTGCAAAAATGTGATATTAAAAAATGTTGCTTTTTTTGCAGCCCATTCCTTCACAATCAATCAAATTATAAATGAAACATTGTATTTAAATATTTTAAAATTCTTAATTTAAATATGCAAAAATTTGATGTAAAAAAATTTCAATTTTTGAACAGAGTAGCATCTTTTATGTACAAATAATAAGTGGATCTACTTTACTTTAGTCCTTTGTTTACAGTGAATACCAACCACAAGCAGCATAGACAGTTTAACTTAGGATGTACTTAGCATATTAGGTACAGACCTGGTCAGAGGCTGGCTTGACACCTGTGACTACACTACTGACCACACTGCCCACTGACTGACCACTGCTGATCATCTCAGTTAAGCCACTAAGGTCAGTGTAGGCCCTGTCCTCTACGTTTTCCCTGGACAGCCATGGAATGTTGTCCCTCTCATAGCTGTTGTTTGGGTCAACTGTAGCGTAGTACTATGGTGAGAGAATATGATAATATAACACATAGGGGAAAACCTGAAAGATCACAAAACAGAACAAAGGACATTTTGACCAAGAAGCCTTTCAAAAGCAAAATAAGAAAAATAAAATAAAAAATAAACTCAAATAACAGTATTGACAGTAAACAGGAAATCATATCGAATTACTGGAGCATCTAAAAAAATTAAAGTTAGAGGAGTGTGTTACTAACTATATAGCAATATATATATATATATAACTATATAACAAATAGAACTTAAGGAAATTCTCATTGAATAAATATGTCATACAAACATTGTCGGATACATACAACAATAACCACAATTTTTGTCAAATAAATTTATTCACCAAGTTAATCCTACTGATTAATATTAAAGCAATGGTTGAGAGTGTAGTAAATATGGACAGAAATACAAGTGCTATGACAAAGGAGAACAGACCACCAAATATCCAGACGGAATGTCCACTAGGTGGACCCCCAAATATTCAGATGGAATGTCCACTAGGTGGACCCCAAATATTCAGATGGAATGTCCACTAGGTGGACCAAAAAATATTCAGATGGAATGTCCACTAGGTGGACCCCAAATATCCAGATGGAATGTCCACTAGGTGGACCCCAAATATCCAGATGGAATGTCCACTAGGTGGACCCCAAATATCCAGATGGAATGTCCACTAGGTGGACCACCAAATATTCAGATGGAATGTCCACTAGGTGGACCCCAAATATTCAGATGGAATGTCCACTAGGTGGACCCCAAATATCCAGATGGAATGTCCACTAGGTGGACCCCAAATTTTCAGATGGAATGTCCACTAGGTGGACCCCCAAATATTCAGATGGAATGTCCACTAGGTGGACCCCAAATATTCAGATGGAATGTCCACTAGGTGGACCACCAAATATCCATATGGAATGTCCACTAGGTGGACCACCAAATATCCAGATGGAATGTCCACTAGGTGGACCCCAAAATATTCAGATGGAATGTCCACTAGGTGGACCCCAAATATTCAGATGGAATGTCCACTAGGTGGACCCCAAATATCCAGATGGAATGTCCACTAGGTGGACCCCAAATATTCAGATGGAATGTCCACTAGGTGGACCAAAAATATCCAGATGGAATGTCCACTAGGTGGACCCCAAATATTCAGATGGAATGTCCACTAGGTGGACCCCCAAATATTCAGATGGAATGTCCACTAGGTGGACCCCAATTATTCAGATGGAATGTCCACTAGGTGGACCACCAAATACTCAGATGGAATGTCCACTAGGTGGACCCCAAATATTCAGATGGAATGTCCACTAGGTGGACCCCAAATATCCAGATGGAATGTCCACTAGGTGGACCCCAAATATCCAGATGGAATGTCCACTAGGTGGACCACCAAATATCCAGATGGAATGTCCACTAGGTGGACCCCAAATATTCAGATGGAATGTCCACTAGGTGGACCACCAAATATCCAGATGGAATGTCCACTAGGTGGACCACCAAATATCCAGATGGAATGTCCACTAGGTGGACCACCAAATATCCAGATGGAATGTCCACTAGGTGAACCCCAAATATTCAGATGGAGAACTCCAAATGTTCAGATTTTCATACTGTATCCATACATAAGATGGAACTTTGCTTGAAGCTTTCTGGAAAGAAACTTGACTCACTTGCATACAGTCAACATCTCCATTCCATGTGGACTTTGACCTGAGCTGACCTTGCCTCCATATTGGCATGTGTGTGTATGAAGTGACCTTGGCCCTGGCAGCACTGACTATGACATACCCTGGTGTCTCACAGCCCTTCAGCACAACTTGGCTATTGTGTAGTTCAACTGGAGATGTTAGGTGGATGGGGAGAGCATTAGAGATGTTACTTGGTAAATAGTATAAAGTATACCAGTAGCACTACTTATGCAATAGTAAAACAAGGTATGTTGAAGCTTGAATCAAAAGACATGGCAATAATATGTGGACATTTCAGCTTAGAGCCTTCTTCAGTGAACAGGACAGATAGAAGTACGATAAGAAATAGAGCACAGTAAAAAACTTTAGAGATCTCCTTGGTTGTTGCCAGAAGTAGGATTACAGGAAGTGAAAAAAATATAAATATTGTTACTGTGAAAAATAAGGTCAAGAATTTTAACGGACCGAAATATTTAGGGATACATATAGTATACATGCTAAATAGTATAAAGTATATCAGTACCAGTACTTACCTTGCTAAATAGTATAAATTATATCAGTACCAGTACTTACCTTGCTAAATGTACGTAGTATATCAGTACTCACTTTGCCAATTAGTCTGTAGTATATCAGTCAGCTTGCAAGCTCTGAGTCCATGAAGCTGGTCCACATTGGCGTCAGATGGCTGGAAGAATTTCATTTCGTTCATTTATTCAAATGTGACTTTACAATAACTTGATAAAATGGCATAGATAAGAGTAGTAACAACTTTACAATAACTTGATAAAATGGCATAGATAAGAGTAGTAACAACTTTACAATAACTTGATAAAATGGCATAGATAAGAGTAGTAACAACTTTACAATAACTTGATAAAATGGTATAGATAAGAGGAGTAACAACTTTACAATAACTTGATAAAATGGCATAGATAAGAGTAGTAACAACTTTACAATAACTTGATAAAATAGCATAGATAAGAGTAGTAACAACTTTACAATAACTTGATAAAATGGCATAGATAAGAGTTATAACAACTTTATTATGACATTTGTTTCAACTAATATTTACATGCGCTTCAAACTAACAACATCACTTTGATATATGCCCTTACTGCTGGGGTTATTTAGTCAAACCTAATTGGCGATTGTCAAGGTCATGGAATCAGACGTACGGTGTGTATTGTGGTTTGTGACAACAAGTTAAGTGAACGAGCGTGAACTCTTTTCATGTCAAGGAAAGGTGCATGGATTTTTCAGATATAAAGGGAGAGAACGATTTTGAGCGTCAGAGTGAGCGTGAGAGAGAGAGAATAGTTTGGGTTAGATTTTCTGTGGGGTTTTTTGTCAAATAATATTTTCTTCTGGATGTAATGAGGTAACAACTTCTTTGTGTACCAAGTGGATGTTTAGTACAGTGAATTAAACGCATAGTGTACAATGAGCTCTTCAGTGTTTGAATTAATTGAAATACACGTACAGTATAAAATACACTACTCAGTGTTGTGGACAAGTGAGAGACAATATCTGACACAAAACTAGTCTGACATAACGTTAGATGGAATATTTGCCATTGGAATATATTAGACAACAAAATATTTGACAGCGATGTCTGTCTGTTAGAAATGTTCTGTCTTTTGAGTCAGTCAATATTGGTGACTTCTATTACCCAGTGGCATTTCCTTCATCTCACTAGTGTCAATCAATTTTGAACACATTTATCATCAGAAGCTAACGGTCCCAAAAAATAAAAAAGAAGATTTTTTTAATCAAATAACATTAAATTTAAAGACAATTCGAAAGAGAAAAAAAATTTATAAGAAAATCTATTTATCTTAAGGATTCTTGACATCAGTATAAGTTCTGACCTCCTCTGTGAAAGCCACTGATTTGCTGTCTGACTCAGACACCAGCTTCATTAACATGGAGTGGGCATGGCCCATCTGCAGTTTACTCAAGGGACTGGGGTTGACCAAATCAACATTGCCATCCACATTCGGGGCTGCTGCATCTGGGCTGCTCAGTGAAAATGAGCGATTCTTCTGGTTGGAAACAAAAATTGTATCTTTAGACAATAAAATAATTCAACATTTAATAATTTTTTATAAAAACATTAATCTTGAGTCAATTTCAGATTAAATGTGTTAGTGTTGGGGCAAGGGGGTGGGGAGCCTGGATCAAAGAAATGTAGTTTGTGTGGTATGGGGAATGGTTTTTGGAGCTCAACACAGTTTTATACAAACTTCAACATTATTCCACACATGACATTTGTGCAGTTGCCAACTTAACTTTTTTGTATTTAATTCTTATAATTTTTTAATTGAGATTGTAAAATTGTTAATGTGAAAGAATTCTTGATTATGAGCTGAATAAATAAATTGGGGTCTACATCATACATTCTGAACATAGCATTTATGACTTAAAATATTATATTATTAACATATTGTACTTCATAATATTTTTTAAGCTAATAAAAAATTTGTACGCGAGAGGTTTTTATAAAAAAAGTTAACTTGTGCAGATCATTGTACTTTTAAATGCCCAACCGTAAAGCCCACTATGAACTATTAGTTTGATTAAATACAACGAGCAACACACCCTGTGTCCTGTTAAGGGTTTACCAACCGTGACATTTGGTGTTGTTTCCAGCTTGAAGCCTTTCAGGGCCTCAGAAGAAAGGTTTCTCCTCAATGCTTTGGCTCTCATGTAACTGTCATACAGATTCATGACCACCGTCCTGTTGAATTGATTCCAGGCACCTTTCATCTCATGGATAGAGACACCGTGAGTTGGGATTCTCTGTGGATAGAAAATAACAGATTAAAATAAATATTTTAACTAAAAACAAACTATGATCAAACTTTTTAATTTTGTTTTTAAAAAAAAATATTTAAAAAACTTTTCTCAGACATAGAATGTCTTATTTTAAGAACTTAAAAAATGTCAAATTTCTGAAATTGTGGATCAAATTTTGAAAAAAATGAGAAAAAAAAACAACTAGTACAAACCCTTATAGTCTTGCAACATATAAAAACATCATAGTAAAGAATCAAATAAAACATGGTGGGTTAAGAAAAATAAAACACTTGTACAAAATCTTTCAGTAAAAACCTAACAATTGTACAAAATCTTTCAGTAAAAACCTAACACTTGTACAAAATCTTTCAGTAAAAACCTAACACTTGTACAAAAACACTAATACAAAATTGTTCAGTAATAAAACAAACCAGTAATGAAACAAACACTTGTACAAACTATAATAATAATAATAATAAAGTTTATTTGAAAATCGCGCTTCATCCCCAAAGGCTCGAAGAGCGGTACAAAGTCAACCATATTAAAAGAGAAATGAAAACCAATCTAAATTTTACCACATTGAAATACAAACCGCAACAATACAAAATCCTCATACGAGCATTGCCATTCAAAGTCTTTCATCCCTTGCAACCATAAATAACAAAAGCCAATATACATCTACGAGACAAAGCTAGTTGGAAAAGATGGTAGACAACATCACCCCAACAGGTGTTTTCAAAATAGATGTGTTCCGTTTTGAAGGACTCCAGTGTCTGCCTGTTTCTGAGAGCAACTGGAAGTGTGTTCCAATTGTTGGGCCAGCAAATGCGAAAGTGCGCCTTACATTAGTCTCAAGGTGAACACGCGGTATCAAGAGTTTGCCACCATGGGATGAGCGGAATTGTCTAGTGGGTACATAAGGTGTCATGAGTGCTTTGAGATAGGATGGCAATTTTGTACTCTATGCGAGCGCGGACCGGCAGCTTATGCAGCTCTCTCAGAAGTGTTTTAGCATGGCCGAATATGCGTTTGCGAAGAACAATGCGAGCCGCATTATTCTGTGCTCTTTGAATTTTATCCAGGAGCATTGCTGGAAGACCCACCATTAGAGCAATGCAGTAGTTCATGCCTGATAGTACGAATGCAGACATCAGTCTCTTTGTTGCATCAAATGTCTGATATGACTAATTCTGCGCAGCTCTAGAAAAATCGCCTTGCAAAGCATGTTAATGTGATTCTGATTCTCCATAGTTAGTGTTCTGTCTAAGTAGACACCCATGTTTCGCACTGTTTGAGAAAACTCAATCTGCACACCTGAGAGATGAGAGAGTAAGGGATGGTGTGTTATTTACAGATTTTAGCTTTTGAGCGGTAGCAATAGGGATCAGGTTGGTCTTTTCATCGTTCAATTTGAGCTTGTTTATGGTCCTCCAGTGCTTAACTGACTCCACTGTCTTATGTGTCATACTAAGAAGCTCAGGGAACTGAGAGGGGATCATGGACTGCTGAAGTTGGGTACAATCCGTGAACATGTGATATAGCATGTCAAACTGCTTGATCACTGCACCCAGGGGCTGAACTTACATAATGAAAAGCACCGGGCCTAGGACCAAGCCCTGGGGTACTCCGAATTTGATAATAGATTGCTTTGAGGTCAAGCCGTTTGCGATAACTGATTGGACTAGATTTTTCAGACAAAATTATGACAGTAATAAAACAAACACTTGTACAAATTATGACAGTAATACAACAAACACTTGTACAAACTATGACAGTAATGAAACATACACTTGTACAAACTATGACAGTAATGAAACATACACTGTACAAATTATGACAGTAATGAAACATACACTTGTACAGACTATGACAGTAATGAACCAAACACTTATACAAACCTGCTCAAGATCCTCTTCCTTATTTCCTTTCTTGTTTGTTCTGTCTGCCCTCTGATAGCTGATTCTAGGAAAGAAATTTTTTACAATGGATTAATTATACATAACTCCAGCTTATTGTTTTCTATACTAATTTTGTCTTTGTACTCTATTGATCAATGACAGACATATTTGGCAATAAAAATAATTTATATTTATCTTGATGTATAACTTAAACAACCAAGGCTTTGACTGATTGGCTGATGGTTAGATCAACAAAGATTCATTTTCCAAATTATTACTTATGATTTCTCAGATGGGACCCTGACTTATTGCCTGGGAGTCCATATTTTTTATAGAGATTTGAAAGTTAATTACTTGGTCACACTGAGGAAAAAACTCCTGTCCGCTGTCCCAGGTGTAGTGCTGGCCTGCAATAAAAATCAGTAAAAACTAGTTCATTATTTCTGCCACCAAAATGTTTTATTGTTATCTATTTTAACAGAGGTTCCAGGTGCTATTTAAGGTCAGTACTAACCTCATCCTTGCCAATATTTTTACACAGGTAGATGCGTGTAGGTCCCAGGTGACATTTCAGATATTTAATGTTCCATTCAGCTCTAGGTCGATGTAGAAGACCATCTTCTATTGGTATGAGATTCAATCTATTGCACATCTGGGGATTAAAACATTGATTTTCATTCAATCTATTGCAAATCTTGGAATCAAAACATTGATTTTCATTTAATCTACTGTACATCTGGCGATTAAAACATTCAATCTATTACTACTAGAGGAGTGTTTCAGAAGACATTCATTTACATCTGGCAGGACTGTTAATGTTAAACACCCACTGTTTAAATAGGCCAATATAATTTCCACTTACTTGTAGAACAAACGAATCAGAGACCAGCTCTGCACCATGTTCCTTGGCATTTGACATCCAGTGACAGATGACAAACTTATGGAAGTCCACAGATAATTTGATTTTCCTTCAACAACAAAAAATGAACTCCATTATGATAACGTAAAGCCTAATACAGCGCATAGCTTAGACCTATTTTTAGCCACCACACTTGTCTCCATTAGTATGGCCTTAATACTGATGTCTCTGAGTGAATGTGCTATGGCATTCCATACCCAACCTGTCCTTAATTGGGAAAGGTTGTTTGTTCAAATGCGTTCCATTTGGTCTAAAGATTGCCATCAGGTGACGCAATTTCTAGAATTTCTTTACTACATCGTTCTGATTTGTTCCATATATATAGACAGCATGCTTTCTTAGCAGATATACAGAGTGAGAAAGATAGAGAAAGTGAGAGAGAGATTTTCGCTATAGGAGACGTTATATAATTGTGTTTGGGAATATTAATATTTGTAATTTGAGGAGTGTACCATTTTCAATTTTTTTTTTTTCATATTTGAGGGCCCATGATCAACTTTTTGGTCATTCTGGCTCCTGGTTTGAATTCAGAGTTAGCCTTCTGTTAGATGAGTTGCCTTCCAAAGCTAACGAGTCCCATCCCCCCTGGGTGCTTGGGATTTTGGCTTTGGTGGGGATTGAACTCCAGACCACCACTATTTGGAGTGAGTCAGTTTAGACCACTCGGCCACCCAGCTGTAAGTTGATACAGTTGTTTGCTTCTGTTCTCAAATTTGTATTTGTATAGAAATTTATTTGTATAATTAAACTACCGGATATACCCGGCATTTGCCAGGATAGCTTTCAGAACGAAGGAACTTCTACAGTCTACAGCCTTATAATTATTCCGATCCCTGTGGGCTCCCAATCCCATCGGTATCCGACTTCCATTAGTATACCAGTTCCCAGTGGGACTCTGATCCCGCTGGGTCCCCATTCCAGTATGATCCCAATCCCATCGGTATTCCGATCCCGATAGAAACTCGATACCAGTGGGATAACGCGATACCAATGGGATCCCGATCTCGGTAGGTTTGAGTTTTCCCATAGGATTTTGATCCGAGTGGGATCCAGATCCTGTTAGGATGCTGATCCCATTAGTATCCCATTTCCCGGTGGGATCCTCTTCTCTGATTTTAAAATCATTTTAAAAATGCCATATATATATATATATAGCTTTTTAAAATTATCGAACTTTCTGGAAAATTCTAGATTGGATATTCTTAGTTTTAAATCCACCGATGTTTCAATATGGACAATGAAGTGTATTGCTACCACACTAGGGCCTATATCCATCAATTCACATAGAAACTATAGTGTTGTCTAAGCCTATTGATATTTATATAGCTTAAATTAGGAAAAATGAAATGGGGCCCCCCAGAGGAATGGTAAATAATGAATTCGGTACCCATTGGTATTTGAACATGGATAATCAAGTGTGTGTGTTCTAAGTAGGGGTGTGCCGGATCCGTTTTTTCCAACCGGATCCGGATTTTCTTATGCCAAATCCGCCGGATTCCGGAATAATCCGGATTCCGGTTTCTCCCGGATTCCGGTACTATTGGTAGATACTTCGGTAAGTCAAGGTGGACTACTACTTTTTGTGTATGGGAATTCGCAATCGGCGCCAAAAAATCCGAGTTTTTAATTTTCCGATGTGTGTGTCTATTTATTATTAAATTAGTACTTTCGATATATATTTGAGTTCCGTTCCATTTGGATATGTGTCTTACGAGAGACGCCATGTTTCTACGCGTTCGCAGCAGGTTATGCAGCTCGCTCAACCTAATTTCGCCATGGGGTTGGCCACGCCCCCCTTTTTAATGGCGGAAGTTGACGATACTTAGGAAATATTAATTTATTATCACTATTTACATCAAAATAATTGATAACTTGTGTTTCAGAATGCATTTAAAGACATTTAAACTGGAATGTTTTAATTTGAGCTTTAACAACCCGGTAGAATCCATATTATAAATGATCAGAATTTACCGTGTGCAACACGTTGTCATTGGCAACCATTCACAGCCACTTGCATAACTGTATCGTAGTACTACCTCAGAGTTTCATTCATAAGAGTTTGCCGTGTGCAAAAACTATTAAACCATTGGTCAGGGAAAGCTTTAATTAATTATTCATGTGCCAAAGTTGAAAGTTTAAACTAAGTCTAAACAGTATTTTAGTGATAAGGCAGGGAATGCGTTGCCTTATATAAACTATATAGTCATTGCGCATGACGGGATTGGCGGAATGAGATCACAGAATGTGGAGATGCAGTCCATGTTAAAAAATGACAAACCAAGTCGTACTTTAAAAATTCATAACTTTAAAACTACAACAGCTAAAAATATGATTTTGGTGTTATAATTCTTTAAAAAATTACATCTTTTCAACTATGCCATTGGTTTATTTTTACAAAAAGTTTAAATTTTCTTATCAAAGTCCCTACACTATTGGCCACTATTAGCGGTGCTGACTCTAGCCTCTGGTATGTACGGAATATTAAACATTAAACAAGCTCAACGCTCGAAACAATCGATTAATGTATCGTGATCGTGTGGAATTCGGGAAAGAGAATTACTTTTATTTCAGATTATGATCCAGTGAGTCACAAAATCTGGCAAATTCCGAAATCCGGTATATTCCGGATTCCGGAATCCGGTTGTTCAGGATACATGTAAATCCGGCGGAACCGGATTTCACCGGATAGTGCAAAATCCGGCGGAACCGGATTCCGGACCGGACTCCGGCACACCCCTAGTTCTAAGTTTGGTCAAGATCCATCCATTCATGTAGGAGTATTTTTAGCCAATGGATAATTATATAGCTTATATAAGAAAAATGAATCGGGGCCCCCGGCACCAAAGGGATGGATCTTATGATTTCTGTACCCTTCGGTATTTGGACATGGATAATCAAGTGTATGCGTTCTAAGTTTGGTCAACATCCATCCATTCATGTAGGAGCATTTTTTAGTAATTTTATTTATATAGCTCATATAGGAAAAAACAGCATTTTGGGCCCCCGGCCCCAAACGGAAAGTTATAAAAAGTTTATAATCCCTTAAGAGTACCTTCCGGATAATGATGGATATATGTGCCAAGTTTGGTCAAGATCCATCAATCCATGTACAAGCATATGATCTAATGAATACTTTGGATTTTACCATTTTAATATAAAAGTAATTTAAATTGCTTTACCATTTTAAAAAAATTAGTATGGTAGGAGAAAATTTGGCAAAAATTGGGGAGTGGGGGAGGAGGGGAAATTAATGAAAAATATTTTTTTTTTAAACAGGGTCTCTAAAAAATGTGGTTCTAAAAGATCGCTTAATTTGTTTCTAAAGATCGTTTAGTTGGTTGTTTTTGATCGGTTCGTTTGTTCTTAAAGATCAGTTAGTTTGTTCATAAAGATCGCTTAGTTTGACGTTAAAGATTGTTTAGTTTGTTGTTAAAGATTGTTTAGTTTGTTGTTAAAGATCGGTTAGTTTGTTCTTAAAGATCGCTTAGTTTGTTGTTAAAGATCATCCAGTTTTTGTTAATGATCGCATTATTTTTTTTTTAAAGATTGGTTAGTTTGTTCATAAAGATCGGTTAGTTTGTTTTTAAAGATCGCTTAGTTTGTTGTAAAGATCGCTTAGTTTTTTCATAAAGATCGCTTAGTTTGTTCTTAAAGATAATTGATTTTGTTCCTTAAGATCGATTAGTTTGTTCTTAAAGATCTTTTAGTTTGTTCCTAAAGAACATTTAGTTTTCTGTTAAAGATAGCTTAGTTTATTCTTATAAATCATTTAGTTTACTATTAAAGATCATTTGTTTTGTTCTTAAAGATCATTTAGTTCGGTCTTAAAAATCGTTTAGTTTGTTCTTTAAGATTGTTCAGTTTGTTATTAAAGATCGCTTAGTTTGTTTTAAAGATCGTTTAGTTTGTTCTCAAAGATCGCTTAATTTGTTCTTAAATGTCGCTTAGTTTGTTGTTAAATATCGCTTTCGCTGAGTATTAAATGACCGAAAAACTGAGTCACTTTCGGCCGGATACTTTCGGCCGAAACCGAAGAAAAACCGAAAGTTAACTTTTCTCTTTCGGCCGAAACCGAAATTAAGCCGAAAGTTAACTTTTCAGTTTCGGCCCAAACCGAAACTTGGCCAAAAGTGATAAAATGGCCACTTTCGGCGCCGAAACCGAAGCCGAAATTCGGTCGGCCTCTAATATATATATATATTATTATTATTTATGATATGATTAAATATTGTTAGTATCACTAGCTTTGGTATTGTTCTCTTTGCATACTGTTTTTCTCTGTCCTTTGTTACATATTGTTTATCCTTAATCATAATGTCTGGTAAAAATTGCTTACTTATAATGTCTGGTAAAAGTGCTTACTTATAATGTCTAGTTAGTTGAAGCTTGCGAGGGGTAACAGCACCAAATAATTTCCCCCTCCTCACTGGCCGTGTTACACTGAACATGCAGTTCTGTAGGAGAAAGCATTTTTATATATCACCAAATTGATCCAGGTGGCCTAAAGTTATTTGCTAGATGTCACATTATGCCAATGACAACACTATAAACATATTGCTGTTCTTTAATATAAGATAAGATAAGATAGACAAGATACTTTTATTGATCCAAATAAATGGAAATTTGGTTTTTTTCATTCATCGTACATATTTTTTTTCAGTCTTGAAAATCCTATTTTGAGCAATGTTCCAATATTATTGAAATGTTTAAAATTGTAAGAAGCCCATTGATCAGAAGCCATTAAAACTGAAACCGTCATAAAGAATTGCAGCACCTCTTACATAAGCTTACATAAGCTTGACAAGAGTGGATTGATGGGCTGTTGTGTTATTTCAAAACTAAATGTCAAATGAGCAGAGCGGAACATTACCCTGATTTTTTCCAGGAATCGAAGAGTGCTCGCGTAAAGCTCAGGGCATGATGGGATGTCACACAAATTGTCAGCCACAGGTCTTGTTTTAAGACTAAGGTCAAGATTTAAATGTTGAGACCTGAAGGCTCGGAAGGAGTCATGTTCCTAAATTTGGAGACAATTAGTTTATTAAAACCTAGAACCATGAGTCAATATCATCTTGAGCTATAGATCTATAACAATTATTCACCTAATATTATTAACCTAGAACCATTTTTTATTAATTTCCTATTGTATCATGAAGGACTGTTTTTCTCATTTATCTTTACCTTTTCATGTTAAAACAAATACCTTTTTCAATAATGACCAAAAATGTTTTTAAAAATTCCCACCTCATGACTATGATTTACCTCAAGAGAAAAATCTGGCACTCTGTCTGGGGCACAAGGCATGACAGAATGATGGTCATTGGCATCACCAAGACACAGCCACTCTAGTCCAACCCTGAAACAAAGAATATCTTATTGGGATAACAACTTTTTTTAAAGCTCTTGAAATATTTTATTTACCATGACATGAGTTAAATATGAGTTAACAGTAGCTATTGCTAATTGTTAAATATGAATTAAAAGTAGTTATCACTGAATGTTAAATATGAGTTAACAGTAGCTATAGCTGAATGTTAAATATGAGTTAACAGTGGTTATAGCTGAATGTTAAATATGAGTTAACAGTGGTTATAGCAGAATGTTAAATATGATTTAACAGAAGCTATAACTGAATGTTAAATATGAGTTAACAGACGCTATACCTGAATGTTAAATATAAGTTAACAGTAGTTATAATGTTAATTATGAGTTAATAGTAGTAACTGAATGTTGAACATGAGCTAACTGTAGCATACATGATTGTTAAGTATGAGTCAACAGCAGTTATACCTGAATGTTAAGTTTGGTAAATGCAACAGTTTGCTCTCATTGTACTTTGATGCTGTCCGAACAGAAATATCTAGATCACCCTGCAGTACAAACTGGCCTTTAAAATAAAATATTAAAAATGTATTAGAAACCAGAATTTTGAAAAAGTAAATCAATTGAAATACCTAGGATCTTTATTAAATGAAAGAAAAAAATTACTAATAGAAATAAAAGAAAGAATATAAGCTGGAAACAGGGCATACGACAGTAGTCAAAAATGCTCAAGAGTAAAAACATTACAATGGCAAACTATTTATAAAACTGTAATCAGACCAGTTGTAACATATGCAAGTGAAACTTGGACCCTATCAAAAACGGCAGAAAACCTATTGAACACATGGGAGAGAAAAGTTCCCATGAAAATATATGGACCAACAAAGGATGAATATGGTTGGAGAATACAAATCAACCATGAATTCTACGGTCTATTACGAATCAACCATGAATTGTAGTCTATATCAGGATCCCACGATGGTAGCAGAAATAAAAAAGGGTAAGCTACGCTGGGCAGGACACTTACAGAGAATGCCAAAGGACAGAGGAGTGAGGAGGGTCCATCACCAAAACCCCAGAGGAAAACGGCTATAAGACAGAACTAGAATTAGATGGATGGATGATGTGGAAAAAAGATCTACAACAACTAGGAATCCAAGCATGGAAAAGAAAAGCATTAGTTAGGTCTGAGTGGAAGGAAGTAGTGAGGAAGGTCAAAGCCTTACATGGGATGTAGCGTCACAGGGATGGATGGATGGTCTTAGTGGAAGGAAGTAGTGAGGCAGGCCAAACCCCTACATGGGATGTAGCGCAAATTGGATGAATGGATGGAAGGGGTGAAACAGGCCAAAGCCCTACATGGGATGTAGCGCCACAGGGATGGATGGAAAATGTATTAAGAATTTAAATGATGAAATGTATATCAGAGCAGCGTCCTCTTACAATAGATACAAAACCTCAATGTTTAAATTATAGTGAGACAACATTGAACAGGCTTTAAAGATAGCCACTGTAATGGTTTTTAACTAAAGATGTAAGAGAACAAAGATAATATTCATATCTACCCTATCTAAACCACTGACCATTGGTCCAATCCATAACTAGATTTGTCCACGACCAGTCCATGAGCTCTGTGTTATTATAAGGATCAAAAGATGCGTGGTACAGCCAGCTCATTTTTGTGATGGACCAGGTGAAGCGACCATGGAAGAGCAGACGCATCTTATCCCAAAAAGGTAACGGTTTGCTGGGATCAACAGATGGACGGTTGACAAGGTCAAGGCTGAGGTTGAAGAGGGCAAATGCTGGCTCCCAGCATACTCCATAAGCCATGGTCAGTGAGGTGATGTCTGAAAAAACATTTGAATAAATTTTATGGTGAAAAGTAACCAACAAAATAAATTAAACTAAATGAGGAGTGATGGGGTAAACAGATAATCAAGTTTACAGCGTATAATTGATGACATGAGAACTTCATTAAAATATTGAAATTAATTTGCTTTTAATGAGAGGTCATTTTGTTTTCTTGATCATTGTTAAATCAACAAATCCAATGCTGGGAATCTAATGACATTTTCACCATTTTATCCCCACCCCCACAACAAGAAGAAAGATTAGGTTTCAGGTTTTGAAATAAATTAAAAATAGACATCCACAGTGGCAGATTTACCCTAACTGCCCATAGTCTCAGATCTTCTAAATAATAAATTTTACCTGGCAACAAACAGGCTTACCAGAGCTGAAATCATGAAAAAACTTGAGGGCTGGCAGATTTCTTTCCACTGACATTTCCTCCCATGGTTTGTCTAACTCAACTGGACATAGACGTTTGGCTGGAAAACATTCAGCAACTCATTACTCATCTATTAACCATAATACTATTGCCCCCCCCCCCCGAATAGACCAAACCAATTAGTACTTTATAACCACATAATGAATGTAAAAACAACAACACTTCTAACCAGATGACTCCCCCCCCCCCAACCCACCACCACAGTGAAACATAAAGTTATATTTTAATAAACTCATTATCATGACAGATGATAGCAGTGGCGTAGCGAGGGGGGTGCGGGGGGTGCGGACCGCACCGGGTGACACCATTTTAGGGGTGACACCCGATTGAAAAATTGCTTATTTACATAGCACACGGTTCTCGGTCTAACCGAGATTCATAAAAGGATAACCGATCACATATACATTTTTTCACAAATGTAACCAATCCAAATACGGGCTTTATTAAAAGTTCAAGGTTGATGTGTCAGAAATGTAATGACCCTATGTTTAGCTCAGAAAAACACATTCATTATTCCATGCCGTTTAAAGTGTTCGGTAACTTCCTTAAGTGACAGGAGGCTATATTTATCTAAATTCTGAGAAATATGGCTTTCCATTGATACCAAATAAGTGTGGTCGGGCGGTTATCAGTATAAAAATCGGTAAAAATTAAAAACAGAAAAAATGAATTTTACCCATTTATAGGGTTAAAAAATATATTATTTTACACAATTTTAAATCTTTTAATGATTAATTCTTATTTATTTAAATTTAAATAAAGAAAAGTTTTTTTGAAGACATATATAATATTATATATCGAAACCCAAAAGGTATCTTGCCTTTCACCAGAAATCCTAAATGAATTTATAAGTGTCCTTGCAAATCATGTGAAGGAGTTTCTTGTAATGGATATAAAGCCTGCGAGGTATTTTGGAATTATTTTCGAAAGTACCCCTGATATATCACACAGTGACCAGATGTTTGTAGTGATCAGATATGTGATAATCCACAATGGGAAAGTCGAAGTGAGAGGAGTGTTTATTGCATTTTTCCCGTTAAGATGAAAAACGCTGATGACCTCAGTTCTGACATTCTTACAAACTAAAGCATGATGGACTAGACATACTGATGTCCAGAGCTCAGGGTTACAATAATGCTGCCCTAATGTATGGAATCCATGGAGGAAATAATAAGAAAGCAATTTTTAAAGGATGTGTGGGCCATTCACTTATGTGGTCAACATCTTTTGCAGATAATGCTTCATGTATTACATTATTCGGTACTCTTGAAAGAACATTTTCCTTCTTTGCTGCATCCAATAATCGATGGAATGTTCTAATTGAACACACTGGAATGTCGGTGACAGTCAACAACGCGTTGGAGTGCTGATCATGCTACTCTTAAATCAGCGAAAGATATGTTTGATGAATTTTGGGGAGGCGATTAAAGCTCTATGTCATCACCTTGTAAAAATTTGCATACAAGAGGTTAAGCACAAGATCTTTTACATGTTGTCTGTGATTTCACGTTTATCTGCTACCTTTAACTTTGGGCTGATCTACTTGAGGAAGTTAATCTTACGCAGTATCTGCAGATTTAAGGGATTACTCTTGACAAAGTGATGACAAACCTAGAGGCATCAAGATTGTTTCTGCATGACAAGCGCCGTCACTTGGTGGAGAATGCTATTGAAAAGGAACTTTTAAAATCAGACCAATATGGAATTTTGGTATAGAGAAGATTAAGGTTTAAGAATAGAATGGCAGGATAACAATTAGTAGATGCTGGACTCCATCTGCGAGAAGAAAACAGTAGGGAGATGCTGGAGTGTATTGATCGCTTTCATTCTGAACTCCACATCAGATCATCAGTGATCAAGGAAGTAGCAGATATGTTTGCGTCTGTTCAACCCAAGAGTCTAGTATCAGCAAGTGAAGAAGATTTATTGGTACCCGTTCCAAAATTAACTTCTTTCAATGATGAGTTATCAGAAGATGAACTTTAAATAGAAATATCAAGGCTTAGAAGACATCTAAAAGCAGCTGATTTCTCAAAGTCATGGACTGGTCAGTATTTTATGTTTTGAAATTCAAAGCTGAATGGGACTTCCTAGAATCTCTTCCAATACTCTCGCTTTAATTTTTTCTTACGATATGTGTGTATGTGGCTTCATGTGAGCGGAGCTTTTCAAAACTAAGGCTTATCAAGAAATATTTATGATCCACCATGTGACAGTCAAGGTTTTCTGATGTGTCTCTGCTATCAATTGAAAGTGATACAGTAAAAAACATTGATTTTGATCAAGTCATTGACAGGTTTGCAGCTTTGAAGACAAGGGAGGGAAAATTTTAAATTGTAAATTTAAATTAAATACAGCTATAACTTAACGTTTTTAAATATATTAACTTCATGACTTCGATTTATTTGTTTTTGTTCTTGTTATTGCAATATTGTGGACTTATATTTAACAAGAAAAAAATCATCATGGAAATTTGGGGGGGGGGAGGGGGGGTGACACCATGAGTTTACCGCACCGGGTGACACCAACCCTAGCTACGCCACTGGTAAAGGATACTAGAGTTTTCAAAAATCATGACATCTAGAATATGTTTTTAAAAACATTCCAATTAGTTATGAATTCTGATGGTAGCTCTACAATATTAGTTTTTTTTGTCATGGTACAAGTGTCAATATATCTACTATTTTATATATATTTTTTTATTACAGGTATACATTCATCAGTAAACTTGTATACCAGCAGATGAAATTATAGAAATGATTCTTGCTACTCGTATATTATAACTGTAACTTTTGTTGCATTATTCTGCTCATCATATATTTTCTCTCTAGGATTACCAAAAGATTTCAGTTCTAGGAAATTTCTATAATTTACTAACAACGAGTGTTGGCAAAGATAACAAAGAATTTGTTTCAACCTTTGAAGGTAATGTTAAATGATCAAGCTATTTTTAACTTAATGTTGAATTAAATTAATTTGTTATTGACTTAAATTCATAATGTTATAATGTATTCTATGGTGGGCTATTGGACACATACGAATATTTTCTTTCATACTCTGAACAAATTTCTCTTTCAGCATTCAAGTACCCATTTTATGGTGTTCAGTGGCATCCAGAGAAAAATATTTTTATCTGGCGAGATGACCAGGTCATTGACCATAGCTTTGATGCCATCAAAGTCACCCAGTACTTTGCCAATTTCTTTGTTAATGAAGGTAATTCATTCTTACTTTCATTCTAAAACATGATTTTTCCAGTAAATATCCAGAACTAACTTCACCAATGACTTAAAAACAATAGCTGTGAATGTAAACTGAGTCACTCCAGCCGTCCTTGTCACCAGGTGTCTTTTTTTAATTATTCTTAAACTAAGGGAACACTAACACTAAGTCAGAAGTAAATGTTTTGCGGGTATCGTATTTAATTAATTTTTTTAAATTGTTATTTGAACCAAGTGGCATTAGAATTAGAGGACTGAAATATTTTTCTACTTTTCCAGCCAGAAAGAGTTCCCATCATTATGACTCCGGTGTTGAAGAAGCTAATGCAGTGATTGAAAATGCTATGAGAGTTTTTGTCCCAGATTTCGACACAGCTGAGAAATTTTATTTTAATTATACCAATGATTATTTTGTTTATAAGTACAAATAACTTGAGAACCTAATATTTACTTGATGACCTTTTGATAAGATTTAATTTATGACATACTTTACCATTTAATTCTTCATTGAAAACTTATACAATATCACTTGTGGCTAAAGAAATTGTTTTTGTAATAGCTTTACTACTCAGAAATAAATTTGTGCTCTAAAAATTATTTGCTTCACAATAATAATTTCAAAATGGCAAGAATTTTTTTAATATTAATTTTTTGTGAAAAACAGTATGATTTAAAATTTTTGAAATATCTAGTTTATAAAACTGAATTTTGGACATTCCTATCCTATTTGTCTCATTAATCTGGACAATGCAGTTTATTCTTTTTACTGATATGACATTTTATTCCCCTCATTTAGCATAAAATATCAACACAATAATAGTAATAGTACCGGTAACTGAAATGAGAAAATACAAAGCTTTCATTTCAGACAAAGAAAATATACATATTTTTCATATTTTTATTTGACTAGTAAATAAAAAGAATTTTTTGTCTTGTCTTATATGTTTTGACTTGTGTCAGCTGGGGGGTGAATTTAGTGATTTTGGCCAACCCTAAACTTAAATTTTTATTTGGAAGACCCCAATACTAACAATTAAACTTTAAATTGTTTAGACATAATAAATCTTAGTACTAGATAATCAATTATATTTTTCTGAAAGGCAACAATTTTCAGTGAAGTTCAAATATATTTTCATGTAAGTTAACCCATGATTTGCCCTAATAAATACAATGATCACACTACCGGTACCCAATCTGATTTTACCTTTTTTATTTTTTTTATGATGTAAGGTGTTTGTTTCAAATTTCAGATTTACACTTATTTTAAAAAACTCCAGATTAATTCTGGAGTGTGTCGTGGTGGCAGTTTAATTTGTTTATATTATGCTACCTTTGTTTACGTTATTGCTTCAAAATAATACAATAGATCTACATCTGATGGTGTTCCGTGCAAAAAGTTATGGATTGGTCTGATTTGCAGGCCAGTTAATAAGCGCGGTGGCACGGTGATGCCACTCGAGGCAGCCATTATCCAGCAAGTGGAAGATGATAAGTTTTCTCAAAAGCAGAATAGTGTCATTTTCGGCAAAGAAAGGTACATTCGTAAGGATGTAGAGTAAATAAGTTGGTGGAACTAATTAACCCGAGATGGCCGCGGCTGCCCACAATGGGACATGGAGGTTGTTGCCCCCAGGGCTGAGAACTAGAGGAGTGGATGGATGGGGGTCACTGTCTTAACTGTCTACTAAGAAATGCATCATTTTTAGACCACAACCTGCTAGGTCAAAGTGGAGCTCCGAGAGCAAGCAAAAGCACATAAAGGCAAGGCTGGGTTATAAAACAGCTGGATTTAGTAAAGTGGAAAAACCCCATTAGGAGACAGGGATCTTTGGCTACGACAGCCAAGGTAGACTCTGTTTGGCTATGACAGCCAAGGTACTTCGCCATTGGACATTTGGCGGATTGCTGTCTGTATCTCATCCAGTGACTTGTTCGTTGGGACCTTGGGGAGTCTTTCAAAGGCCTCAACATTAATGCTGGAAGGCGTATTTTGCACACTTTCAAAGTGTTTCGCTCATCTTTCAAAGATTTTCTCCTTGTCTGTGATGAGTGTAGAACCATCTGCACTAAGGAGAGGGGAAGAGCCTGAGGTGGCAACTACGTAGATTTCCCTCAGACCACGGTAGAATTTTTTCTTGTCTGCAAATCCCTGAATTTCATAAGCTTTTGCACTCAACCAGGAATCTTGCATCTGGCGCAATTGAATCTGGACCTTGCTGCGGATGCTCCTGCCGAAATCTACAAAGAGGGTGGACCAGCGCTGATGGATAAGCTATTGCGTCTATTCCAGATCATCTGGCAGATGGAAACTGTACCACAAGACCTTCAAGGATGCCCTGATTATCCACCTGTACAAACACAAAGGAAACCGCCAGGCCTGCGGCAATCACCGCGGAATTTCACTGCTGTCCATTGCAGGCAAGATCTTGGCCCGAGCCCTTCTGAACCACCTGAATGCACATCTGGAGCTAGGTCTCCTACCCGAAAGTCAGTGCGGTTTCCGCAAAAAACGTGGAGCAATCGATATGCTGTTTGCTGCAAGGCAGCTTCAAGAGAAATGCCAGGAACAAAAATACAGAACTATATTCTACATTTATCGACTTGATTTTGAATCAGGCTTTTGACAGGTTCAATAGAGGTGGCCTGTGGAAAATCATGAAGAAGTACGGATGTCCAGACAAGTTCACCAACATCATCCGTCAGCTGCATGATGACATGATGGCCTGAGTGCAGGACAATGATCAGTCATCTCAAGCATTCCCCGTCACAAACGGTGTAAAGCAGTGCTGTGTTCTTGCTCCCACACTCTTCAGTATTATGTATTCTGCAATGCTGTCTGATGCGTTAAAGGACTCCACCACGGGCTTGCCAATCCGGTTTCGCACTGATGGATCAGTATTTAACCTTAGAAGGCTTCAAGCTAAAACCAAGGTCAAACATAACACCATCAACGAGCTTCTGTTTGCGGACGATTGTGCCCTCAGCGCTGCCTCAGAAGCGGTCATGCAACACAGCATTGATATCTTCAATGAGGCCTGCAATAACTTTGGCCTCACAATCAACACAAAGAAGACTGAGGTGATGTATCAGCCAGCTCCCAGTAAGCTCTACGTTGAACCCAACATCATCATCAGTGGACAGCGTCTTAACCCGGTGGATAAATTTACTAACTTGGGCAGCACCCTCTCCAGATCTGTCGTCATGGATGATGAAATGAATGGCAGACTCGCAAAAGCTAGTGCCCTATTTGGCAGGCTCCGCAGCACTGTTTGTGACAGGAGAGGTATCAGTCGAGAAACGAAGATCAAGGTCTATAGCGCAGCGGTCCTCTCGAAATTGCTCTACGGATGTGAAACGTAGACAGTCTACAAGCGTCAAGCAAAGAAACTGAATCATTTCCACACAACCTGCCTCAGGAAACTCCTCGGCATCAGGTGGCAAGACAAATTCCCTGACACAGAGGTCCTCACTAGAGCGAACCTACCTAGTATCTTCACCACCCTAATGCAGTCTCAACTCCGTTGGATGGGACACATAGCCCGTATGGAAGACCACCGGCTCCCGAAATAGATATTCTTCGGAGAACTCACCACAGGCAAGCGCTCCCAGGGAGATCCAAAAAAGCGTTATAAAGACTCACTGAAAGCTGCACTAAAGGCCTTCACCATCAAATCTACTCAATGGGGGCAGACAGCCCAGGACAGAGCCAGGTGCAGAGCAGCTGTCAAGAAGGGGGCTAAATCCCATGAAGCTAATAGGAAAACCACAGCTGAGACACGTTGGCTTGCCCGAAAGAGCAACATTAGGTCACCGATTGCAGCAACTATCCTATGCCCGCGGTGCCAGAGATTATTCCGAGCACGGATTGGTCTAGTAACCCACCCTCTCCCTAACCGGATGACTCGATGGCCCTAGTCGACTTCGACGGACGAACAACAACAATGACAGTCAAGATAGACTCTGTTTGGCTATGACAGCCAAGATAGACTGTTTGGCTATGACAGCCAAGATAGACTCTGTTTGGGTTGGCTGAGGCAGCTGTAACTTCTCCCTAGCATTGTGCTATACATGCCCTGTCTGGTGGGTTTTTTTATCCTGGGGGGGGGGGGGGGGGGGGGGCGGGGCGCGGCTGCAGCCACTGCAACAATTTGCGGGTCGGCCTCCGGACTGGGTCCCATACTATCAGTACCGGTACCGGTACTGAAGGTGGGAATTTTTTTGTAGTATGGTATAAATGCCACGTTTCTGTTTCATGATTTTAAGACAACATGTGTGTAAGTTAAGTAAGATTAAAATTATCTGCTAATTATACTTTAACTTTGAAAATGTTCACTACGTGGTTCTCAAGTGCCATCATCATCAGTAGAGTTACAGCCCATGTAGGGCTCTGACCTGCTCCACCACATCCTTTCATTCGGATCGATCCATGGCTCTCCATGCGCGAACCGCCAACTGGTGTAAATCCGTCTCCACGTCGTCGAGCCATCTCAGTGGTGGACGGCCGGTGAGGCGTCTGTCCCTAGGCTCCTGCTGCCTGTTCATCAATTTTGCTGCTATACAATCCGGCATCCTTCAGTATGTCCTTCAGCATCCTTCAGTATGTCCTTCAGCATCCTTCAGTATGTCCTTCAGCATCCTTCAGTATGTCCTTCAGCATCCTTCAGTATGTCCTTCAGCATCCTTCAGTATGTCCTTCAGCATCCTTCAGTATGTCCTTCAGCATCCTTCAGTATGTCCTTCAGCATCCTTCAGTATGTCCTTCAGCATCCTTCAGTATGTCCTTCAGCATCCTTCAGTATGTCCTTCAGCATCCTTCAGTATGTCCTTCAGCATCCTTCAGTATGTCCTTCAGCATCCTTCAGTATGTCCTTCAGCATCCTTCAGTATGTCCTTCAGCATCCTTCAGTATGTCCTTCAGCATCCTTCAGTATGTCCTTCAGCATCCTTCAGTATGTCCTTCAGCATCCTTCAGTATGTCCTTCAGCATCCTTCAGTATGTCCTTCAGCATCCTTCAGTATGTCCTTCAGCATCCTTCAGTATGTCCTTCAGCATCCTTCAGTATGTCCTTCAGCATCCTTCAGTATGTCCTTCAGCATCCTTCAGTATGTCCTTCAGCATCCTTCAGTATGTCCTTCAGCATCCTTCAGTATGTCCTTCAGCATCCTTCAGTATGTCCTTCAGCATCCTTCAGTATGTCCTTCAGCATCCTTCAGTATGTCCTTCAGCATCCTTCAGTATGTCCTTCAGCATCCTTCAGTATGTCCTTCAGCATCCTTCAGTATGTCCTTCAGCATCCTTCAGTATGTCCTTCAGCATCCTTCAGTATGTCCTTCAGCATCCTTCAGTATGTCCTTCAGCATCCTTCAGTATGTCCTTCAGCATCCTTCAGTATGTCCTTCAGCATCCTTCAGTATGTCCTTCAGCATCCTTCAGTATGTCCTTCAGCATCCTTCAGTATGTCCTTCAGCATCCTTCAGTATGTCCTTCAGCATCCTTCAGTATGTCCTTCAGCATCCTTCAGTATGTCCTTCAGCATCCTTCAGTATGTCCTTCAGCATCCTTCAGTATGTCCTTCAGCATCCTTCAGTATGTCCTTCAGCATCCTTCAGTATGTCCTTCAGCATCCTTCAGTATGTCCTTCAGCATCCTTCAGTATGTCCTTCAGCATCCTTCAGTATGTCCTTCAGCATCCTTCAGTATGTCCTTCAGCATCCTTCAGTATGTCCTTCAGCATCCTTCAGTATGTCCTTCAGCATCCTTCAGTATGTCCTTCAGCATCCTTCAGTATGTCCTTCAGCATCCTTCAGTATGTCCTTCAGCATCCTTCAGTANTATAGCTCACGTGTATACATCTAATAACTTGTTCTAGCATGATGTTATAGCTCACGTGTATACATCTAATAACTTGTTCTAGCATGATGGTATAGCTCACGTGTATACATCTAATAACTTGTTCTAGCATGATGGTATAGCTCACGTGTATACATCTAATAACTTGTTCTAGCATGATGGTATAGCTCACGTGTATACATCTAATAACTTGTTCTAGCATGATGGTATAGCTCACGTGTATACATCTAATAACTTGTTCTAGCATGATGGTATAGCTCACGTGTATACATCTAATAACTTGTTCTAGCATGATGGTATAGCTCACGTGTATACATCTAATAACTTGTTCTAGCATGATGGTATAGCTCACGTGTATACATCTAATAACTTGTTCTAGCATGATGTTATAGCTCACGTGTATACATCTAATAACTTGTTCTAGCATGATGTTATAGCTCACGTGTATACATCTAATAACTTGTTCTAGCATGATGGTATAGCTCACGTGTATACATCTAATAACTTGTTCTAGCATGATGGTATAGCTCACGTGTATACATCTAATAACTTGTTCTAGCATGATGGTATAGCTCACGTGTATACATCTAATAACTTGTTCTAGCATGATGGTATAGCTCACGTGTATACATCTAATAACTTGTTCTAGCATGATGGTATAGCTCACGTGTATACATCTAATAACTTGTTCTAGCATGATGGTATAGCTCACGTGTATACATCTAATAACTTGTTCTAGCATGATGTTATAGCTCACGTGTATACATCTAATAACTTGTTCTAGCACGATGTTATAGCTCACGTGTATACATCTAATAACTTGTTCTAGCATGATGGTATAGCTCACGTGTATACATCTAATAACTTGTTCTAGCACGATGTTATAGCTCACGTGTATACATCTAATAACTTGTTCTAGCATGATGTTATAGCTCACGTGTATACATCTAATAACTTGTTCTAGCATGATGGTATAGCTCACGTGTATACATCTAATAACTTGTTCTAGCATGATGGTATAGCTCACGTGTATACATCTAATAACTTGTTCTAGCATGATGGTATAGCTCACGTGTATACATCTAATAACTTGTTCTAGCATGATGGTATAGCTCACGTGTATACATCTAATAACTTGTTCTAGCATGATGGTATAGCTCACGTGTATACATCTAATAACTTGTTCTAGCATGATGGTATAGCTCACGTGTATACATCTAATAACTTGTTCTAGCATGATGGTATAGCTCACGTGTATACATCTAATAACTTGTTCTAGCATGATGGTATAGCTCACGTGTATACATCTAATAACTTGTTCTAGCATGATGGTATAGCTCACGTGTATACATCTAATAACTTGTTCTAGCATGATGGTATAGCTCACGTGTATACATCTAATAACTTGTTCTAGCATGATGGTATAGCTCACGTGTATACATCTAATAACTTGTTCTAGCATGATGTTAAACAGGATACATAACACATGATAGTAAATCTCCTTGTCTGAGGCCCTGATAAACTGAGAACTCCCTCGAGTATTCTCCCTGTAGGAAATTATTAAAACAAAGTAAGTTCGGACCTGAAAAAGGGAACGCAACAAAAAAAAAAAAAAAGTAATTTGTCGGCAGGAAGCCTTCGTCGGCGAACAAACAACAAAAAAAAACAGCATTCTGTTGCTTGTCACCATTATTCATTGGTAAAGTTGCGACTCCATTTTTAGTCAACATGACCTGCCAAATGATATAAAATTGATAAAGGTACAATCTGACTTTCAATTTGACTTACATTAAATAAAAATGTGATAATGTATCTTTACTGACGTCTACTTGAAAAAAGACATATCTTCAAGGTTTATTAAGGTCAACTTTATTCGGAAGCATCAACATTTATGATTCGCAATTTTCAAGCGAAACAACTTCAACTTGAATCAAAAACACCCAGAGTTGCAACCACCGGTACTTCCATTTAAATTGAACCACATATGGGAGCATCAGTCATTAATAAATAATGTCTCAAAAATACATGTCAAACATCTCACTAGTTTCAATTTGCTGTCTGGACATTTTAGTTTTATAATTTAAAATTTAATGATATTAAATTACTTAACCAAATGCCTACACTATAACTTTCATAACGTGATCGGTGTGTGTGGGGGGGGGGGGGGGGGGGGGGGTAGCCCCTATCATGTAGGGGTCGCACTACCGGTCTCTTTTACCAAAAACCGGCAAAATTCGATATTGAAGTTTTATGAATATCAGAATCGCGATATTTTCGATATTTTCAATATTTAGAGAATTTTTCTTCGAGATTCGAGGTGTCGATTTATTAGTGAAGTAAACACATTCAGAATAAAATCACATTTTAATTTTTTTTTAATAAGCTTTTAACAATAACACAAATATATAACTTCAGACATTAATCAAAGGAACAAAAGTAATGTTCCTAAATGTTTTAATTTAAATAGTTTAAATCAAAGATTAAATAATTTGTGTTGGTCAAATTTTAAAAATGAGATCGAAAAAATGACATCGTGTTAATCCTTGTTCGCTTAACTTTGACCGCAAAAAGTAACCTGATGACGAGAACATCCGCTCCGCCTCCACGCTGGTCGTAGGAATAGACCTTAGACCTTAGTCTATCAAACGCAATTTCTAGCTCTTGAACCGCCATTCTCAAATAAAGCCTTCTCTATTTTTATCAATGTATCAATGCCTTCATTACTTGGTCTGGAAGTATTATTCTGAGACTGAAGTTTCTTTTTGTATTTCAATTTCCAATTGTCTCTTAAGCGGGAATGTGCCTTCCGGTTTGTCATGATCAGATCCAAGATGTTCAATGCCATGGCCCACAGACATTTCCAACGAGCAATCCGCTGTTTGACCAAGCTTGTGAATTTCCACGATATGTTTTCGCATCTAGTCGCAATGTGGCTTAGAAATGCGTCCATTAGTCAGTTGTAGAATGAAAGTATGTCTGAGGGTTATGCAAGTATTTCAATGTTGAAGCCTCCAATTGTTATGTAATTGTTACTAGGGGTATGATTTAATCTACTATTTAACTATTTTAAGCTAATATTACAACCATCACACCATGGGCGCCCGCACTT
>CAXITT010000507.1:430394-443065 GCA_964033795.1 Lymnaea stagnalis | reverse complement strand
AAAAAAGAACCAAAAAAAATTTAAATAAAGAAAAAATAAAAAGAAAATTCGCTCACCATGCAAATAAGCTACAGTAAATTAAAACCATATTAAAACCTTAGTGAACCATTTTGCCCCCCCCCCCCCCCCCTGGAAAGTCAATCGATTTTTTTTTGCCCACCCCCTAGAAAGTTTTCTGCGGGCGCCCATGCATCACACTTACATCCAATGGCACTCTCTCACTCGCTCAGTTCTTTAATACTATTGCTATATGACTATAAGAACCCACGTTGTTCAGCCCACGAATATTAAATAGTTAATTACAAGTAAAAAAAAAAGAGCTAAATGCATACATTTCCATTTACTTGGATCAATAAAAGAATCGTATATTATCTTATATAACACAAACAACTACCTATACAGTATACTACTGATTGGTATATACTCTGGCTGTTGGGTGCTGGCGCTGGACGTATCTTCTACTTGTCCTTGGGTAAGGCCCAAATCACGCACACACATCTGCAGTAGTCTGTTTGCCCCCTCTCTCTAGCACGGTCCCTGTGGTACTTCTGACGTAAGGTCTAGCCTTCTAACACTCAAACGTCGTGTGCTGCTGGCGGGAATTCAGGGTTATCTCCCGTAAGCCCACTCTCCTCTTACCTTCTTATTGGAGGGTGTCGGCGTTAGTAGCGCCACTAACCGACTGACTCCAAGTGCAGTGCAATGGCGAGGGTGCCAGCGTTAGTATCGCCACTAACCGACTGACTCCAAGTGCAGTGCAATGGCGAGGGTGTCAGCGTTAGTATCGCCACTAACCGACTGACTCCAAGTGCAGTGCAATGGCGAGGGTGTCAGCGTTAGTATCGCCACTAACCGACTGACTCCAAGTGCAGTGCAATGGCGAGGGTGTCAGCGTTAGTATCGCCACTAACCGACTGACTCCAAATGCAGTGCAATGGCGACTGCACTTTACTAGCCTGCCCTAAGCTAGACTAGACAGAACTGAACTCGACTGGTCTACCTAGACTTGACTGTACTGGCTAGAAATTAGAGTAAGGAATGCAACACATAAGCCATAACTAAAACATTAGAATCACATCATTAATCATAAGCTACTAACATTTCTTAATAACATCTTACACATGAATTTCTTTTATTTGAATCTACAACACTTGGAAATTAAGGATCCCAAACCTAGCCAGTTATGAATGAACAAAACTTCAGCACAATAATATAGCTAGGGTAATGAGGGGAGAGACTGCAATCAGGTTAGCACAATATAAAATGAGTAAAACAAAGTAGGGTTAAATCTGAAAAAAGAACGCAACAAAACAAAGAACGTGTCGGCAGAAAACCTTCGTCAGCGAAGAAACCAACAGAAAAACGGTATAAAAATAAAAAATAAAACTTAGCTTAGAAGTAGTATCCGTGGGCAGCAAAAGATGTGTGACAGAAAGTAAGTGAGTGAGAGATTAAATAGGGAAGAGCAAATAGGATGACGTACATAGGGGAGACTGGACGCCGACTCTCTGACAGGTGTACCGAACACCTCCGTAACATTACACAAGATAAACAGTGTCCCGTCTCCAAACACTTCAATAGTAGCGACCACCAGGGCAACACGGACTTTTCAATAAGTGCGATCGTGGCTAGCACGAACACACCCAGCCGGGTGAATTTGGAACACAGGCTTGTCCTGACTTATGGCACATTGACGCCACCTGGGATGAATGTCATGTCTCTTTTCACAGCTTGAACCTAGCTCCACCCCTCCACGTCCCGACCTATTGCAGTGGACTCACTTCTCCTCTTTTCTTTCGCTCTTCTCTATTTAATATCTCTCTCACTTACTTTCTGTCACACATCTTTTGCTGCCCACGGATACTACTTCTAAGCTAAGTGCTATATATATTTTTATACCGTTTTATTCTGTTGTTTTGTTCGCTTTCTTCCGACACGTTCGTTGTTTTGTTGCGTTCCTTTTTTCAGGTTTAACCCTACTTTGTTTAACTCATTTAATAATATAGCTAGCCAGGCTCTGCTGCACAGATTACAGGTAAAAAAGGGCTAGAACTGATGGGGCCTGTCTTATATAGTATATGGTTGCGTCGTGCCCTGCATTATAGTATAGATAGCGTGGGACGCTTGACCAGATGAGCACATTGTTTCAGTTGGGTCATGGCCAAGGTTACCTGGCTAATTTCCATTCATTGTTAGGCTCAGCCTAATTGTGCAATCTCACGTGGAGTAGGGATGGAGAGAGTGTGAACCAGGAGGTCTCGAAAAAGTGAGTGATTTTGAAATACCGGTAATCCAAATTTTTCTGGGGAAGTGATCCCCAGACCCCACTCGCCCCCTTTCTTCCACTCAAAGAGCCATCGGTGCCTTCAATTTTTGCCCTAATTCCCGATAAAATTATCGCCTATTTTGGTGCCGATAGATGCACTGCCTATTGGAAAGTATTGGCGTAGCTATTATTAATGCCGCCATCGGCAGGCCCAAGAGTTTTGTTACCCTCTCTTTCACGATAAAAACTCAGGAGCTGTCCGAGAATGACACTCCTCCATATAATGAAATAAAATGACACCTGGCTGGACAACCCCATGCGCACCCCTTTCTACGTCACTGGCAGAGGCGTAGCTAGAGTGTTTGGCGCCAGGGAACAAGATTCATTTTTGTTACCCTCCCCGTTTCCTTTCTGAAAACATCATCTTCCTCAACTAAACTCTATCAAACCCCATTTGGTGCCCCCGCTAGTCCGGCGCTCGGGGACATTTGTCTCTCTGCCTTCTCTAGCTATGCCTCTGGCTATTGGCACTGCCCCCCCCCCCTTCCCGCAACCTCCCAACCGAAAATCCAAAAATGTCTCCCGGAGGAAAATGTCTGAAAGAAACACTGCCTGAGTCAAATGCTGTGAGGGGTTCGCATATCACATAAATTATTGGGCAATCCTCCGAAGTCTGGTCCCAAATTATTTCGTATGAAAAAAATTACAATGTACAGTGTGTGTTGTTAGAAAACAACAGAAATGTCAGTCCTAGCTTTTGCAAATAACTGTCACTTTACAAACCAGTCAGTAAATACTAAATTGTTGTAATTGGTGCATAGCATTTGCAAATAGCCGAAAATGCTCTGCTTGTGATCGTTGCGCCACTGAAAGGCCCCCCAAGTAGCTGGCAAACAGACTGCGACTAGTACCACTCTGATAGCGGAGTTTACGTTTCGCTTGCATTCAAAGTCCTTTAATAGTTTATATGTGAATGTCCTGGTCTACTGGATCAACAAATTCACGCGCGTACACAATGACAGCGTGACTATAAATCCCGTTGTTGAGCTGACCGACATTTTGATCTCCTTGTCTAGCGCCCGTGACGATAGCTGGCCCTGGTAACACATGATTAGTGATGATGCGCTCGAGTGTTTGTGCATATCGACGGCCGACAACCTCCATCCAACATTGTCCACTGGTGCAAACATGAATTTCAAAGAAAATGATACCTAAGACTTTTAATTAAGGAGTAATCATAGGAAATAATTTGGGACCGGACTTCGGAGGATTGCCAATTATTGATATGTCATGGCATGCTTTAACAACGACATTGAAACTAAGAAAAGTTTATATAGACATATATATATATATATATATATATGTTTATTTTTGAAAATGAAATTTTTCATAAATCCAATCCGGCTAATTCCAAGCATCCGTTATGGTCCGGTATCCCGATATTTTCGAGAGTCGGAATCCCGGTTTGCGACCCCTACTTTCATGGCCGGGTATAATCGGCCGCTACCAAAATTGTCATAAAAATTTGAATCTTTAAATGGGTTAAGGGGAAATCACTCTATATAAATGAGTTTACTTCCTATATACTTCTCTCTTTGTCTAAATGACTTAATGGCTTTTATCAGGACTTTTTTTGTGATTAATCCGGTTTTGAAATGCACTAAACAGTTTTGACCGCCATAATGTCTGATGCTGGAGAGGGTCCGCCCTTAGATTGCAAAAGCAACACAGAATGTATTAATTGGAGTTATTTCAAATGGATTAAAATGAAAGCAATGATGTCAGAGATATACCACATCCTAGTGATAAGTCAGATATTGATAGTTTTAGCCCTAAGCCTAAGCTTAGTCGTATTGTTACAGACAAATACATTTGGGAACAGAAAAGACAAATATTGGATCCCAAAGACTTACCCTAAAGACAATAAAGAGATTCAAAGAAATTATGATTGTGTATGTTCTGGAGTATTAATTAATTTAAAAAAAATGGATTTAATAACTTCATTTCAAATGGAAACTTTGAACTTGAAAATTGAACTCATTTTGAGTTTGAGCCTTGCCCGTGCCCTTGTATGTTGTATGTCAAAGTCAAAGTGATCTTCTAGAGAATGGAGATCCCTCCCCCCACTTTCAAAAATTGGAAATAAGAAAACAAAAACTTGAATAAGTATTAAGTGAACACAACATAAAAATCAAAATCTTTTGAATATGGCACTATAGTGTCTATAGACAGAAGTTGTCCTAGGGGCCAACCTCCGTGATCAATATACAGATGAACACATAGCTGGCCTTACCACTAACACAAAATCAGCCCAGAAATTTAAAGGTAGTGGATGAAAAATGTCACCAATATTAAAACTTTTAATATAAATATAAGTATTTATAAGTACCTATAACTTCAAATTTTCTGAAAGAATTTTGCTTCTGGTTCTAGTTCCCGAAAAAATCATTTTATTATGATAGTTTGATTTTGAACAATTTAATTTTATGGAGTATTAAACTATTAGGTTGGGTTGAATTCAGAGGTTGAGTTGTAAAATTTTACTCACTCTGTTAAGGTTAAGATCAAAATTAACATACATAACATACAACAAATTCTTTTCTTACCATAAGATGCCTTTCCAATGTACTTTCAGAAAATATATACTATATACCTGTAAGGGTCTCTGAATTTAGTTAGTATGGGCATGGGATTTTGTCATTTTTAACAAGCATATGAAAGTGCTAAAAGTGGCTCAGCACCACTTCACTACAAAAATATCATGTGAAAGTTATAGGGCTAAATAACATTTATGTTCTTTTCTTTTTTATTGCTCCACGCTATCATTAGTGTTAGTGTATTTTATGTGTGTCCCAAAACAACTTGTATTCTTCCAATGTGGCTCAGGGAATCTAAAAGGTTGGACACCCCTAAGTTGTCCTCTATTAATTTTACAAGTCCATCTCTTTTACCTATCATGACTGGGGCACCATCAGTATCAGTAGCTATACCAAATATGCTCACAACGGCAAAAGGAAATCACATATATTTTCACTGCTTTCTATAAATCTCTTGATTTAGTTGTGTCTTTTAATTACTGACACTAAAGAAAACATTTCTTCAGTGATATTTTATTCGTCCCCAACATGTCCACTCGCAATCTCATAAAATTTCTAAGATTAGGATATTATGTTGGTCCACATTCATAACTGCCCTGGTCTACATGCAGCCTGTGGTGGCCAGGAGGTTGGACACCACTGATCTAACCAAATTTTTTAAAAGCTCCTTGTAAAGTTATTTTTTGGGTTAATAATGTCTCCTGTAAAATTTAGAAAACTGCTGCACGTACAATTTTATAGAGTTACAGAGATGATAATAGCATTCACTTCAGTCTGATAGAGTGATAGAGGGTAGTCAAAATTTATAAAATATTGATGAAGAAGGTGAAGCTTTGATAAAAGCATAGAAAACATACTTGAAAAGAGTAAAATTTAATCTTCAAATGGACCCCAATAATTAGATAATTGACAGGTTTAAGTGTTGAGCTTTTTTTTTGTTGAGGCATATGATGTTCTTCTCACAGAATGTTTTCAGCTTTCCTTTAAATTTCATTAGTAAAAATATAACCTAACAAGTAAAGGTTGAGCTATTGGGATATTTAACAGAAGATTGACTTTAACATTGGGACAAATTTACATAATTAGCATATGGGAGAGAAGGGGGAACAACATTGAGTTTAGCAGATCAAAAATTTAAATTATTTTATTTATGACTATGTCATTAGTAATATTTTTACTTTCACAGATGAAGCGCAGTGGCACTACTTCCAGAAAAGTGATGTGTCCCAGAATTCTAAAAACCCTAGGACTGTTATCTTTTATGGATACCTCTACTGCTCTCAACGACAGACCCATTATTGGTAAAAAAATAAAAACACCAAAATTAGTGGTTAAACAAAAAAGAGTGGTTACCTGGTACGCTATATAAACTGTCAAAAAAAGATAATATTTACAACTATATAACCATTTTTTTCCCCAAGGAACAATGTGTAAGCCTTTAAATTTCTTTTATACAATTATACATTTTTTTAATTTTAAATCACCATTGCTTCATTGATTTTTGTTTTGCATGTCACCTTCTGCAAAAACTAAATACACTAATGTGATCCAATATGGGGTCATCCATAAGTGATAAACTTGCCGATTTTTGATGTCATGCATAAGTGATAAACCTGCCGATTTTTGACCCCCCCATCCTGACAAAGAGCTAGCCCCCCCCCCTCCCCCAAATATAACGGCACAAATTTCTGCATTCCCTCCCCCCTCCCCCTATAAAAATTCCCTGTGTCCACTACTGTCCTTTACAAACCCTTAAGAATTTCACCTCCCATGGATATCAAATTACTGCACCTGTGTCTGAAACATTTCACTAGAACAGTGGTTCTTAACCAGGGGTAATAGTACCTCCCCAGGCATAAGGTGCAGAAAACCAGAAAATTGTATTTGCTGCCTTTGCTATTTGTTGATACTTTTTTTTTTTCTTTTTAAAATCAGTTTTATGCATTTTGATTAGCAGTAGTGAATGTTTTTCTGGTGAATTTTTTTTGCACATTACTTGTATTGGTAATTTTTTACTTGTTTATAAAAATTTAATTAAAGAAATCAAACTACGTTAACTAAATTATTTAATTATTTTCATATTTTACTTCTACCGCCTTTTTCCATTTACTAATGGTATCCCTCTGCTGAAAGGATCCCGGCCCTGTTTGAATCCTGATCCCAGTGTAATTCCATTTCATGGAGGGATCCCGATATGATCCCAACACCGGTGGATCCCGTTTCCTGGTGGGATCCGGTTTCCAGATGGGTTCCCGATCCCTTTGGGATACTGATCCTGTTAGCACCCCAATACCATTCTCTGTGAGATCCCGTTTGCCGATGGGATCTTGTTTCCGAATTTTATCCCATTACCCGATGGGGTCGCGTTACTGGTGGGTTCCACTTTACTGTTTGATCTCATCCCTTTTTAGGATCCTGTTCCTCTGTGGGATCATGTTCCTAGTGGGATTTGATTCCTGGTAGGGTTATGAAGGGTATGATTGGCAAAAATCCCCATAAAAGTATTGGAATGAATAGAACTAAACTAACTGTTCAAAAAGCTGTTAGATCCAATTATATATTCAGTAGAGCAAAAATAGAACTTCTGGAACATTCTATTTCTATTATAATTTAATATCCTGCTCGAAACACGTAAAAAATTATTTTTCGAAGTAATTATTTTTCGAATAAGAACTTAATGCACCCTTATAAATATAGTACATTTAATTTGAAAGAGGGGCCCTGGTGGGGACCCATTCCATAAGTGTACTGCTTTAACTATGCCTGAGATAGGAGACCATATAAAAATCAGTCGGATAAATAATAAAGTTAAAATATGAAAGTTATCCCATTAAAATTGGCTTTAAAATGCCAAGATCCATCAATCCATGTAAAAGCCTTTGTGGAACAAACACATGAACAAAGTTTCACTTTTTTATTATTACAATATAATTAATACGATTGGGGGGGGTTGATTAAAACAGAGTGGGCTGCAGCGCTGTCAAAAGGCTAAGAATCCCTGCTCTAGAGCATTTACTAAGATCAACCCCCCCCCCCCCCCCCCCTCAACCTTTTTTTTTTTTTTTTTTGTTCGTTCCATCCCATTTCACATGGTAGTCCTAGGTCTATGACTCCCGTTATCCACATTTTGACATGAATTCTCTCGGATTGTCAATGTCACTACACCCATTTTCTCCTCCTCAGTGTTGTCCTTTAACTTGATCAGAGGCCCTTTTTTGGCCCGCACATACCTGTACTAATTTTCTGTGATCGTAGTTGAAAAATAAAATAATTTTAATTGTTTTATAAATGAATAATGTTTAAAATTTCTGTAGTTTACATGGTTATTAAGTGCATTTCTTAGCTATAATATTTCGCTTTTCATGTGACTTCACATTACTTAAGGACCCCCCCCATCACCTCGTCACACATCGTCACAAAAAATGTCCCCCCACCCTCCCCCTGTTGCATGATTTCATTTATGGATGGCCCCATACTGGTAAATGGAGTATAGATAATGTACATTTTAAAGATATTTATCCCAATTTTAAGCATCGTAAATTTCCATTGAAGGTATTCTTACCGTACCATCAAAAACATTCGAGTATGGACAAGAATTCATTCAGACATCTTATGTTTCATTTCTGGAAATGGCTGGTGCTCGAGTGGTTCCAGTAAGGTAAGATCTTATTAATTTTGATTTAAATAAATTGTACATTTTCTTTTTACATCACATTGTTCTGTTAATCTGTCTCTTATTAATGTGATTATGAAGTCACTGGTTAATGATAAACTTTGCAGAGGCTTTGTTCCCATCTTTTAACACAGTCAAAAGTTAAACAAAAACATTTACTATTTAATGAACCTTTCCACTATTCTCACCATTTGGACTAATAGAACTTAAAATAATTTAAACTACGCAAAATTCCATAATTATCCGCTCCTCTAGAACTATTCAGTTTCATTTCTTTTAATGCTCATATAATACTTGTTAAATAATAATTTGAGCAAGAAATTAAAGGGGATGAAATAATAATTCATTTTAAATTGCATTAACGAATGCAAAATTATTAATTTTCAAAATAAATATTAGTTTATTTGTTTTCAAGACTTTACTGTCTGTTCCACTGTTTGTTATTATTAACATAACTCTTGTTAGATACAAGATTTTATTTATATAACTCTAGATCCGAAGATTTTTCTGTTTTTTTAAAAGACTTTCTTTCTACTCACATTTCCATGTTGTGCAGTGCAATTTTTTGTTTACACACATGACATTTTAAGATGGAGTCTTTCTCATGCAGTATTCACCTGGTCAATGGCTGGAAAGAATACTGGGTTGACACTGTCGCTCAAATTACCGCCTTACTTTGCGTAATGCATATTAAATTATTTTCTACTTTTTAGTGGATAAAATTCTTGTCTTTTTATTTTTTTTATTTAAAACCTTGTTCATTATTTAGATAAAAGAATAGACATTAATAGTTTTATTTCATTTAAAAATATTTATAAACATAAACAAATGAAAATTTTGTTCACAGAGGAAAGCAGCCAAAGCAATATTATGAACAATTATTCAAGAATATCAATGGGTTAGTCTAAATAATACAATATAGTTTTCTTTTCATCTCATGTTCCTTTACCTAATTGCACTCAAATGTATAAGTCATCCTGAGTATGTTCATTATTTATATTTTTGCAGATATAGCTTTGTTTCATGATATTTATAATAATGGGTAATTTGGCCTGGTATGGTAGAATGTTTGCTGTATATTTAACCAAAAAAACTAATTTCTAAAAGCCCATTTAATATTTTGTTACTTTAAATTAAAATATAGTAAAACTTCATTTAAAGTATAAACTCAAACCTTCCTAACCAGAGTGCTATTCCCTGGTGGTGCTGCTGATATAAATACAGGCCCATATTACCAATCTGGACGATATCTTTATGACTTGGCTATTCAGGTAAACCAAGTGCATTATCAATGTTGATTTAAGTTAATGGGCCCTTTGAATCACCTGGTACAGTCTATACAAACATGAATGGTTGGAGCTTAAAATTTATGGAAAATTGATAAATCCTCCAAAAGTCTAATATTTGAAATGTCACTAATTGCAAATTGCAAGAATTTTCACTGTTTTATAAATGATTAATTTTTATACAACAGGCTAATGATAAGGGAGACTATTTTCCTATTTGGGGGACTTGCCTTGGTTTTGAATTAATGACCAAACTGACTGCTAACAAGAACTACCTACAGAGAACAGAGACAAAAATTCTTACACTGCCATTAAGGTTTCAAAAAGGTAATCAATGTTTACGTAGTTTCTTGAATCAAAAACAAAAAGAATGATGCAAAAATTTATCATGGCTTTAAAAAATTATTAAATTGTTCTTTTTTTCTGATAATGTGAATGTAATATGAGAATTTAACCACAAAATCATTGATGAATATTACTTATTAAGATAAGATAAGGTTATTTTATTGATCCAAACAATTGGAAAAGTTTTTTGATTGCATTGTAAATTTTCAGCACATAAATAAAACAATTTGAACACAAGACATCTACATTAAATTATTTCACTAGGGAAAAAAACAGCCATATCAGGGACTTATGGGTTAATCTAATATAATATCAAATCAGATTATGACAAGATTCACTTTTGATTTAATTTAATAAAGCCTTAAGGCATTAAATATAATGATTAAGTACAGAGAGAAATTCTATTTTTAATATTTTATAGTGTTGCAGGAATGAGGGATAAGTTAAAGTGAATATAATTTTTTTTTTTTTTTTGAGGTTTTCAGAATAGTCGACTTTTCAAAGATGTACCCTCAGATTTGGTAAAAATCTTAACCACAGAATCAGTCACTCAAAATAATCATAGGTGGAGTCTCCTGCTGGAAGTGAGTCAAATAGAAATGAATAGTCTCAGAGATTTTGGGGTTACTTTGTATTTTTTTTGGAAAACAAAAATTGTAAAGGATGCTAGAGTTTTCACATAGCTATTTTACAAATAATCATGACATGAATATTTTTTTTAAACATTCTAATTATTTATGAGATCTGATGGCCTAGAAATATTAGTTTTATTGTCATGAAGTGTATCTAAAAACTCTTTGATGTTTTTAACACAAGTTTCAATATAACTACTTCAACCAAATTTATTTTAAATTTTCCTTTAAATTTCTTTTTTTTATACATTTATCAGCCTGGATGTAATTATAGAAATTATTCTTGCTAAATTATAATTAATCTGTAACTTTTGTAACATTATTCTGCTCATGATATATTTTCTCTCTAGGATTACCAAAAGATTTCAGTTCTAGGAAATTTCTATCATTTACTAACAACCAGTGTTGGCAAAGATAACAAAGAATTTGTTTCAACCTTTGAAGGTAATGTTAAATGATTAAGCTATTTTTAACTTAATTTTGAATTAAATTAATTTGTTATTGAATTAAATTCATAATGTTATAATGTATTCTATGGTGGGCTATTGTACACATACAAATGTTATCTTTCATGCTCTGATCTAATTTCCCTTTCAGCATTCAAGTACCCATTTTATGGTGTTCAATGGCACCCGGAGAAAAATATTTTTATCTGGGGAGATAACCAGGCCATTGACCATAGCTTTGATGCCATCAAAGTCACCCAGTACTTTGCCAATTTCTTTGTTAATGAAGGTAATTCATTCTTACTGTCATTCTAAAACATGATTTTTCCAGTAAATATCCAGAACTAACTTTACCAATGACTTAAAAACAATAGCAATGAATGTAAACTGAGTCAGTCCAGCCATCCTTGTTACCAGATGTCTTTGTTGAATTACTTTCAGCAATAACTTAATCTAAAACAAAGGGAACGTTAACAGTAAATCAAAAAAGTAAATGTTTGGCCGGTACTGTATTTAATTCAAGCAATTATTTAAGTTTAAGATTTGGTTTCATTTAATTAATTTTAAAAAATTGTTATTTGAAACAAGTGGCATTAGAGGACTGACATATTTTTCTATTTTTCCAGCCAGAAAGAGTTCCCATCATTATGACTCCAGTGTTGAAGAAGCTAATGCAGTGATTGAAAATGCTATGAGAGTTTTTGTCCCAGATTTCAACACATCTGAGAAATTTTATTTTAATTATACCAATGATTATTTTGATTATAAGGGTACAGATAAACTCGAGAAACTGATATTTACTTGATGACCTTTTGATTAGATTTATTTTAATGCATACTTTACCATTTTTTTCTACATTGAAAAATTATATATTATCATTCATGCTTAAAGATTTTGTTTTTGTCATAGTTTTACAACTCAAGAATCTCTTGTTAACAATTATTCGATTTACAATAATAATTTCAAAAATGACAAGAATTTTATTAACTGATAATTTACCTCATCTTATGAAATAAGTGCAATTTAAATTTTTTTTATAATTTTGTTTTTAATATTTTAAAGCTGAATGTTGGATATGTCTATTATATTGGTTGTATTAACTCTTTCGGGATTGAGCCTTTTTGGGGTTCAGTGCCAAGAAGACAGAGCACTTTTTACACGCTCGGCACTCATATTGCAAGAACAAATTATACAAAAATAAACTATTTCCTTTACATGTTGTAACACATCTACTCTGACATGGCGTGGGAGCTTATTGCTTATGCTGTGGGTTATGTCAGTAGTATGGTTACTTATGTTATGTTGATATTTCAGGATGCCGACTAAGGCTTCTTCATTCTTCCACTTATAATCCGGGCACGCAAATAAGAATACTGAATCCTGGTTAAACTTACAGTACTTTATTGAACACACTTTATATTGATAA
>CAXITT010000507.1:323398-429817 GCA_964033795.1 Lymnaea stagnalis | reverse complement strand
CCCCATTTTTCAGTTGCTACAGACACTCATAGTCACAGTAACGGGACCTTTTCTTGAGCTGAGAAAGTTGTCTGCATACCTAACGGTCTCTCTCATAAACATTTGTGTGATAATTAGTTTAAAAAATACCATAGGGTACTCATCTGGGTACTTATGCCCCGAGGCATATTTGTAGGTCCTATATTTTCTACAAATTCATAGGTGTCATCTCTATCCAGTTCAGGAACCCTAATGCTAAACCCAAGGGTTCACAACATTATCATTAACATCATTATTTTGATTGTCTTCATTACTTTCCTGGTTGTTTTTATTAGTGGCAGACTCACTGCTAGAATATCAAAATCACTAAGGATAGTTTGTTCAGTGTCACTGTCAGACATTTTGAAATTTTAGGATATTACTTGCAACGCACAAAAAATCTTAAGCACAATAAAAGCTAATAAACTATCAAAGTAGGCTCCATTAGAATATTAATATAGTTCAGGGATGTGAACAAATGTGCGATTGGGAGCCTGGAAGGGGGGGTGCACAAATTGAGATTCTTTTAAATTACATTACTTGTATGCATGTTTTGTCAAATTTTCAGCCAAAATATTATTTTGTTCTTCCAATGTTCTTCAAAATATTTCTCTTTGAAATAATTTATTAGCAATAAAAGCCTGTGTTAAATGAGTTTTGTTCAATTGTGTTGCCTTGAAGGTTCATCTGTCTCTCATGCAAAGATTGTTACTGCTACTGGTAATAAACTGGTAAGTTCAACATTTTAGACTCTGCCACAATTATACTGTGACCTGACAGTGAACCCCCCACCTTAAAAGGTCGACTTACATACAAACATAATGATTTTTATATAAAAGGAATAATTCAATACAAAGTTTCTAGGCCAAGAAATTTAAGTTGAATTTAAATGAAGAAAAGCTGATCAAATAATGTATTCATTCATTTGTGTGTGGCAATGCGATGCTGAAACGACTTTGCTTTTGTCATCATGCTGAACATTTAGCATCAGCTTTTATTTGGCAAATGTTGCTCATTAATATTGTAACCAGTGCAAAACTTTCCACAAATGAAGACTTGTGAGAATTCCAACACTGAATTGCTAATATTGAAGCCTGTTTCAGGTTTACCTCAAATTAAACGATATGACATAGAAAGTCGACCACCTTTTGTTAATATTATTTTTACAATAACAAATGACTCTGAGATTTCAATAAAACAGTGACTCATAACTAAACAACTACCACTACACACGACTACCACTAAACACAACTCTGACTGCCACTAAACACAACTCTGACTGCCACTAAACACAACTCTGACTGCCACTAAACACAACTCTGACTGCCACTAAACACAACTCTGACTGCCACCAAACACAACTCTGACTGCCACTAAACACAACTCTGACTGTCACTAAACACAACTCTGACTGTCACTAAACACAACTCTGACTGCCACCAAACACAACTATGACTACCACTAAACACAACTGCCATTAAACACAACTCTAACTGCCACTAAACACAACTCGGACTGCCACTAAACACAACTCTGACTGCCACTTAACACAACTCGGACTGCCACTAAACACGACTTCCATTAAACACAACTCTGACTGCCACTAAAAATTCACCTTCAACCAAAGCCTGAGATCAACTCACAAAATGATGACAGGCACTGCATGCTCACAGACAAGATCAAACTCACACAATCACCAAACTCACCCATGCAAAACGCTTGGCTTCTAGGAACGATGAATATAGACATTTAATTCAAATGAGCTGCATACAAGAAATATCGTCTTTGTTGGTTAATTTATGCGATAAAGGCCTTTTTTTGAATTTAAGAAATGTTTTCTTATAAATTTTTGTCCAAAAAATATAATTGCGTTATCTGTTGTTTTTTCATTAAATGTGTTAAAAAGCACAAAACATTTATTTTACTAATTAGTATAAAGATGCATGTTACTATTGCTGAGGATTTTAATCAGAGACTTTTTAACAAAAATATTTAAACTACAGACATTTGATAGTCGTATTTTGGCCTATTTAAAGCACTGATAAAACTCATTCACTGTTAATATCGTCAGGTGCATAACGCTTCTGATAAGCAGACATTATTCATTTCACCAACACACTCAAGATTAACCTGTGGTAAGCATTCTTGTTAAATAATTTCCCTTTTTCTTTTTTTAAATAAGATAATTTGCAGGCTTAAGTCAACTTTCAATCGGGTAATGATATTGTGTTCAAGTCAAAAGCAAAAAGTCTCCATACACTTAGAAAAAATTGATATTTCTTTGAACAAACACATTAAGTTGGTAGTGTGACACACTGTTCTGTAAGTGTTGATTGCGAGTATTGTTTCTGAGAATGCATCTAGTCATTTAACATGCCCTATTATTGTGTATAGCTAGACTTGAAGATTAGTTATTGATATTTATTAGGAAGGCATTTTAGAGAGTTTCTTTGGCAAACTGTTCATTTTATAGCATCGTCCCATATACGACATTGCATTTGATTAGTAAGTTCAATGTTTTAAAATACATTATCAGATTATTTTGAGGGCGTCTAGGGCACTAAGCCAGTCTAGATAACTAACTACAGCGATGACTGTCTAGGGCAATGGACGACTCGATGGTCCTCGTCGATCTTCGACGGACGAACAATAACAATAATAGGGCACTAAGCCAGTCGAGATAACTAACTACAGTGATAACTGAAAAGCATACTGTTACATTTGGTAAAGACCTTTTGTTGCCTTTATAATTTAGTTGAGATAATCATGTTATTATGCTTTGCTGTTGTCATTGTCAGGCAGTTTAAGCATGCTTTATTTTAGAATACCCTTTCAAATTCTTATTTTAAAATTGTTGATATTATGCATAAAGAGATTCAGACTTGGAAAATGGAGATTTAGACTGAAAATGGGAGATCCGGGATGGTATTATTGTACTTTTATTTAATGTTTGTCGCCCCCCCCCCCCCCAAAAAAAAAAAAAAAAAAAAAGCATTGCCATAGTTTATTACTGATTGAGTTTGACTAATATTAATTCTGGCTGATGATTATACACACCCCTGTTCTACCATAATAATTTACTAAATGGTTTCATTAGATGCCTCTTTCATATCTCCTACAGAGCTACAAATATGGCAGTGTCTGACCAGCTGGCACGGGCTGTAGTGCAGGGAATACAAGCACAGATGCAGCAATGCCCCTACCATGATTGCATCGTCGTAGCTGGTGGTGTTGATTTCAAGTGTCATCGGTTCCTTTTAAGTGCATGCTCAGAATTCTTCCGTGCAACATTCGGATCAGGAATGAAAGAGGACATTGAAAATCGTGTAGTTCTGAACGACATCACGGCTGAGACATTCAACCTTGTTCTAGACAGTGTTTACAACGCCAGGAGTGTCCTTAATGCTGACAATATAGCAGACGTCTGGCATGCTGCTAACCAGCTCCAAATTGGATTCCTTCTGGAGGCTTGTGAACTTTTCCAGTCCAAACGGCTTTCTAAAGACAGCTGTGTGGAGATCTACATCGATGCCAAGTTGCTCAGCTCCAAGAAATTGGTGGAACTCTGCTGGGATGTTATCATTAAGGAATTTGATTACCTGAGGAAGTTGGAGGACCTGCTGTTCCTTGACTTTGAAGACATGAAACGTCTGGTCAGCAGTGAAGATCTATCTGTGTCTTCAGAAGATATTGTCCTCCAGATAGTACTGAGGTGGGTCAGCTTCAATCCCCATGATGAACCAATTGATGAGGGTCCAGAAATAAAAATTTTAGACACTAGCAGTGACGACTCAAAAGCACCAAGGAATGACAAGAAAAAAGAAAAATCAAAAATTACAGAAAGAGCAAGTCATAAACAGATGGCAAATAAATCAGAGGATGTTAAAACTGATTTGAAAAATCTTTCAATCACCCAGAGTAACATGCAAGATACCAAGTGCAAGAAAATCTTTACTGTTGCAGAACGAAAATGCTTTCTCCCTGAGCTGTTGGCTGCATCCAAGATTTTTCTCGTTAGTGGCACATGCTTGCAAACACTGATTGAAAACAAGATTGTCCTGGAAAATCCAGCGGCTTTTTCTCTTGTACGGGAAAGTCTCCGTTACCAGCTTCAGCCAGGCAGACGTCATGATTACTGCCCCCCTTATGCCAGACACAGAAGCAAAAGTTTACTACAGAATGTCACAATGGCAATTACCAGAAAAAACCAACTCAATCTCTCTTGTCGTACTGTGGATGGAACTTGGTATGTTTTGCCAACACCTCCGCAGTATATTGGAAAAGCAGTTACTTTTGAAAATGATATTTATTGGACGGATTCATCTGGAACTTATCAATCAGCAATTAAATATAAATCCAATGTTAATGCATGGGTTACTATAGCTCAGCTGAATACTCTCAGAAAGAATCATGCTTTGGTTTGCTTGGATAGTTACATATACGCTGTAGGGGGTGACAACTGCACATCCATTGAGAGATTTAACGCAAGAGATGATCAAGTCCAGGGTTCAAGCAAGTGGGAATTAGTTGGTGACTTGAAACTAGCCGTGACCAACATCATGGCAACCTCTTGTGGCGGCAGCATAGTGGTCTTTGGTGGCGAGACAGATGGAAGTCCGTCAACGACTGTCCAAAGTTTCAATACCCAAACCATGTCCGCCAGCTTCTACCTCGACAACATGTCAGGTAGTCCTAGGAATATGGTCAGTTTCAAGCACGGTGATATCACGTACATACTGCAAGAAACTGGAGCTTTGTGGAAGCTGGTCAGTTGCGACAACACAATCTTAAACATAGAGTTCCGGAACATGTTATGGGCAGATCCATTCAAACTGATGGGAGGCATAATTTTTAATGAAGAGTTGCTGATCCTGGGAGACGGGATTGATCCGCTGATGCACAGAGAATGGGACACAACTCACTTTGAGCATTTTAAGAGGATTAAAGTAATTGAACGCCAAGGATATTGCCTACTCAACACAATCATTGACAAGAAATTTTTGGTGACCCCAGAAACTTAACACTTAAAATTCAAGAAAATGACAGGTTATCAAACAAAACAGTAATATAATTAATTTTTTTGGTGTTACAATCACAAGTTCATGTTTGATTGAAAATGATTTCATATTTTCTCTGCCAGCCCGCTATTTTAAATTAAGATCAATTATATAAAGCTCATTATGACTTTTTTGTGTGAATGAGTCAATTAATTAATTACAACAACACCCCCACCCCCAACCCCCCAAAAATATAAATAATAATAATAATAATATTTTTTTTTAAATGGATCGTAACCAAATTTGACGGTTACCGGCAATTTGATCGAAAGAAATTTCGTCGACGCAAATTGATCGACGGTAATTTGATCGAATTAAAATTTGTTAGAATCATTTTTTTTTTCAGTTCACATGTTAAAATTTTCGTCAAAATTCTTTTTGAACTCAATATACTATATTGTAAAACAAAATGCTGCATTCAAAAAGAAATTTGAAACAAAATTTTAACGTAATAACTGAAAAAAGATTCGACCAAATTTCCGTTCGATCAAATTATCGTCGATCAATTTACCGTCGACGAAATTTCTTTCGTTCAAATTTCCGGATACGAAATTTGACATGGTCATTTCTCCTCACCTATAGATGGTTCCTGAAAAGTTTGGTCCGAACTAAAAGCTTCAATTTGAAAAATCTTCAATTGTAGAGGATAAAGAGTAACAAAAGAAATGCTATTTACATACTGAATGGCGTCAAGTTCAAGGGACGTTCCAGTTAAATTATTTTTGGTGTATTCATTTTCAATAAGCCTCTTTCATAACAGCTTGCTTTAAGATTCAAACCTCTTTTACAATTATTAAAGGAAGGTGCACTTTTGTTTGGATCACGAATTTTCAATAAGCTTTACTCTATGTTTGAAGAGCGGTGTGTGTTTAACAAATATTTGAAATCATTTTTCAACAAAAGATCAGCCGTTTGTTACCATTATTTTCTTTAAATATATCGAAGTATGTGTTGTACCATTTTAAGAAATCCACAGTTCATTGCGTGGTAGGCCTGCATATAATAAGATTAATGAGACATTAACAATTTGTTTAAATAAAACAATAGATTTACACTTCAATAATGATAAGACAAACATAATTGCGTGGGATAAGGGGAGTTAATCATTAGAATTATCACCTAGTAGAGTACATGAAGGGTGCTTTGGCGCACCTAAATTTACTGTCCTGGGGAGTCTGTTATTAATTTTATCACCAACTTTATATAGTAGATGTGTGTGGGGAAGGGAGATTTGGCCCCAAATCATCATTGAGTAAAACTACGTCACTGAATGTGTAGGTGCATGTTATGAGTAGGGCCTATAGCACTCTCGGAGGCACAATTTATTACAATTTCAGTCCATCGTTGATTTAGCCTGCCTTTTTTGTAAAATTATGTACAGTGTACATATACATTTAAATTTATTATTAGTTTCTTAAATGCCCACCTAATAAATTTCTGTCTAGATTTTTTTACTGACATCAGCTAATGTCACGGTAATGTTTCAGTTAAAGACGGTGCAAGTCAATAACAATGAAAAAACCATTTAACATTATAACGGTATTCAAGAATAATTAGTTGTAGGCGTAATAGTTAAAAGGCAACATCTTTGCAAGTTCCTTCCTCTTCAAATGAGATACATTTGAACAGTTAACTTGAATATTTATCTGAATGATTTTTAATAGTGGCCCTATCTTAGGGGTAACTAAAATGGCCCTTTTTGGAATGGGTTCCTGCTGGGGATCCTATTTGATTTTAGGTGATAAACAGCCAGAGCTTTGGCATTAGCGAATACCTTTCTTAATAAGACATCTTTTAAAATTTGTATTGTCTTTTTGGCTGTGCCCAGCCTGAATAACCGAGAGGGTTGGGCCCCAAATTCAATGTTTACAAGAGTTATTATAACTCAGGCGTTTGATTGGAGAAAGTTTTCATTTTAGTTTGTCATATAGCGAAGTGTCTTGGAAAGGGTCCTAAAGTTTTTTCTGAATACAAACCCAAGAACAGCTGGGTATATGGACTAGTAAAATATATAGAAATGAAACTTTAGGAATATTCAAAATTAGGATGGAAAGTAAAATAGACATTGTGGAAAAACTCAGTCTTACAGATATTACACAAATGTGAGCACTTTGAAGAATTCATTTAACATTTTTATTTATACAATACACAATAAATTCACAAAAATAAAATTATGTAATTGAATATTTTAATATTTTGATAATCAACAACAAAAAATTATTTAAAAAATAATTAGAAATCATAATTTATTTGCATGGTTTTATATACTTCTGGAATTAGTTTTTACTATTTCCAGTTAATTCCCATACATGATATTATTTTATGAAAGGCACGAATAAAAGAGATGGTTAAATAAATAAAAAATTCCATTAAATTTAAATAAATATAGAGGGAATAAAAACTTTGTACATTAAAGGATGTGTGAGTCACTATGACCTTGGCTGTTTTAGGGATAGGTCTAGCGTGTGTCACTATGACCTTGGCTGTTTTAGGGATAGGTCTAGCGTGTGTCACTATGACCTTGGCTGTTTTAGGGATAGGTCTAGCGTGCGTCACTATGACCTTGGCTGTTTTAGGGATAGGTCTAGCGTGCGTCACTATGACCTTGGCTGTTTTAGGGATAGGTCTAGCGTGCGTCACTATGACCTTGGCTGTTTTAGGGATAGGTCTAGCGTGCATCACTATGACCTTGGCTGTTTTAGGGATAGGTCTAGTGTGCGTCACTATGACCTTGGCTGTTTTAGGGATAGGTCTAGCTTAGTAATTTGAAGTAGAAACATGGCCAAGAGATAAGGTAACAATGCTGGTGAATAGAGTGCCCCCATAACAGACACATTTAGATGCACCCAGTAGTCTATATGAATGTCACAAGCCTGTGTGCTAAAATGAATAGCTGTACAAATTTCAATATAAAAAAATAATCTATGCTTGGCTTATGGCAGTTATGTTAGAGATGGAGTTACAATTTACATTCTTAGTATCTTTCTAATTTGTCTGATCCCCTGTACTGTACACAATACATACCAATGATATTCAGAGCTCAAGTGACACCGTTCAAATCTTAAAATTTGCAAATGATACCACAATCGTTGGCTTAATATCTGAGGGAGAGGGCTTATACCGCAATTTAGTTACAAGCTTTATCAATTGGTGCCATGAAAATTTTCTACACCTGAATGTCTCAAAAACAAAAGAAATGGTTGTTGATTTCAGAAGGGGGAAACACCAGATTACAGATCTCAACATAAAAAATCAAAATGTGGAGAAAGTGTCGGCATACAAGTACTTAGGTGTCACCATTAATAATAAGCTAACATGGCATGAGCGCGGCAAAATGTTGTATAAGAAATTCCAACAAAGACTATTCTAACTAAAAAAGCTGTACAATTTCAGCGTAAGTCGTTAACTTATTCTACAGTGCAACAATTGGAAGCCTACTTAATTTCAATATTACCTGCTGGTGTGGGAATTCATCGTCTGATATTAAACACCGAATAAACAAACTAATCAAGAAAGCTAGGAACATAACACAAACTAAACATCCTTTGAACTATTTGAAGAAAGATATTATATAACTAAACACATTTTGGCTAATACATCCCACCCTCTTTATCACAGATACTTAGGATCGGCCCGCTCGGGACGAATTCTTTCTCTCAGGGTGAGGACTGAAAGATATAAAAATTCTTTTGTTCCCCAATCCGTACAAATTTACCACTGTGCTGCCCCTGAATTCACAAAACTTAATGAGAACTAAAAATTCCCTGATATGGCTAAGAATGGCTGTTTTTTCCCCAAGTGAAATAATTGCAGATGTCTTGAGTTCAAATTGTTTTATTTATTTGCTGAAAATGTACAGTGCAATCAAAAAACATTTCCATTTCATTGGATCAGTAAAAGAATCTTATCTAATCTTATCTTTGTGTCTGTTATACACAATTTTGAAAGCAGAAAATCAACAAGAGAGATATTGTCATCTTTTCATCTAGTCCACTTTGCCTTTTTTTGTGTGTGATTCAACCCAAGGGTAGATCAGGCGCCCTGTAGCCAGATGTGAGAGAAATTCAGACCATGTATATGTGGGGGAGGTATGTGTACAGGAATGCCATGCTGTCAAGGCTAGCAACTTTTTCAATGGAATCTGGCAGGTCTATGGACATACAGGGTAAGACACTTTGCAATTTAAAAGGCAAAATAATTTTTGTACAAACTGAATTATTAAGTAAGTTGTAGAAAATTGAAATTACTGACTTATAAAAATAGAGAAGTTAATTCAGCCAGAATATCAGACAGACATAATAACCTACCAACACAACACAGAATATCAGACAGACATAATAACCTACCAACACAACACAGAATATCAGACAGACATAATAACCTACCAACACAACACAGAATATCAGACATACATAATAACCTACCAACACAACACAGAATATGAGATAGACATAATAACCAACCAACACAACACAGAATATCAGACAGACATAATAACCTACCAACACAACACAGAATATCAGACAGACATAATAACATATCAACACAACACAGAATATCAGCCAGACATATGACCTACCAACACAACACAGAATATCAGACAGACATAATAACATATCAACACAACACAGAATATTAGACATACATAATAACCTACCAACACACACAGAATATGAGATAGACATAATAACCTACCAACACAACACAGAATATCAGACATACATAATAACCTACCAACACAACACAGAATATCAGACAGACATATGACCTACCAACACACACAGAATATCAGACAGACATAATAACATATCAACACAACACAGAATATCAGACAGACATAATAACCTACCAACACAACACAGAATATGAGATAGACATAATAACCAACCAACACAACACAGAATATCAGACAGACATAATAACCTACCAACACAACACAGAATATCAGACAGACATAATAACATATCAACACAACACAGAATATCAGCCAGACATATGACCTACCAACACAACACAGAATATCAGACAGACATAATAACATATCAACACAACACAGAATATTAGACATACATAATAACCTACCAACACACACAGAATATGAGATAGACATAATAACCTACCAACACAACACAGAATATCAGACATACATAATAACCTACCAACACAACACAGAATATCAGACAGACATATGACCTACCAACACACACAGAATATCAGACAGACATAATAACCTACCAACACAACACAGAATATCAGACAGACATAATAACCTACCAACACAACACAGAATATCAGACAGACATTATAACCTACCAACACAACACAGAATATCAGACAGACATAATAACCTACCAACACAACACAGAATATCAGACAGACATAATGATCTATCAACACAACATCTTCATCTTGATGAGAACAATTAATTTTTAAAAAAGGGTAATTTTTCCGATCGTTTCTTTAGAATAAATGCATACAATAAATGCATACAATAAATGCATACAATAAATGCATACAATAAATGCATACCGGTACAAAAAATGTGTATTCACCTGCATGGAAAGTATTAAAGATTTTGAGTCATCTGGAACATGTCTGATTTCAAATCTAGCACTACCTGCAAATAAATTAGAAAGACTATGTTTGAAGTTGATGCAGCTCACTTTACATCAAAACAACTTTGATTGGCGTCAACAGATTGTTTCCTGTATATTAACACAAAACCAGTCAACATCTAGATAGATAAGCAACAAAAAGAAAATTATTATTCAAGATTACTCTCCCCTTGCTGACCACACATTCTAACATGTTAACATTTCAGTTCTTTCTAAATGGATAAAACACAACCATAAAATCAAAATAATTTTTTTACGGTCCAATTTCATACAATTTTCCATAAAGGTCTAAGATGAATAATTTGGTCGCTTTAGATGTAATTAGTGATAGGGATAATAATGCATATTCATGTATTGAAATAAACTCAAGTGAAGTATCAAGTAAATTAGTCTTTCTCTGTGATGTTTTTATTTTACTGTCTTATGATCCTATGTTTCAGCATTTTAGGAAAACAATGTGTTGAGGTATATGTGTTGAGAACTATGTGTATATGAAATGCAAAGCATTTTAATGTTAAATTTAAAGTTATATCCCATTTTTTACATTACAAAATCTTGCACACACACATAAAATATGTTATATAAAAGCAATTACCGGCCACCAACTTTGGTGTAAGCAACCGCAGAAGTATGGTAAAGACAGGTATTGAGCACAGTAAGGAGATTGCCTGTTGGAGACATCCTTGGACAGTTAGAACGACCAGACGTAGCTGAGGACAGCAAGAAATTTATGAGAGATCGCTTTACTTCAGGTAAGGCAATATTTTAACACTTTTCATACAATAACTGGTTTATTTGAACCCGATATATTTAATTCTCAACCATGTAGTTTGAAGCAATCTAATAAAATTTGATAGAAAAAATGAAACAATGGATATGATTTATAAATAGATATTGGGACCACCAGACTCACCACCAGATTCACCACCAGACTCACCAGAGTAAACACAGCATAGTACAAAGCAGTAGTTGGGAGGAGAAACAATAAAACTGTGAACAGTAAAGTGCCAACGAACAGTTGGTCTGTGTTGTAGGAAGCCGAATCAACCCGCGATCTCAGTACATTCCACTTCTTGCCAAGAAACAATCGCCACAACGAACCCAGGGCATAAACTTGAAAATTGAATATTCTGAAGGTTTGCAAGATAAAGATGAGGTATTAGAGCAATTCATCACATGAACTACTAACAAAGATTCGGGGCATAGCAAACTAAGAAAGCTGCGGAATGATGAAAGACAACAAAAAAATAAGTTCACTTAAAAGCAGAGAATATATCCAAATAAAAAACCAAACTATAGAAAACAGTTTAAATACACAGCCATTTTTTCCCTCACCTTGCTGCATAGACGTAAAAGCAATAAATGTGTAGAGTAAGCATAGAGAGGACATCTCGAACAAGACATAGCTGAGCTGACATGCCAAATATACCAATCCATGAGCAGTACCATATGACTGATGGCATGACACTTCGAAGAAGTGATAAATAACCTGGCAGAGACAAAAAAAGAACAAAATAATAAATTACACTTAAATCTAACATTAATTACACACATTTTTGATTCACTACTATTATTAACAATAAAATATTGCTAGACCACACATTTTTAAAAAAATATATTTAAATTTAAAAAAACAACACCTTTCCCCAGATTCCTTCAACTCTATCTAGCTTCTCACCTGACCACAAATAAATGTGGTATATGAAAAAGTGACCTAAAAATTTGGTGAGTTGAGAATTTAATTTGAGACCTGCCGGTGCCCCCATCAGCCATTGAACTAAGGTTGTCAGCTTGTGGGCTACATCCTAAAACAAACAAAAATTTTAAAACTATTAGTTCTTTCAATTTCAGTTTACTGGATAATGCAGCTAAGAATGGAACAAAATCAACAGTTATTTTCTGATTCTTTAACTTGTATTTCATCACTTTATATATATACATATATATATATATATATAAATTGCATATCTATTGATTATTTAAAACATTACATTTATTAGTTTTTGTTTAAGAAAAATGTGTTATTCTTGGAGGCTAACATTGTGTGTGATGTTATTATATAATAGTTAAGTCAGGTCTACTTACATCTGCCCAGTCGATGGTAAAAGTTCCTATGTCCATGGCTAGATCATTTTGAGTAATCCACAGAATAATACCAATGCCAAGACATGTATCAAGAAGCTGGTTACCACAATGGTTGTACAGCCTGTTGGGGAACAACTTAACCTTAGACTTTTTACTCAGAGATAGTATTTCATTTCATCTTTCCTTATCTTTTTTTTCATCCAGACTTAAATTATTTCCAAAAGGAACTATACATTGGGGAAGAGACAATTTTAAGATGTAGTTAACACATAAATGAATTGATTTGTTTCAACTGTGACAAGCTTCAGGCCAAATGACATTTGCTCAATTGTTTAAAAGGATTAGAAAGATGTATTCAATAAAACCAAGTTTTAAACTCACAAAAATAAATTAAATTTTTCTGTCCTTTTCAAAATAAGAATTCTCCTGAAATGAGATGCTTGAGTTTGGATGTGACGGATAATACTTGGAGCATGCACCAATTGGGCAACAGATCCACAACATACACAGCTCCATCTTTTTCTGAAAATATTTGGTGTTTTATCATTTAAATCTTGTCTAAAAATTGTTCACAGCTAACTAATGTCACAGACGACGCATCCAAAGATGAATCTGGACATTATGGCTAGGGCGCAAGTGGTTTAGAAAAGAAAGCAACATTTATTTTTAACAGAGGTAGTGACGACTAAATATCTTAAGATGATATTCTTCTATACATGAACTTCTCTTTATTAATGATGCCCTTTAAGAGACTTTGTTAAACTCTGCAGTAATAAAGATCTAATTTGTGGATCATTAGGTGAAATAAAGTAAGTGATGTTTTGGTATCAGATAAGACAATTAGAAAAGTGTCAAAAACACATGCACACACATATAGACACACACATATATGTGTGCTTGTGTGGCAATTATAGTTTTTTTGTTTTTGAAAATGTTATAATTTTAAAAATATTTTCCTTTGAGTATTAAAAAATCCTTGGTGTGGAGGGGGTCAATAACAATATTTCAGAAACATACTCACCCAATACTGAAGAGCCTGCCTACATGACAAATAAACATCATTAAAGTGAATGTTAGAGGTAGCCAGAGTGTAGAAATAAGCTTTGCTAAAGAATGTGATAACTTCATCTGATTTCTAAACAATGTGTTCATTCCAGTCTTTTCCATGCTCTCAGCTTCTAAACTGACATTTCTGACTAGGAACGCAAGAACATTTTCATTATCCTGGAGTTCTTTTAAGGAATAATTATCTTGACAATTTTTTAACTTTGTTGTCCTCATGTCTGAATCTGCCTTTCCTCCTGATCCGTCTACAAGTTTTGAATGAAGATCAATTATTGCACTGCTGTCATAGTCTGCTGAGATGGTTTGATGCAAGACATAGGACAACTCAAGATCTTTAGGTTCATAAAATATGCAAACAATAGGGCAGACTTCTGCACACGAGGCCCTGAATGTTAAATGACAGCTGACAAAATTGCCTGAGCCATGGTTAGTAAGATTTATAGTGATCAGAGGGTCTGTAATGCCTGGATCACTTATGGGTAAGTCAGGGTTACTTATTTGCCAACAGCCAACATTTCTCTGCTTGCTTTGCTTTATCTCTTCATAAGAATGAAGGATCCCATTGATGAATATCATACAGTTGTCATGGTCAATGATTCCAAGGAGGTATCCAGGCTTTGCAAATAGCAGCTCATTAGGGACAAAGACATTCCAAATTTTCTTTTGCATTTCTATTCATGTCATATTTTCCCCCATTAAAGTTGCTTTGTTAATAGAGACAGGTCTGAAATTATAATTAAAATTAGATAAATTTGAATATTAAAATAATTAATTATGAATATCAAATATTAACATGTGATATAAATTATGAGAATTAAGACTATTAAAATAATAATGAATTCTTTAACACTTTAAAAAAAAAAAAAATTTGATAATTTTAAAAAATTTAAAAAAAAATCTTCTTAACCTCAAAGGGTGAAAAGTTTTAGCTGAAAAAGAACTAGTTAAACTAGGAATCTTATCAATCTTTTATATAAACTAAATTTGAATGACGATGGGGACGGGAGGTCAATTACTTACCAAAATAGCCTGATGTCATTAACAATTTAATCAATAATTATTTGATTGGAACAACTATTAAGATCAATGCTAAATTGTAGTTAATATGATATCGTCATTTTTATCTAATGATCATAAGTGTTACACTTTACAGTTGAGTGCTGATGAAGAAATTAATGGGACCTTGCAAAGCAAATGTGCGCATAAGCCAAAACTTGAAATGCTAACCCCATTGAATCAAATCATATCATTATCATATCACTATCATATAATTATCATATCACTATCATATCAATATCATATCATTATAATATCACTATCATATCACTATCATATTATTATCATATCATTATCATATCATATCACTATCACAAATTTGCATTTTAGCATTACATGACAAAAGTCAAGGACTGTTTAAAAAAATTAGAAAGTTAGAAAGAAATTTGATCAAAAATGTTAAAACAATCATAACGCTACATGGAATTCTGTAAATTCAACAAAATAACTTAAAAAACAAAATAATTATTTTAAATTTCTAAATGGCTTCGAGGGCTGCATAATATCAGTTGCTATATACTCGTCATAGTCTGAATTCAAAGTATATCGGTGGGTTGAAAAGTAATAATATCCAATCCATTCAGGGAGGGTCTAGAATTTTCAAGAAGGTTACAAAATTTAAAAGGCTTGATCTAAGGCATAACTAAACCGATTTTAATGGGATAACTTTTAAATTTTAACTCCATTATTTATATGAAAGATTTTTATTGGGGCCCTCATATCTTAGGCATAAACAAAATGGCACAATTATGGAATGGGCCCCCACGAGGGCCCCTCTTTTAACTTAAATGAAAAATGGTCATAGTTACTGCATTTAACTGTAGAATTTTTTAATTTCCTGGGGATTTTCTCAGTATTACAGAGTCAACTTTTTATAAGTCAAATAAATTTCTTAACTATTTATCAAACTATTTTTCTTTCTATAATCATTTTAAGAAATTACAAATGCCATTATCACGTTTATTATGCTACATTAACTTCCAAAGATTTTCCTCAAATGCTATGGTATAAGAATTAAAGATAATTTTGGAGGTTTTTAGAAATTTCCAAATTAATTTTCCATTGCTAGGTCCTGAGCTATATAAATAAATGAAGTTTAAGGCTTAGATTATGGTATACACTGCTATGTTTATTGTTTATTAATGGATCTTGGTCAAAGTTGGTAAACATACCCTTCATAATCCTTCTGGGGAACTTGATCCCACCGAGAAGGATCCCAATGGGGAACGGGATCCAACTGAGAAAACGTGATCCAACAGGGTAACGATAACACCACAGAGAATAGATCCCAACATGAATGGGCCGAATGGGACCTCACGGGGAATGGGAATCTACTGAGGAATGCCTTCGAGGCATGGGATCACAGTGGCAACTGGATCCCATTGGAGGGGTAAATTGTCCCAGAATTCAAGACAAGTTGGGGGCGTAAAATGAGCTTTGATCATTGATTGTATTTTATTGGCAGGTAGGTAGTTGAAACTTCTTGCACCCAGTGTTTCTTTCAGAAATTCCCCCCCCCTCCCTCCCTCCCCCTGAAGGGGGGCGGGGGGACGACGACAACTTCAGATTTTTTTTTGGGGGGGGGGGGGGGGCAAGAACCCGGTTGTTTTTTTTTTGAAAATTTTTTTGCTTGGGTGTCCCCCCCCCCCCCCCCCTGGGGGGGGGGGGGGGGCGGGGGCAACGTTCTGTTTTTTTTGTGGGGGTGGAGGGGGGGGGGCAGAGAGCCAGTTGGTTTATTGTGGAACATATTTTTGCTCTGGGTCCCCCCCCTCCCCCCCCCGGGAAATAGCTGAAAGAAAGAAACCCTGCTTGTACTTGCACCATATCTAAAACCAAAGGGATACAATAAAGTAGCTTCGTTCACCACGAAATTTATGTACCGGCTGAAATTATTTAAACTTTAATGTTTTGTTCTTATTTTTATTTATCTCGGTTAAAAGCTAAACCGGCACATTCTCTTTTTTTATCCCCTCCCCATTTTAGCAAACACATGTATTTTTACAATGCAACCACCTAGGTTGCCATCCGAATCATGAAAGTGAGACATCATGCGTAAGTTTAAAGTTTACCATAATAATAATAATAATTACTTGCACACTCTCCACCAGTCACAATTTTCATCATAACAACTTACAAAAAACAACAACACAGTCTCATGATTAATGATTCATGAGTTTGTTTTGATTAATTTGAACTTTGACTTTGACCGAATTTAGTTTATTGAGTATTGAGTGAGTTTGGCTGATTGACAGTACAGTACAGTACAGTGATTCAGTGATTGACTGACTCGAATGCCTGAGTTTGTTTGTTTGTTTTTAAGACAAGTTTAAGCTGACAAATGGAAACAGCTATGTTTGATAAAAAATTACATTATTATATTTGATAGTCAGCAAAAAACTTATAAGCTTACTGTATTGTACACTGTTACACTGTAAATTGTGTCATTTATTTTTCTTTAATTGCATTCTTAATCTTTTTTTTTCGCTATTTCATTAAATTTGACTTTTAACATTTACCGGAAGTATTGGCAGCTAGGGTAACGGCGTAAATGGCGTACTATCAACTTTCTCGTTTAAAACAACGGATATAATAAAGCCTAACTGAATTTTATTATATTTCTTTACAAACACAACTAGGAAACACATTTTTAAAAGGTAATCAATAGTTTCAGAAAAATATAACCGGCATGCTTTTAATATTTAGTTAATTTAACATAATCTCCAAAACTCTTTTGACGAAATTAAATTAAAAATTATACAATAAAATGGCCTAAAAAATAGGCCTAGATCTATTTATCAAAACTAAAATAAAAATATTAATATTAAAAGCATTATATTGATGTCATCATTACAACTTTCTTTTTAAATTTGGAAAGTTAACTTTTTTCAGTGTTGTAGACTTAATAAATTATCTTGTTAGAATGTTTAATCATTCCAGCAGATCCATCTGCATGTTTTGCTTCACCTTTTGCTTGTCATTTGTTTGTTGGTCAGCTAATTTCAGTATTCTCCCCTTCTTTGTGGAGCCGCTGTGATTTAAATAAAACTCTAATAGTTCAGTTTCCTCAAAAAACATTAATATGACATACAATGAGAAATCCAATCACCATCTGCACATATAGTCTATGGCTTTTATTTTTATAATAACTACCAAAGTCAAAGGTCACTATAAATTATAAATAATCATAGAAAAGCATATTTTATTGGGATGGACCTGTGAATAATTGATATAATAAGTAATAAGGTTCTGTGTGTGGATTAACCTATGTAGCTTTGTGTGTATCAAATGAAAATGTTATGACAGGTAAGTTATATTAAAACATTAAGCCTAAGCGGTTACATCAGAATAGTGACAGTGACATAATAATTAATGTTCAATAATTTTTTTACATTTATATACATTAAATCAGAATGAGTCGACTCTATGATACTGTTGAGCCTTCTGTAATTGATGAGGATATGTTACAAAAGGCTGTAGAAGAGCAAGGACCTAAAGATGAAGCAGGAAAAATTGCTAAGAAAGAAGGCATCAACTTTGGAGATGTTCTTTCATTAAGGCTGGACTTCAAAAGTACTTTATTTATTTATTAAATTATCTCATTCTTGGGTAGAGTTTCAAATCTTTGCCTAATGTTCATAATCTATAGTTCATTTTTTTAAAAATTCCCTCTTATAATATTATAAAGCCAATGTTTTATACTGCAAACATCATAATGTATAAACATAGATGTGTTAAATATTGAATTTTTCTTAAGAGTCACTGATGAACAAGAAGTATTTTGATTTTGTTTTTATTCTTTTAAGTTTTATTTTATTTGAAAAAAAATGAAAAAGAAAAACATTTCCTAAGCCAGTTGGTTTTTCTATTAAAGGGTTGAAACATGACTAGGCTACATGAGTATATGCTGTTGAAAGTTTAAAAAAGACAGACAAATTGTAATGACAAAAATAAGTAGACGGCCTGGAAATTTAACAATACAATAAAGAAGTATTTATTCTTGCATTTAGATATAATTCCATGGCATAAGTAATTAACTAAATGTAGTTGTTTTGATTACTAATAAATAAAAAATAATTATAGAATATTTTGACACTATTTGAATCCTAGCTTTCATTTTAATCTTCAGATGTCCTAAAGATTGACAATCTTTGGGAATTTACGTCTCTGACAAAGTTGCAGCTGGATAATAATATAATAGAGAAAATTGAGGGATTGGATTTTCTAGTCAATTTGGTCTGGTTAGGTAGGTTTTTATCTTTTATCTTTTAATTTATATGAAACTAGCCAATATACCCATGCTTTACTAAATTATGCAGGAGGGTGGGATGAACTTTAATTGATTGAATCTAGAAATGTGTATATGCATGTTATCAGCATTTAATTTTGAGTCAGTAAAAGACCATAAAAAGGAAATAGCTAACTACGAAAAGGAAAATTTGTAGGTGGGGGAGGAGGTAATCCTTTATTGAACTTTGTATTTATGTCACAAAAAAGTTTTGTCTCTTGTAAGATGTTACCCTGATGTAACTAATGTTTGCTAAAATCTACAGTTTACTGTGACCTTTTGTTTAAATTTGTTGCTATTTAAAAAAATTAAATTTGTATTTTACCTCACAGCATACTCTGTAATCTTTCTTTTGTATCCCCAAATAGTCTCTTATTCACTCCTGCTTCTAAGCCTGTGATTACCAACTCATTCCCCAAATAGTATTTTATTCACTGCTGCTTCTAAGCCTCTGACTACCAACTCATTCCTCCCCTCCAAAACACCCACTGCTTAAAACCTCAAACCAGCTCTCCCTTATTCCAATTTTCTCCTCAACCTCTAGTTTAAAAAAATCGCCACCACTCTTTTTGTTTCTGCCGCTAAACCCACTGCCCCATCCCTCATAAACTATGATCATATTTGTTATTCCCCCATCACTTCTATGTTACAACTTGGTACCTGGTAATAAGGGGAGAGAATGCAATCAGATTAGCAAAATAGGAAATGAGTAAAACTAAGTAAGATCAAATCAGAAAAAAGGAACGCAAGAAAACAATGAATGTGTCAGCAGGAAGCCTTCATCAGCAAACAAACAACAGAAAAAACAGAAAAAGATTAAAAAATAGCACTTAGCTGAGAAGTAACATCCGAGAGGCAGCAAAAGAATTGTGACAGAAAATAAGTAGGTGAGAGATTAAAAAAAGGGAAAAGGGAAAGAAAAGAAATTAGTCCTCTGCAATTGGTCATGATGTGGAGGGGCGTGGCAAAGGCTCAAGCTGTGAATGAAGACATGACATTCATATCATGTGGTGTCAAGGTTCCATAGGTCTGGATAAGCTTGTTCATGCCTTCAGGTCATGTCTGAGTGACAATGTTGACAGGACCCAACTATACTTTATTTTATAGCAGAGATTACATTTTTTTGTGTGGCTTTTGTCTAATTTTGGCTACAGTTAATTAAAATGTATCCAAGTAGGATAATTAACTAAAATCAATTTCAAAACATTGAATAAATATGATTAATGTTGATATGAACACTTTCATTTGCCTTTTTCACAGATTTATCATTTAACAATATTGAGGTAATAGAAGGCCTGAACAAACTGACAAAGCTTCAAGACCTTACACTATACAATAATCATATCAGTAAGATTGAAAATCTTGATGCTCAACTGGAATTGCAGGTTTTCTCTATTGGGAACAATGAAATTAAAGATATTAAAGATGTCAGTAATAGTTACTTTTAAATAATCTCATTAATAGTTTAAGATACTTAAATACTTATCAAATATAAATTTGATAATTATTGAAATTATTACATGATAAGCCAGTTGAAAATTTAATTGACAATCTATCATTCATATAATAAATAACTACGCACACTGCTCCACTCTAATAAAACTTTAGCTCTTAACTTCAATTCATAATAAATACTCAATATTAAATATTTATATTTTCAACAGATCTTATACCTGCGGCGCTTTCCAAAGCTTAAGACATTAAATATCAACAATAATCCTGTGTGTCAAGAAGAGAACTTTCGGCTCTATGTGGCTGCATTTCTACCCAAACTTGAGTTTTTAGACTATCGCTTGCTTGATCAACAGACAGTAAGTTTAAAAAAAAATTATTATTACTTTTGCATGCCGGTTACAATGTTTTGAAATATTCACTTACAAATGATTAAAGTTATTATTTATGTCCCCTACACAACAAATGTTTATGACAGACATCTACATCAGCAAATAGTACAGGCAACGAGTAACAAATACACAAATAAAAAAAAATGAGATACTACATTTTAGTTAAGTTTTTATATTTATTGTTATATTTGTTACACTTTGTACTGTTCGCTGATGAAGGCTCTTATAGACACGTGCATCCCTTTTTCAGGTTTTCCCCTGCCTTGTACTACATGTTTCCTTTTAAGACGTTAAGGGATGGACAGACAGTATTTTCCCTTCCATTTTTATAGTTTTATTTGAATTTGAGTTTCATGTTTTCAGAAAACAGTTGCTTATGACAAGTATCAGAATCAAGTTGAGGAGCAAATTGACAAGGACAATAAGGCCAAGTTGGTTGCTGAGGCACAACAGAAACTAGATCAAGAAATTCATCGTCAAAAGGTATTTAAAAAAAAGAATTCTGTCAAACAAACTATATTAGCTTATTTTATGTTTAGTTTTTCTATTAACTGAACAACTGAATATTAATCCTCTACAATAACTCAGTATGAATACTACCTGGGCTACAATAACTAACTATAACTACAATACCAGAACTGAATATGACTATTACACAATCCCTGTATATGACTACTATACAATCAATGACCGTGACTTCTATTCAATACCTACTATGCAATACCTAAATTTGAACACCATACAACCGTGGTGAGCATTAGCTTTTTATTAGGCACTGTCAAGCCAGTTCAATGGCGACATTTTTTATACAATTATATCTGTACACTAGACATTTTTTTAGAGTGAGCATATTTATTGTAATGTTTGAAAAACCACAATTAATCAAAGAGTGAAAGGGGCAAAATATTCTTTACAAATGCCAATTATTAAAACTTTGCAACATTTCTGTTTACCGATTATTCTAACTGTGGCTTAAATCACTTGCAGAAAGCACATTGTAATTTATCATTAATATTCACATCTACATGTCATGGACAATGCTTGATCTTCAAGTGTATAACTTAAGAAAAGATTGGCTCTCATTATCAAGTATAGTCCCATGCACCAAGGGAATTGTTTAAATCCCTGATTTCATGTTTAAAGATCTGCAAACAAAACAAAAAGTTGCTGCAAAACGAAATTTCCAGCCAAAAATTGGTCAAAGTATATAACACATTGGTTTTACATTCACTTCTGTCACAAAATAATCAGCCTCTTGAGTTTTATTAAACGTGCAAGTTATTTGCACCAGTCCCACTTAAAAAAAAAATCACTGTCATCCTTAATCCAATTAGTTTTACTTTCAATATAATCAGACCCTGGGTGCTGGCTTCTTAATTGGCTATAATAGTAATAATATATTTTTTTTTAAATTGTTAGATAGCTTTAACTCCTTACTTATTAGATATAGATTTGATACCCTGTTAAATAAAGAGTTTGCTTAAAATGGATGAATAAAAAGGAAGATGAAAGATGTATTTGTGGCAGAAGCTTCAGAGAGAACAAAATCTTCAACATAAGTAAAATGACATGAAAGGTTGAGATGTGGCTTAGCTAACATATTGCCCATCATGGGCTTACAAGAAATGAATATGACTATTATACAAGAACTGAATATGATTATTATTCAAGAACTGAATATGACTATCATACAAGAACTGAATATGACTATTATACAAGAACTAAATATGACTATAATACAAGAACTGAATATGACAATTATACAAGAACTGAATATGACTATTTTACAATGACTGAATATGAATATTCTCCAATGAATGAATATGACTATTTTATAATAATTAAATATGCCTACTTTACAATGACTGAATATGAGTATTATACAATGAATGAATATGGCTATTTTATAATAATTAAAAATGACTATTTTACAATGACTGAATATGAATGTTATATAAAAACTGCTTATGACTAACAGAAATCTTCTAATATTATTGAATTATCTATTTTATACATTTTAATTGATTTCAGGAAGCTTATGTTGAATATCTGGACACTGATAAACTGTTTGTTGATATGTATGCTGATGATCCAGAAGGAAACAAATTAAATGAGATCCCAGGAGTCGATGAGATGCTGATTATATATCCTTTTTGAAAAATTGAAGCTCTGAAGCTGAAGGATATTTAATAAAGAATTTGTATGACAAAAATGTCATTTGGGCAGTATTTATTTATCCTTAAGTCTTACAATAATATTTTTTTTTTCAAATTCATTTGCTATTTGCTAAGCTTGAATTCAAATAAATTTTTGTTGCTTCAGTTATAATTTACTTATTTTTCTATAATAATTAAAAACAAAAACATGTGATTTGCTTATTTACATGCTGTTTATTTTTTTAGTAAACAAAATGTTGTGCCTTAAACCACTTCTTATTTAATACAAGATGAAAAATTGTTGAAATGGATAGCTTCCTTAATAATTTTCACCTACAAAGAAAAATTGGTGGCTGTATGCAAGGAACTATTTAGTTTTGGCCTCTTGGAACATGACAAAAGAAAAGCAGAAGTTGACATGTTTTGGGAGTGTGTGAATGAAGCCAAGCTGGAAAACAAACAAGAGGGCATGAAAGCCATAGAAGAATTTAACATTGAGAAGAAAAGGGTCAGTTGAAAATGCCTTGGCTTAATTCAACTTCATTTATCAGGACACAAATTGCTAAATTTCATGTGATAAGAGATAATAAAGAAGAAAAAATATAACAGCAAATATAGTGTTTGAACAGGATATACACAATTTGTCTTAATAAAAAAAAGGGTAATTTCTTCTCTAAATCCAATAGTTGAAAGACCTAAAAGACTTGAGAAGACTAGAAGTTAGACGTCCTAAAATTCATGTACGGTGTATTAGTCCCATAGTAGTTCATAAATTTTGCAGTTTAATTAATGTTTTTTGGTTATTTAAATTGTCTAAATATTTTATGTTTATGTATATTTTTTTAGCTGTTTTCTGAAATTCAGCAATTAACTGATGCAAAGTTAATGGAAATAAAGGTTATGGAGTTTAATACTTTGATCAGTGAGCTTTGGGATAAGCTGATGGGACTTGAACTGCAGCTAGTCGACCAGCTGGAGGTAACTATTTCTTTGTAATGTGGAGAATGGGGAGAATCTCATTGATGGGTCTTGAACTGCAACTAGTGAACCAGCTGGAGGTAATTATTTCTTTGTAATGTGGAGAATGGGGAGAATCTCATTGATGGGACTTGAACTGCAACTAGTTGACCAGCTGGAGGTAATTATTTTTTAGTATTGAATGGGGAGAATCCCAACTTGAGTAGAGCAGGTGGGTGGATAATTGCCACAGGTACAAAGACCGGACACTGAATAACTGTCATAGGGTATCAGATTGCACCAGGACAAGGCTATCAGGCTAGTACAACTGTCATAGTGACAGTATAGTTATAAAGCAAAGGTATAGAATGCAGTAGCCGGTGGCTCCTTAGTGAAAAATGCCCATGTAGTGACCAAGAGAAATATTCGTAGCACACATGCGGAAATAGATATTCCTGGTAGAGAAGCAACAACTAATTTGAGGATTTGTAAAAGGGCACAGTTAGTGAGGACTTGTAAAAGGGCACAGTGAGTGGGGACTTAAATGAGAACTCAGCCAGAGAGCATTGGAGGACAGTTGGGGAAGGAAAACACGGTCAGAGAGAGTACCATTGGAGGGTAGACCAGCACAGTTGAGGAACCAATTTGGACAGTAGGGAGAGACAAGTCATGACAGTGAGAACTGAGCACCAGAGACATATGAGTGAATCAGCGTCACATAGAATTAAGGAGAAAAGGCTATATATAACCCTAGATGTATCATGTTATTACCTGATTATTACAGTAGGAGTGACATACTAACTTAACTTAAGTATTAGAGAGCAGAAACAAAACCAGAGTGAAAAGGTTCTCTGTAGTATTTAATAAATTGCTGTGTTCCATTGATAGTGACAAACATTGTGGTGAGCTTGATGTATTTTTGTTTTGTTACCAGATGATTTAAATAATATTTTAATTTCACTTTTTAAATGTCTTATCAGCCTCAGAAATGAACCCATTTTGATGATTCAAATTTACTTGTGAATGTGATGTAAAAAGAAATGAGCATTTTTATCTCCACTTTTTTAAATGAATTCTAATTTGTAACTCTCACAATAATAACCCTTTCAAACAGATTTTTTCTTCCCTGAAAACAGGAAGTTATAAAAGATTTTGACCGCAACATGCAAGACCTGGTGAGTGGCTTCTTGGAAAATGTTCAAGCTTATCTCACACAAGCCAGAGAGTTGGAGAACCAGCACAATGAAAAAATGATAGAGAGCGCCACAATAGCACTTGAAAAAGCTGCAAAGAATGAACTAGAGGAAGATGTTTCAGAGGATCTCAGAATGGTGAGAGCACTTGGTTAATGTAACACATGCTATTTTACTGTCGATGTAGCATGGTTAGCTAATACTTTGATTGTCATGTCACTTGTGTAATGTAATTAATTCTCTCACTCCTCAACTCAACTTGACTGTCCTGTCACACAATGAGGATTCAACGTCCATGAATAAATCCTACAGTACTTTATTATATGAATTACTACGGCAAAAATAAGACTTGCTATGAGGGTATCCTGCGATAACTCCAGGATGCAATCATTATACACTTACACAATATTCCATATCACAATTTGAATCACAATACTACAATACTTCAATAATTCACATGATAGAAAATAAAGCAGGTCTGCTCTCTGTCAGAAAAAAATGGTGTACTCCTTCGTTTAACTAAAGCGTGCGTTCTACCTCCGCTATAGGAAAATAGTTCCTCCTCTTTTCTCTTGAAATACGAGGTATTACAACTCTGTGCTCAAATTACTACGCCATCCTGACATATTAATGTTGTGTGAAAAATTACAGACAATTTGGTCTGTTACAGTTAAATATTGCTGTCTATATCGTTCTGTCTGTTCTAATCACAGATCTATATCATTAGGCATGTATCGCAATTTCCATGTCAGCCTCTTGACCAAAAAGTAGTCAGTCCAATGTCAAGGATTGTCCCCAGGCTCTGAGTAAACAAAGCCAATTGATTGAACTGGTTAGATAAGAAAGGCAGATATTTAGGTAAACAAAGCCAATCGATTCAACTGGTTAGATAAGAAAGGCAGATATTTGGGTAAACAAAGCCAATCGATTCAACTGGTTAGATAAGAAAGGCAGATATTCTCAAGAATGATGTTAACAAAATAAAAAAATGCAGTATTTAAAAAAAAAAACTTCATGTGAAGAAAAAAAAAAAATTATATAATTAATTGTTCCATAATGGTTGTATTTTTCTTTTTAAAATATGATAGTACAGCATCTGGGACACCTATTTTATTGACCTCATTTTTCTAAAAGCTTCTAGTGGACAAGGACACAGTGTTGAATGCTGTTACTTCATCACATGATGTCCATCTTTTGAAAATAGACAACAAGGAAGATGACATTGTTACTAGAATTAATGGATGGCTCAAGAACATGGTTACCAATATTCATAATGAGGAAGAAATCAGGCGTAACCGCACACGCGTGACAGAAATAAACCATTACATAGACCACTTGCGGGAAGAGGTGGAAGCACTGGACATGGCAGTAGGTAAGTAACTGGCTGAGACTGACGGTCCGTTTTGAAACATGATTCATACTCACATCGTGCCAGCTACTGGTATTATGAGGTATTTCCATAACTGAAAGCCTACGTTGTTTCTCTATTGCACTTTTCTGGAAATATATATCTTGTGCTTTCATTTATAGCTTACATTAATGTAGTAATATGTTTCTTTATCTAAAATGATGTTGCAGAGCTATGGTCTCAGTCAAATTTATGTTAAGTCAAAGATCATCAAAGAAACGTGTGTATAATCTGTTTTAGCTCAGTTTTTGCTATATACTGACTCAGATTTTATATCTGAAAAACAGAGAAGCTTTTGTGACAGAGAAGAGTTGCAGAAACTTCAAAGCAAATGCAGTTTTAATGCTAGACTTTTTCAGTTCAGTGAATAAAAATTTTAATGTAGTACATATGCAATATTTTTTACTAAAGCTGCTACACAAGAACTTGTAAGTTGTCATTTTTTAACCTTAGTAAACAATTTGGGAGCATTTTGAAAACATTATTTTATTTCTATTTTTTTGTTCTCAAGTTCATTTTGCTTTTGTCAACTTTCAATTAAATTCATGCATGTTATTTACATAAAGCTGTTACCCGTAAATAGTTATGAATGTTTTCGTAAATTAGTATTAATTTGAATTTAACTAAATTATAACATCCACGATTGACTTGAGGTTTACCACTAATGTAGAACATTAATGGCTTTAACTTTAAGAAATAATTTTCTTATGAAAATGTTTGGGGATTATGGGAATCATAGCCACAAAGGTCTTTTCCTCACTTCAGATAATCCCCCAAAGTTTAATAAAGTTGAAATTTTAACTAAATATGTGATGAAATAAATACAGAAATAAACAAAAGTTTTAAAATTAATAAAAATATGACCTTTTTAGGGGCATCTGATCTGATATGTCTTGTTCTAGTGGCAGGTTCATTAAATAATTCACCACATCAATGTTGACTTTTTAAATCAGGGTTAAGGAGTACTAGCAGAGGCTCCACCTATTCCGGGTATTTAGTCTCATGGGGTGTCAAGTTGGCAACATAAGAACCTGTGAGAGCAGTCTGGGAAAATCGACATCCAGGGCCATATCCCTTTTGTAAGAGCAGACACATGTCTGAATAGGCATTCAGTAGCAGTAAAACCTTTTCTCACCCCAAACACTTTGCTTGGACCAAACGGATCTAGGCATTTCTCATGGCCTTAAATGCGTTTCTTCCACTCTACATAATCTCAGGAACACATCTATCAAAAGAATTTTACAACATCTTCCATAATAAGAGACATCTCACCACTTATGACAAACAACATTACATTACTATAGTAGGGATTTGAGATTTAAAAGAGCAATGACACCCACCCCCTTTGACACACAGTGTTAATTTTAATTTGTTCTAGATTCATACTTTTAACATCATAATATTCACTTTTAAACAATTTCACTTACAACAGATAGAAAGTCACATTATGTGTTAAAAAATGCCACCAAATAGCACAACTTAATAATTATTATTTACGTGTATGGGCAATAGGCTTTGTCATTTCTTAGACCGGAAAACGTCATAGGGTACTATTTTTAGAAGGTCAGCGGACAAATATTGCTTAAAACATGGCAGCTTATAGTGTGTTTCAGCATATCGTTCGGATTCATACTTTTAACATCATAATATTCACTTTTAAACAATTTCACTTACAACAGATAGAAAGTCACATTATGTGTTAAAAAATGCCACCAAATAGCACAACTTAATAATTATTATTTACGTGTATGGGCAATAGGCTTTGTCATTTCTTAGACCGGAAAACGTCATAGGGTACTATTTTTAGAAGGTCAGCGGACAAATATTGCTTAAAACATGGCAGCTTATAGTGTGTTTCAGCATATCGTTCGGACGATCCTTGTATCTCGAGTTACTGTTACATTTGCCGTTCAAGCAATGAAGTCGCATTTCAGAAAATAGAAGTAAAAAAAAATATGTAAAATATTTCGTAAAATAGAGTTGTGAACAAATTTCAAGGACACTTCGCTAACATAGTAATACTGAACAGTGTTGACATTTTGTCCGCGCTGAGTACCCGGGTGATGAGTAATAATGACATAAGTTCTATTAATAGATTTCCGCCATTAAATGACAAGCCCTATTAATAATACATAGCTAAAAGTATGAATGGAGTAAGAATTGAAATGGTCACTGCAGGTCCATCTCATATCCAATCATTAATACCGTTACATAGAGAAATATGTGTTTTGATATAATATGGTCACAGCCTGGTTCAATGTTTCTTGATTTTTTTTTAAATACTCGGTGCCCTTGCCTTAACCAGGTTTTTTACAAGTGACACTAAATAAAAAAAGAGTTTTGAACATCTATCACAAAGTTTTGCATACATGTGCTCGGCAATTTGAAATCAGAGGCAAAAAAAAAAAAAAGATTGAAAAATTGTATCTGTTTATTGGCTAGCATTTACTCACTAGCATTTTTAGATAATAATTTCTCACTTCTCAATTTTATTAATTTGGTTCATTTTATTATTTTATAGGATAACTTCTCAGCACATTTATTTAATTTATTTCAGTGAAACTATTTTATTTAAGTATGATATTTGCAATAATTCATAGTTAGGCTGGCATTTAAACAAGACGATATTTTTGTCCACATGAAGCAATTTGAATCACTATTTGATAATCACCTACAGGAGTCACTTTAGTATTTAGAAAAGATGTAGACAAAAATTTTACTTTAACTTTCACATTTGTAAAACGCAATTTGCCCCCAAAAAGGATGTCTAATTTACCACTGTCTTAAAACTCAACTTTTTTATGCAGCAGTGTTAAAATCTTAGCTACTCAAATTTACCCTTAACTTTATTATAGTCACTAAAACAGTTCCTTTTAGCCTTTTCGTTTGGAAAAAAAAAGAATTTTCAAAGAATATGCATATTCATTGAATTTAGGGATTGAAATTGTGAACTTGCAATCTTACTTCTATTTTACTGAAATAACATTACATGAACCATAATCATGTCAAATTTTGGGAAGAGCTAATGCATTAGAAGCTGTTATATAATTTAAAATTTAAGTGAAAAGTTATTTGAAGTAAGTTATAAGGTCAATGTCATTGAAAATTAAATTTTTAATCCTTTTTTTATCTTAGATGTGATGAGATAACTATATACTAATTTAGAACAAATGATAAGAGAATGAGTTTGCTATTTTACATTGTGAAACACTTTTTTATAGAGGTTTCTCGTTATTTTTATAACTTACCTGATTCTTGTTTTACTATTTAAAAACAAAATAAATTTATACTATATCAATATATTGAATTGATTATATTTATTTGGAAAACTTTAGGGAACTAAATTCAAAGGAGGAAGTTTTATCAGAAATTCTGCAACTGCGGTTCACATAAAGAGAACAGACGTGTCTCAAGCCATTCTGGAGAATGATGAGACTGAAGAGCCTAAAAAGGAGTAAAGTTAACAACATTAGATTTGGGTAGAAAGTGCCTCAATTAGTGAACGTGAAATGTACAGTGTGTTTCTCTCAACATTAGCCCCAAGTGTTCTTGTAGAAAGTTTTGACCAATTAAGGTAATAAAGTGAAAGTTCACAAGAACATCACTCTGTCTTTGAAAGTGCAGCTGCACTCTTGAAATCTACAGACGTCCTTTCTTATGGACTTGACTTTGCCCATGTGAAATTTCACTACATTATCTTAATTAGATTAAAAGTTATAAGCGACAAAATAAGGCCAAAGCTTGTGAAACACTTTGTATAAAAACAGACTTGTATTTATATTTCTTAATGACAAGTTTAAAAAAAAGTATAATGAACTTAAGTTGTCAAAAAAATTACATTAATAAAAGTTCTTAACAAAAAAAAACACCACCAATTTTGACCATGTTCCTTTTGAAAACCCATTGATGTGACCTACCAGGGTTTGGCGCCAACATACTGTCTAACTCTTGAAGTAAAATATACAAGACTTTAACTTTATGGTAAAAAGTAAATTTAAAAATAGTGGCACAAGCGCGCGAAACAAAAAGTAGTACAGTCGCTATCTGTCAAATCTTACTTGGTGTGGTTTTTTAAAGTTTATATTTCTCTATTTTTTTGTAAATTTCCACTTTAATAAAAAATGTTGTTATTCAGGAGGTGGGTGTTTAAAATGAAATAAATGTCTAGTATTGTTCACTTATTCCAGGTCCAATTTTTGACATAATTTCATTTGTCTTTTCTGGCATAATTCATATAATATTTTTTGGATTATAGAAAATTCATGTTAATATGAGGAGATAAATTTGCGAAGTAATTTTGCAGCATCTTGAACTGAAATTTCTTCATAAATTTTTGTAATTAACCAAATGTTATTAAAGTAAATGGTTAACATTGTAATTAAAATTATGTTAAAATATTTATCATCAATATTTTGAATGCGCAATTGGTTGTTCAATAAAGTTATTTTAACGTTTTTACATGAGTAATATTGGTGTCTTTCAGAAATAATGATGTAAGAGTCATATTGCTGAATGTACTCACATGTCAAAGAATGTACAAATGTCAAAGAATGTACACATGTCAAAGAATGCTTATTTGAATGAATGAAATCTTAAAATGTGATGCAGTTATGAATGATATAAAAATAAATTTGCTTTTTCAAGTTGTTATTATATTGTTTGTAAGGCATTACTTTACATTGTTTAGCTTCTCTGGTATGTTGGAGATTATGTTTTTGAGCCTAGACCAAGAAACTAAGAATGCTTTAAACAAATTGTCTAATTGGAAGAAGTATCACCACTAATGTTTAAAAACATTGCCTGTGTGACAGATTATAGATGACTTGACAATTTAAAAGTTAAATTATAACAGATCAGATCTGAATTTTTTATGTCTATCTAAATACAGATCCAAAGTCAAGTCATCACTTAAACTTAAATCAATCAAAACAATAAAAAAAAATAATAAAAAAACAAAAGAACTGCTTAGGGTTGTCAAATTTTATTAACATACATCAACATTTGTTTACATCAGACGGGATATATTGAAGCTTTCTGTTTGATTGTGGAACTCTCACTGCACCAGTGAACAAATAAAGCAGCAGCCGCAAGCCGAGACTGAAGTTCGTACTGTTCCATGTTATGATACCATTCCACGGTACCCCAATGGTTTGTCTGAAATAGTGACCTTCATAATGAGTTGAAACTCACATTTGTTGAATATGAAACCATTCTTCATAAATACATAATACGGTACATAATTTATTTCATTGGAAACTCAACTTGATTGAAATTTAAATGTTCCTGTAAACTTTATCAACAGTTGTAAACCAAATGTTTATTGGAAAGAAACTTTCGCTTGATGCAAATTAAAAAGATTATTTGGCTGTTGGTGATACCCATTTTGAAGTGCAAGCAGTTTCCTATTTACAATTCTTAACGCATTCAAATGCCAAAGTATTAAAACTTAATTTGAAAAACAAATAATGACCTGAAAAAATTGTTCCAGTCTTGCTAGTTCCACAGCCTTCTCCACACTGATGTGCTTGTCAACTAAAGCCATGACTATGAGTAATGACTTGATACTATCAACAGCATAGTGATAACCTGACCAACAAGAAGTCAGACAGATTATTAAAGACCATTTTGCTAATTTCAGAGATTCTAGTATTATTCATTAAAGGAAAATTTCAAAAAGTCTTAAATGAATATTAATGTGGGTACAAATAAAAGATAGTTTACATTATACAGATATACCAAGTACTATAGCAGAGAGAGAGAGAGAGAGAGAAAAGAAGGAATTTTATAAATGTAAATAATCTTGGGGTTGTACAAAAAATGACAACATTGAATAATAAAAACATTTTCAGTTTAAAAGTATAATTTATCATAATTTATTTTATTATAAATCTATGCTAACTTAAATATGCTATTATTATGTTATTGAAGGAACTTGCCAAAAAGTGCCCAATCGCTATATGACAGTAAATGTCTGCGAATTATAACTTTAGATTCTGTGCTGACAAGCGGTGGTGAAATACTAGTTGTTGGGGTAATCTCTAACCCATACCTGGATAAATGATAAAGTGTTTCAATATATCATTAAAATGAAAAAAAAGTCACATGCTACTTGAGAAATGATATTAATACCATTAACCATGGCAGTAAAAACCAGGCAGAGCAACAATGAGTCCCCACAATTAAGTCCCCTGTGGATTCAAAATATTCAATAAGGCTGAAAGCTGGTTTCATTGGGTAGAGAGTTTCATATTTCTGGGGAACAATTCAAAACATTGGATCAAGTTAAAACTACATTTTATTGAGTTTGTGTAACATTAAATCACATGAAAATTAAAATTGAAAACTAAAATCTAAATCACTTTAGCTTAAACATCATAGGCCACATCATGGGCCACATCATATCATGGGCCACATCATAGGCAACATCATATACCACATCATATGCTATATCACAGGCCACATCATATGTCATATTATAGCCCACATCATATTCAACATCATATACCACATCATAGGCAACATCATATACCACATCAAAGGCCATATCATGGGCAACATTATAGTCAACATCATAAGCCAACGTCATGGGCCACAACATAGGCCACATCATGGGCCACATCATACGCAACATCATGGGAAACATCATAGGACGCATCATGGGCCACATCATAGGCAACATCATATACCAAATCAAAGGCCACATCATGGGCAACATCATAGGCCACATCATAGGCCATATCATAGACCACATCATGGGCCAAATCATAGGTAGGCAACATTATAGTCAACATCATGGGCCACATCATAGGCAACATCATATACCCCATCAAATGCTATATCACAAGCCACATCATAGGCAACATCATGGGCAACATCATAGGCCACATCAAAGGCCACATCATAGGCAACATCATAGGCCACATCATGGGCCACATCAAAGGCAACATCATATACCAAATCAAAGGCCACATCAAGGGCAACATCATAGGCCATATCATAGACCACATCATTGGCCAAATCATAGGTAGGCAACATTATAGTCAACATCATGGGCCACATCATAGGCAACATCATATACCACATCAAATGCTATATCACAAGTCACATCATATCATGGCCACATCATAGGCAACATCAAAGGCCACATCATAGGCAACATCATATACCAAATCAAAGGCCACATCATGGGCAACATCATAGACAAAATCATGGGCCAAATCATAGGTAGGCAACATTATAGTCAACATCATGGGCCACATCATAGGCAACATCATATACCACATCAAATGCTATATCACAAGCCACATCATAGGCCACATCATATGTCATATTATAGGCCACATCATAGGCCACATCATACACCACATCATAGGCCACATCATATGTTCTATCATAGGCCACATCATATGACAATGTTTACCTGTTTGCAGCCCATTCTAATATTGGATCCCACTTTTCACTTTCCAGTTTAGCAAGTTCTGGTGGCTCTGTTAGTCTGTAACTGTTAAAAAATAAAAGTAAGACTTTCCAGTGCAAGTTAGTGTGACTTTGCAATGATATCCAACGGACAGTAAAAGCAAAACAAGTAATCTCTCAGTTTATTGTAGCAATTTATGACTTCTTCTGTGTTTCAAAATAAGTAAAGGGAATATTGATGAGGTAATGTGATGAAGAGTTAAAATAATCTTACTTATTTATTAATGTTAAAGTAAAGAGAGTTACATATTGTGTCTTCATTTTTAATAATAGAATGTTGATTTAGTGCAGTCAGAGCTCCTACATATCATCCATGACTAAATAGTGTCCTGTAAGACTGAAGCTTATGTAATAAGTGTCCAATATTTAAATAGTTTTTTAAAAAGAACATCAAGCTAAAGAATCTAATTTTTTATAATTAATTAACTGGATACATATTTTAGCTTTAATATCTGATAAATGGTAACAAAATATTTGTTTTTGGCCAAAATTAGCACCATTAAATTTTTTAATTTGAAATTTGTACATTTCTTAAAATCATTGCATCTTTATAACCGTAACAATTTTTAAAAATTGAATAATTTTCAACAGTAAATAGTTTTTTATAAATGGGAGAAATTATTTATTTATTTTTTTTAATTTATAAGGGTAAGTAATTGCAGATATTTACCAAACTGTATCAGTCTCCAAAAAGTGAACAATGCTCTCTGAGAGCTGCTCTCGGGTTTTATGCATTGGGTTTTCAAGTGCCGTGTTACAAAGCACAGTCTGAAAATGTGGGTTGGTTAAAGCAAGCGAACAACAATGTGCTGAGCAAGCAAGAACAAGATCATTTGTAGGGAAATTAGTACAAGATGTAAAAAAAAAAAAAGACATTTTGTTCCACTCATGACTATAACTATATTACTGTGTGTGTTACCATCCCACCCACCGTAGTTGGTAGATTTCCATACTCATAAAATGTTTTGTCTTAATCCTACCACGTGCAGGATTACCCATATTAAGTCATATTTGTAACATATGTATAAATTAAAACAAAGATCCCCAAATGCAAGCACAAAGAAAGAAGCAGTTCTCACCAAATGCATGGTATTTCTGTTAACAACAGATTCTTGAGAATTCCATTCAGTAGCTACAGCCAACGCTAAGGGCTCACTTGGAACTTTGAAGACATTACCTAATGGCGTCCGCAATTTTCTTTTGTCAAGATTTATTTCGTACCAGCCTAGGAATGACATATCAAAGCTAAAAAGTATCATAAATTTTAAATTTTACAATAATTCTACCATATAATTTACAACGAAGTAAGTAGTAATGTTTAAAATATTATTTTAAAATTTTACATATATTCTGGAAGAACATATAAAGATGACCAGGATGTTCCAGCATCGCTATCATTCAATTTAAGGATTTATGGTATGTATGTTTCCTGTCACTTCCATTGACAAAGTCATCAATGCAGAAATGAGGCCATACAATTTTAATAGGTTTATACATATTACAAGAATAAGTCACATCCAAATCTACCTCAAAAAAGCCAAATATTTTTAACAAGGTACAAAAGTTAGTTTTGCCGAGAGGTAAAATTGTACTTATAATATTCATTCAATTTTTGCATTTTTTTAACTGACATATTTGTACTCTGTCTTTCAATTAATATTAAACTAACAGTAACAAGTATACCATTGTTTGTGTCTTTATTCTATTCTTTTTCTTAATTATTTTGGAAAATGTCAGGTCTGCATGACGAACATTGCTCAGCAACTTTTGTAAGCCAGCAACTTTTGTAATTCCACAGCCCTTGTTCAGTAGCATTTATGTATCATTTGAATTACTGCCTCCAATAGTGATGACGCCATACACAGTAGTTCACTGTCAATTAGGAGCTATTATATCTTTTTTACTAAATAAGACAAGATAAGATTCTGTAATTGATACAAACAAATGGAACTGTTTTTTTTTTATATTGCATTGTACATTTTCAGCACATAAATAAAACAATTTGAACACAAGACATCTACATTAAATTATTTCACTGGTGAAAAAAACAGCCATTCAGTGAATTCTCTTAGCCATATCAGGGACTTATTAGTTCTTATTAAGATGTGTGACTTCAGGGGGAGCATGCTGGTAAATTCGTCCAGATTGGGGCCCAAAATAATTTTTATATCTTTCAGTCCTAGCCCTGAGTGAAAGAATTAGTCCGTAACGGGCCAATCCTAAATATCTGTGATGAACAGGGTGTGATGTATCATCAAAAATGTGATTAGTTTTACAATAACATCATCCTTTAATTAGTTCTTCAAGTGAAGGATGTTTAGTTTGTGTTATGTTCCTAGTTTTCTGGATTAGTGTGTTATTCGGTGTTTAATATCAAACTGTGCGTCTATCGAGCTTGTGTCATCAGTACACTACTATACGGGAGCGAGACATGGACCACCTATACATCCCAAGAGCGCAAGCTTAATAGCTTCCATATGAGATGCCTGCGTCGCATCCTTGGTATTAAATGGCAAGAAAAAGTGACTAATAGTGAGGTCCTAATGCATGCGAATATCCAAAGCATGTTCACAATCCTTAGTGAAAGACGCCTGAGATGGCTAGGTCATGTTAAAAGAATGAGTCCCGGCCGCATTCCGAAAGACCTCCTATATGGTGAACTTGCTTTGGGAAAGAGGAAAACAGGTTGCTCACGTCTGCGATTTAAAGATGTCTGTCAAAGAGACATGAAAGCAGCCAAAATACATACAAGTGACTGGGAGTGTAAGGCAAAAGACCGATCTACGTGGCGCACAGTTGTCAAAGAGGGCGTCATGGTAGCCGAGGAGCGAAGAATGGAAGAGGCTGCAGACAGAAGAGCTAGGAGAAAGGCCAAAACATTTAGAAGCACGGAACTCGTGTGTAAAAACTGTGGTAAAGACTGTCACTCAAGGATAGGACTGCACAGCCACTCGAGAAAATGCAACCCAACCAAACTGTGATGCACCATCTTCTCACGAGACGGAAGGATGCTGATATATATATAATATCAGATGATGAATTCCCACACCAGCAGGTAATATTGAAATTTAGTAGGCTTCCAATTGTTGCACTGTAGAATAAGTTAACGACTTGTTTGCTTATGCTGAAATCGTACAGCTTTTTTGAGGCAGAAGAGACTTTGGTTGAATTTTTTATACGGAATTAGGCCGTGCTCATGCCATGTTAGCTTATTATTAAAGGGTGACACTTAGGTTTTATATGCCTCTACTTTCTCTACACTTTTTATGTTGAGATCTGTAATCTGGTTTTTCCCCCTCCTGAAATCAACAGCCATTTCCTTTGTTTTTGAGACACTAAGGTGGAGAAAATTTTAATCACACCAATTGATAAAGCTTGTAACTAAGTTGCGGTATAAACCTTCTGCCTCAGATATTAAGCCAACCATGGTCGTATCATCAGCAAATTTTATGATTGGAAAGGTGTCGCTAAGCTCTGAATAACGTTGGTGTATATTGTATACTGTACAGGGGAGAAAACGCAGCCTTGTGGCACCCCTTTGCTTTTTTCTCTGGTTAAAGATCATTGGTCATTTACCTTGACATATTGTTGGCGATTTGTTAAAAAGTTCAGTATGCAAGCATGAATATTTAAATTTACAACTAACCAGGGGTTTCTTTATTATAAGGTGTGGTTGGATAGTGTTAAATGCTGATGAGACGTCTAGGAAAAGCACTCTGGTATATTTTTTAGGGTTGTCTAGGTGACGGTAAAGTCTCTCCGACAATAGTAAGATAGCATCCTATGTGCATCTGGCAGGTTTGTAAGCAAATTGGTGGGGGTCAAGTTTTTGGTATACTTCATTCAAAATTTGCCTCAGAATAAGTTTCTCAAAACTTTTCATTGCAATAGAGGTACGTGCGACAAGATGTAAGTCGTTGCACGTTACCTTATTTTTCTTTGGAATTGATATGATTTCTGAAGTTTTCCAAATTTTTGGTATTGCAAGAGTTACATAAGATTTATTAAATATGTAACAAAAATTTAGGAGAGCTGCTCTGAGCATAGTTTAATGGGCTGACCACTTAATTTGTCTGGCCCCGAGGCCTTGGCTGCATCCACTTGTTTAAATAATGACATCACTTCTTGTTCAGTGAATAAGAAAGTATCATAAGAAAATGTTGCTCTTATTCTCTACTCCATAAATACACAACAAGTAAACAAAATCTTGAAAATTTCTTACCATCTGCTGTTGCAATAGAAGCATTTTTGTAAAATTTCTTCAATTCTGAAAGCATACAAAAATTAACATTTTAATTCTAAAATTTGATACCACCAAAAAATAATTATTGTTATTGTCTTACATTAGTAATGGTCAAGTTCTTTTCTATGCCATTAATATTTAATCTGGTTAAATCGGAATGAACTACAGTCCCCTTCGCCCCAATCCTCTATCCGGCCACCCCTTGGCAACAACCACTACACTCTTACCCACATGTGCCCCCCTTGTGCCCGCTGCTTGTCAACTCAAAGTTTCCTCTCAAAACCCACTCCCATTGTAAAATAAAACATTAAACCATGACGGCAGAAGACAGCGGCCAACTTGGCATGGGATTAAGAATTGACTGTCAACACAAAAATAGCCGTAGACTTTTGGTCAAGTTCAAGAAAGTAAATCCAGGAAACATGCGGCACTTGGGTTAGCATTATCTGAGTTCCTTGCCAATCATGGATTGAGCGTTTCCATCTAGTTTATGAATTATTTTTTTTGGGGTGTTTAATGTGGAAGAGCCCAGCTTACTATGACATGTTCCATGTAAACTGATTTGAACAAAATAGGTCAAAAGGATGCATAAATCCTATTGGTCTATTCAAAATGACTTTTTCCTTCAATGTAGGATCATTATGGCATCTAACTATAGAATCTGGGCACGATTCATCATTGACCAGTATCTAAGTAACATAGCTATTATGGGAATCATTGAAATATTTATTACCAGTGACAACGTTGTATGGTAGTAACTACTCTGAGAAAATTGCAGTTAAAATCATAATTAAAAATTTGCTTGTGTAATTCTTAGCAAGAGCTGCAGTGTCAGTAAGTGTTCTTTGAATTTCTATTAAACCAGGGGTCTCCAAACTTTTCAGCCCGAGGGCCGCATTAACTATCAACAGCAGTTTGGGGGCCGAATACACACTCAAGATCCAAATAAAAAATAATCAAAACATGGATGTTGTTTTTAATTATTTATGTATTATTATTTCATTCAGTATTTATTTAATAACACATTGATACAGACCTGTTTATCCCCAAACTCTTGAAATTGTACAATATATCACAAAATCCTTCAATAAAGTATCTTGTTATTAAAAAATAAACATAACATACAGTATATATAATGTATACACCTCAAAATCGTACATTTTACGCCAAAATCGTAAGAGTAAACAGGTCTGTTGATACACGACACATGAACATCTGTATTAGTGGGAATTGTGAAATTTTTTCCTGGATACCAAAATAGCAGTGATTAGCAGACATTTCTGGATTTAGATTTGATGTCCCTAACATCAACAGTGACCTGAGATTATCATCGGAAAAATTTGTTATCAAATTGTCCTTCACGTATTTCGTTCTTGAAAATGTTTGTTCACACAGGCATGTTGTTCACACAGGTATGTTGTTCACACAGGTATGTTGTTCACACAGGCATGTTGTCCACACAGGCATGTTGTTCCAAAGTTTAAAAGGTACATTGATGCAAATGTTTTGAAATTAGGAAAGTCTTCCTTGGGCGAAAACTAGTTAAAAACCCACCGGTCCTTCTTTTAACTTGTCCCTAAGGAGGTCGTTTGCTTGCAACTCAATGACCTCCAGCTGCAGTTCATCTGGGCGACTGGCCACATCTGCTTCAGATGGGTTTTGAAAAAGTCTCACTTCTTCTGCCTTTAAATCCAAGTCAGAAAACCGCTGCTGAAACTGCAGCTAGGGGTCTTTGATGATCTCGCATGCAAATGACATGGTGAACTCTGTTGTTGCTTTAGCCATGAAGACCTTGCACTGCTGAAAGTGTGTCAAGTTGTTGGCCTGTACTTGTTCCAAAAAAAACAAGACGAATTTGGATCTGAAGACCTTTAGGTGGGTGTATAAATCAGAAGCCAGATTTTCTTCTCCTTGTAGTTTTAGGTTCAGAAAATTTAAATGACTAGTTATGTCTGCAGCAAAGACCAATTTCCCTGGTCACTCTTCATCAGACACAAATGGCTGTGGCTTGCCTTTACTTTCCAGGAAGTCACCTATTTCCTTTCTTAACTTAAATACCCTGCTCAGAACTTTCTCACAACTTAGCCATCTTATTGCTGTGTAATATGGTAAATCTTCTGATTCTGTGTCTGTATCTTTAAACAGGTCTCTAAACTGACTATGGTTGAGCCAATGTGACCTTATTAATGTAACCCTCTTTACCGCAGGATTCAGTACATTGCTAATGTCCACATATTTAGCAAACAAAGCTTTTTGCTGAATAATACAGTGCATGAACATTGGTTGCAGAATTTTTTTCTCATTAAACATCTGCTTCACTTGTCCAGCCAAGCCTTTCTTTATGCCACTCATGTTATTTCCGCCGTCAACAGTCAGGCAACTGAGGTTAGTTCAGTCCAAGTTAAAATCAGCAAATTTTTTTTTCAACTCATCATTAATAGTTCCGTACATGCTATTTCGGAAGCCAGCTCTTGTGTTATGTTCATGTCTTCATCCACACACCCGCAACAAACACAAGCAGTTAAGAGGTGGAACAGCTGTCCAGCGATTCATCTATTGCAATTAAAAATTGGCGAAACTTGCTTGCATTTTTCACTATTCGAGTCACAATGTTTTCACCCATGTCTGCAACACGGCGGGTAAAGTCCCGCCACTAGATGGCGTTATATATTCTCATTTCATTGACTGTAAATGAAAGTAGAAAACTAAACAGCGAATAAAGTTTTGCAAAGTAATTATCGGTTAGAAAACATAACGAACTACTGCGCACCTCTATTATAATTCAATAAAAACATAACGTCCACGTAAGTGGCGTCTGATCTTGGCAGGATACACGTACATTTCTGTAATTTTTTTCTGTAAACAAAAAGGTGTCCGCGGGCCATAGTTTGGAGACCCCTGTATTAAACAATTAAATATAAATTAATATCACTAACAATTAATAGTATTAGTTCCATTTGAAATTATGCCTATTTATAACTATGGCATGACTTAATTCTAAAATTAAAGCAGGTGTGATATACCATGATTTGTTTTTTTAAAAGAAATATAATGATAATGTACCTTCCCTGTAAATTTGAGACTTTTTCATAAAGTTTTGACAGATGATGATGATTGAGTATTTTTGTCTTTCTGCGCCCCCAAACAATGGAATTCTTTGCCACTACACATCCGCAGTATACCAACCACCCAGGCCTTCAAAACTGCACTCAAAACACATCTCTTTAAATTATACTACCCTGACTGATTCCCCTCCTCTGACCGATAAATGATCCTACTGGCAGCCGTCCATGGTTTGCCATGTAAAAGTTCTGGGGTGGGGTGGGTAAATAGCCATTTGTTTTTGTTGTTTTGGTTACACGCTGTTCTTTATTTCATAAATGTATTTCATTTTAATGTCATGATTATGTCTCTTTTGCTAGTATTTTTATGTACAGTGCGGTGAGCCCAGCCCTAGGCTGGGGTACTGCGCTATATAAGACCACTAATTATTATTATTATTATTATTTTAGCATGCTCACAGCGCTCTGATATCTAAAAATCTATTTAAAGAAAAAATCCTTAAAAATATCTTAATTGACTATGGCTTTCAATTTCCCTCAAAGATTGAGGCAAACTGTTCCACAACTTAGGTGCAATAATGTCAAAAGAGCAAACCGTATGGCTTCTTTCTGTGTCAATACACACTGGGAACTCTCAGTAAGGACTGTGTTGAAGAACGCAGGTTCTGTAAGGATACATGTTTAGAAATCGGTTTTGAAGCTATTCAGGTGCAGAGCTTTCAATACAGCTATATGCCAGGAACAGAATTTTGGGACAATGCACTCACTCACGGGAAGCCAGTGGAGATCTTTAAGAACTGGGTTGATGTGGTCAGATTTCTTTATACTGGATAAAATTTGTGCTGCAGTATTTTGTACCTTATGTAGTCTCGGAATTTCGTTTTTGAGGTAAACCCCACAAACAAATGTTACAGTAATCTAATCTTGATTGGATTAGAGTGACTGCTACAGCACTGACTGTTCTCTAATTAAGTTGAGGATGCAGCTGACCCAGAGCGCAATGTAGACAGAAACAAGCCCTGACCACAGAACTGATATGAAGGACAATTGTAAGTTTACTGTCAGTATAGAAGAAGCCAAGTCTCTAACAGTGTTGCACAAGGGGATCTCAGAAACACCAACTTTTATCGATGCGAAAGAAACCTTCCGAATATTGGCATGGATTAACCTGAATGGACAGGGGTGGTAATTGTTTTACAGAGTTATAGCTTATTCTAAAAACTACCAAAAACGTGTCACAAAATGGGGAGAAAAAATATATTAGTAACATTGGGCTGGGAAAATCAAAACTATCCCAAACTTTAAAAATTCCTAACTTTAAAAGTTAAACTACAATAGTCTATAGAAAACAATAGTTAGAAATTAGGGTAAAAGTGCAGTTCAGGTGCGTATATTATTTCTTAGCGCATTTCGTATTTAAAATTTTTTTTAACCATTTAAACTTACGTGTATTCTTTAATAATTAAATCCAGGCAGTTATAGTTAACTAATTCTAGATTATAAATCGCATCTTTTCTTTTTATTTCACTTCTAAAGAGTCTTTAAACATCCCCCAACCAAAGTGACAGGGCCCCCATTTGTTTGTATTTTTCTTTTTACGCTATGCCAGATTTTTAGCCAGCTATAAGTTAGTAATGCTAAACGAAATTTTCAAACTAAGCATGTTCACAAAAAAGAATGAAATACTAGATTCTTCATTACGCACAAGCGCCCCCCCCCCCCCCCACCAACTTTCTTTTTTCCCCTCTCATAGAGCTCGGAATATACGGGTTGTCCTTTTTGAAGTCGAGTCGGGGGGAGATTAGAAGTGGATCACTGACTAAGCAGTGGACACACACGTCATCATTGTCCTGGACCTGGTGTGAAGCTGATCACCCTGAAGGCTGCTGATACGCTGTCCGTGATTGGTCAGCTCTAATTTGAGCACCCCTCCTCTTTTTTCGTATGCAAATGCGCTTATTACTGGTGACTGATTTGCACTGAGTAAAGTGAGGGCTAGTGATTATTTTTGTTATATTATAAGACGGACTCGTTTTGGCTTTGCGGTATTGCTGGTTGTAGGATCATTTTGTTTAAAATGACAGGACGACCAAGAAACAATAACTAAAATTGTTGATGCAACGGGCATTTTTAATGGTGCAGCATTTGGTTTATACGCGCACCTTGTGTGGCAACAAATAATGTTAATACAACTGTAATTTCTCCTAAGGCGCTCGTAACAATTGCAGTGTGGCTTGTAAGCTGGGTTCGTATGTCAAGTGTGTGAGCTCCCCATAATTACCGGGATCTGCATATCACCCGAAACAGGATCTCACCGTAACCGGTATCCCGCCAGGATCGGTAACCCACTGGATCGGGATCCCACCGAAATCAGGATCTCACTAGGATCAAAATCCTATCAGGATCGGAATCTCACCGAAACGGGATCCCACCGGATTGGGATCTCATTTCCGGGTGCCATCGGAAAACGGGAAAAACGAAAGGTTTACATAAGTTATTTTAATTGTTTTAATAGGAGACAAATTAATTATTATTATTTTTACTATAGTGTTGTTGACATTTCCTTTAATAGCAATGTGAACTAAAAGGACGTAGCAGATGTTTTTTTCTGAATGCAGCCCCGGGCGACTCCGGTTATCGTTGATAGTAAAGTTATAAAATAAATACATCTTTTATTTTAACAAGATTCATCCAATTGGGCAACTTTTATAAAGTATCTTTAAAGACAGAAGAGTTATCCTTGATTTACCACAATGGCTCCGTAAAACACGAAAGATTCATAAAAATGTACTTTTTTGTATTCCAATAAAAAGATGGTATATAACTTTTAAAATACTTTTTATAAAGAATTAACATAAGTTTACACGGGAAAATAAGAGATTCAAACAGAAATAATATACGCACCTGAACTGCACTTTTACCGAAATTAGATTCTGGTGTTATAATTCTTTAAAAAATGAGCTTTCTATTCATTATGATTATGCCATTGGTTTATTTTTACAAATTTTAAAAAAAATCCAAGTACCTACATAATTCATTTACTTCAAAACTTCTTCGCCCGACACCTATTTCAAATCATTTGAATTTCACATGCCCATGGCCCATGCCCATAGCCCATAGCTAGATACTTCGATGAAAGAAGGGAGACTACTATTTTTTTTGTATCGGAAATGGGCGTCGGCGCCGAAAAATCCGAGTTTTTAATTTTCCGATGTGTGTGTCTATTTATTATTAAATTAGTTCTTTCCACATATATTTGAGTTCCGTTTCCGGCCTTATAATTTGGAAGACATCTTGGCCTACATTTCTAGCCAGCTATTTTGCTTTTTTCAATCGACCTTTATTTTGAAAATCTTTGGTATATATAAGGCATCTTCGCATACAAAATTTTTTGTGAAATAATAAGATAAGGTCCTTTTTGATTAAATCTGTATGAGCATTAGATATTGATCTATATCTGTGCCAAGTTTCATTGATGTAGGTCGTGTCTCACGTTTGTTACACTTGTCACAGTGACCCATATCACCATAAGGTGGCTCAGCCTAATTTCGACATGGCGTGGGCCACGCCCCCTTTTTAATGGCGGAAGTTGCCGATACTTAGGAAATATTTAATTATTACCACTATATACATCAAAATATTTTATATTTTGTGTTTCAGAATGCATTTTGAAGACATTTAAACTGGAAATGTTTTAATTTGAGCTTTAAAAACCCTGCAGAGTCCATATTATAAATGATCAGAATTTTCCCTGTGCAACACGTTGTCATTGGCAACCATTCACAGCCACTTGCATAACGGCTACGTTGTAGTACTATCTCAGAGTTTCATTCATAAGAGTTTGCCGTGTGCAAAAGCTATTAAACCATTGGTCAGGGAAAGCTTTTATTAATTATTCATGTGCCAAAGTTGAAAGTTTAAAATAAGTCGACCCTAAACAGTATTTTAGTGATAAGGGAATGCATTGCCTTATATAAACTATATAGTCATTGCCCATGACGCGATCAGTGGAATGAGGTCACAGAATGTGGAGATGCAGTCTATGTTAAAAAAGGACAAACCAAGTCGTACTTTAAAAATTCATAACTTTAAAACTACAACAGCTAAAAATATGATTTTGGTGTTATAATTATGTTTAAAATTAGCTCTATTCAACTGTGCCATTGGTTTATTTTTAAAAAATGTTTACATTTTTGACCAAAGTATCTACCCATAGCCATAGCCCATACTCATACACATTTTGAAGTAGTCTTCATTGCTTTACCACTTTACCGAAGTACCTACCTCTGGGGTTGAAAGATGCATGTCTACATTGAAAATTGCAAATAAAACTCTTTAATCCGTTGGCTGATATAAGAGTAGAACTAGACCATAATTTTGAGTTCACGTTGGGAAGAAATTTGTTTACTAAGGTCGTCGCCATGTTTGTTTCTACTTTTTTATTTAATATTTAATTAAAAGCTCAGCCCAATGACAATGAATATTGTAGAATCTAAAGGACTCTACAAAACAAAAAATAACTTTTTACAAATTTAGGCCTACATTGGTATTACAATTGTATCCACTATTTAAAAAATTAGGCTAATTTATTTAATAATATTTTTTAATATTAATATTGCGGATTATAAGCACATTTATTAAGGATTATTGCCACAATCAAATAAAAAAACAAGAAGATCTTTAACTTGAAAGTTTAGAAACAGAGTTATACAGTATACGTCGGAAGTTTGGAACAATAAAGTTTAATATTTCACTCATAGACTCACAGAGTTTAAGATATAAGACTAACTATAGTCTATAATAGTATAGACAGTCAATCAATCGAATTATTAATCAATTTTAGTTATTAGTTCCATTTCTAGTTGGCAGATGATAAGCTGGAGATAAGCTTATCCGTTGTTTAAGATTCATCTGTTATTTCACTGTTCGACGGAGCTACCTAATAACTAATATGGACGATCAAGATGTGCACATGAATCAAGTCAGAGAAATGAACTTTAGAAATCAAATGACTCTCTCAGAAATTTCAGATTTAGATCCTCCTCCACCAGCTTACTCAAGTTTAATGGGTATCCCTACTACATTATTGTATAATGGCTCCAGATTTCAAGGCCATCAAAAAAGCAAGGGCAACCGCTATGATGTTGAAGTGGTTTTACAGGTAGAATTAACAACACACTGAATTAGACTATCAATCATATGTCATCAGTATATAAAAGATACTGAAGGGGTTAGTTGAAGAGAGTGCCTATTTGTTGTGGGTCTTGGGTTTCCCTCAAAAAGTGTTCTGTTTTTGTTCCTTATCTACTCAAGCTTTTTGTTAGTTATATTATATAAATTTTTAATGGAAAAACTGAATAGTCACTCATTTACTGGGTAGGGTGGTGGTGATAGTTGTTAATTTTATTAATTTAAAACTCTTTATTAAATTTATAAATATAATTGAAATCTAGGCCAATCATAAAGCTCTGTGGTTAACCATGTATTTGGCGTCTATCCTTTGATTTGGGAAAACATTACTAAAGAAAGACAATTTTAATTTTTTTAACACTATTTCTATTATTTTTAACAAAGTTGCAGAAGCCTCTTCCAAACCCAGAAATTTTGCTAGCAGGAATAAATTTAATTATTATAAAAGCTACCCAAGTTATATTGTTTCACTCAGTATTCCAGAACAAAGACTGGATATAATTATGGAGAATAACACATAGAACTATAAAGAACACTGTACTGGTACCCATTTTGAACTTATGGCTTACCAAATTTGAGACCTACTGACATCTTTTAACCCCTTGAAATGTTAAAGGCTAAATATAGTTATGCATATAATTAAGCAATGGGTGATGTAAATCTTTTCCCACTGATCTCCCATATATGTTTACAGGCATAATATTTTCTCAAACAAAATACAAAGCAGACTCATAAAAGAATTTTAAGTACCGGTACCAACATCCAAAAATTTACATTTATTTCATTGCTTTATTTAAAAAAATATTTCTCTTCTGGTGTTTTTTTTTTTTCTTCACAAACATAACAAAGATATTTTTTAACATTTTAGAACATAAAATCTACAAAGTAAAGAATGAAATATGGCACTAGACATAAAATTTCAATTTTAGAATGGAAATAGACAACATTGTGTCAGGTGCTTTAAGATCCATGCCATTAAGTTGTAAAGTGTGCTTTTATTTTTCAGCATGTTGATGTGGAGAAAGCTTTCCTGTGTGGCTATTTGAAAATTAAAGGTTTAACTGATGAATATCCAACTCTGACAACATATTTTGATGGTGAAATTATCAGCAGCAGACATCCATTTTTAACACGGAAGTGGGATGCTGATGAGGATGTTGACAAGAAACACTGGGTACTAAAAAAGATAATAGCTGATCATTGTTTGTAAAGATTTTCAAATGCTAATTTTACACAAATGCACTCAAGTTCATTTTTAAAACAATTTTGTTTTTTAGATTGCTTAGCTGTATTCAATTATTGTATTTAAACTTTTTAAAATGAATTTAAATGTAGTCCTAACAGATATTTAACTCATTCAAGAGCTTTTTATTAAATATTGTATTAAACTGTATAATTAATAAATTGCTCTACCGGTACTGGAAATTATGCATAAAGAATGAAATCAGCGCCGCGTCCCGAGCCAATGCTTATATGCAACCCTGGGAACCCTAAGCCGCAGAAACTCCTCTCTTCCTGAGACAGATGCATGTCAGAGTCCTTCAAAGGGGAGGCACCATGAAACAACCCCCCCCCCCGAAAAAAAAATGTTACACTCTAATGGCTAACCATCCGGCCAACCCCGGAACGCCAAAGGGGGTGGCTTCCTTTAAATTTGAGCCTACAATATAGAGATGGATTTCCTACTGCAGTTAAACATGACCTCCCCTGCCAAGTAATCCTATCTTTTGGCCTTAAGCAATATGTATGGCCCCTTAGTTGTTTGTGTTTATAAACCTCGTCCATTTTCAAAAAGTCCCTTAAAACTCATCTGTTTAGGTCCGCCTATGACCTGTGATGCACCCTCCTTGCCCTACCTCATTTTCTGTTTCGGGTTGATCCTGAAGTGTCAAAGTGTCCTCGTTTTATAGCCATTTTCATTGTTTCTATAGAATAGTAGTTACTATCCTAGTGTCTCATTTGTATTTACTTAGTTTACATGTTTTAATAATTGTAAAGCGCTTAGAGCTTTATGATAAGCGCTATATAAAAATGCCTAAATAAATAAATAAATAAATTACTATTATTTAAAATTGAAGATCTGTCTCTAAAGTGAAAAGTAGTAGTTTCTGTTGTGAAAAAATTGAGATGTGTAATAAAATGTATCCATACTTAACCATGTAGCTACAAAATGTACACATAATTGGTCAGTGTGTACCAATGGAAAAAAAATCTGATTTTAGTATGGATTTCAAGTTGTCACAATTTACTGTTCAAGACGAGTCAGTCCAATTTGATACAGGTCGGATGCTTTGGTTAGCAAATGTTTGAGTTAGTCTGTGATGAGTGTAGAATATGAGGCTAGCAAAATGAGTGATTAATCTGGTCATTGAGGAGGCATAGAGAAGACTCTGTAGGTTAAATAAAAATGTTCCATTTCTATATTTTTGACTGATCATTTCTTGTAAGAATACAATATAAATATGAGCAATTTTATTTTCATTTATTAAATTTAATTTTTTTTCAAATATTTTTCCTTTAGGGCAAATTTGAGTCTTTTAATAATGGTAATTGCGCCAAAAACTTCAACTCTGATAACTTTGATTATGACGCATTGAAAGCATCTGATTTTGTATACATGAGATGGAAGGTAAGGTTATTTTAAGATAGAAATTAATCACTTCATGTCACGATCACCCACTTTCATTTACCAAGGACATCACATTGTGGTCATAACAAAGAGGCAAAGAACTTTTCTGAAATACCAAGGATGTCACGTTGACGTCATAATTTCTTCTTCTTCTTCTATATATTAAGGGCCCATGATCAATTTATTGATCACTTTGGCTCAAATGCATGTGGAGGGGATTTGCAATGTTTCTGTGCCTGGTGTTGATGAGGATATTTCACTGATTGGAAGTGCTACTTTGTGATGGAATCATGCACTGGGGTTTGGAAGGCTTGAGGCAATTGACACAAATGTGTCTAGTGTTGTCGCCTCAACTGTTCCTTTTGAAAGCTTGTTCCAGTCCCTGAGTGTCTTAGGCAGGAATGAACAGTTCATTTACTGGCTTCTTGCTGGTAAGAGCCGGAGTTGCCTGTCATGGCCTCGTTGCTGTCTATGGAGGAGAGGGACGAGTTTCTGTTCACTACTGGAACAGTGGACCAGCCTATTATTTATCTTGTACATTATGGAGAGCCTGTATAGTCGTCGTTCCTCCAATGGTGACCAGCCTAGTGTTTCCAGCATGCTGCCAACACTAGAGGTATTCCTGTAGCGGTTCAGGACAAAGCATGCTGCCCGTCGCTGGACCACCTCCAACTTGTCAATTCTCTTCTGGGTAAATGGGTCCCAGACTGAAGATGCATAATCTAAAACCTGACGGACAAAGGCTTTATATGCTCTTTCTTTCACACAGGAGTTGCCAATCTTTAGATTACGCCTTAAGAACCCCAAGGTTTTGTTTGCCTGGTTACATACATTGTTAATATGCTCGTCCCAGCGACCTGTCTTTGAATGGTATCACCCGGGTACTTTATGGAGGGAACCGGTTCAAGTATATGGCCATGCAGTTTGTAATGTTAGTGTAGAGGAGTACAACTTCTAGAGACTGATAGTGTCTGGCACTTGGCAGGGTAAAATTCCATGTCCCAGCTCATCTCCCACTCAGTTAACCTATTGAGATCCTATTGTAGCTGGTCCTGGTCAGATCAGTTGGCGATTGTCCTATACACCGCTGTGTCATCTGCAAACAGTCTTGCTTAGGATGTCAGTTTCTCAGGTAGGTCATTAATGTTTGCTAGGAACAAACAAGGGTCTAGCACTGATCCCTGGGGGACCCCTGACTTCACGCCGACAAAGGAGGAGCTTGTACCGTCCACCACTACTGCTTGGCATTGGTTGCTAGAGATCTTTGTTTTAGTGGAGCCTTGGATCCCATATCTCTGAAGTTTTCTGTAGAAGAAGCAGACTGATAGACAAGGTCAAATGCCTTTGAGAAGTCCATCACCAGCACGTCAGTTTGCTTGTGGTTCTCCAGATTGGTCATCAAGTCTTCTACAAATTCAAGGAGCTGGGTCTCACATGATCTATTGACTCGGAAGCCATGTTGACAGTCATTGAGTATGTTCTGTCTTTCAAGATACTTCATGACTGTGCCTATGATTATGTGCTCCAACAGTTTGCAGAACACGCTGGTGAGGGATATCGGACGATAATTGGCAGGGTTGGAATGCTCCTCTTTCTTGTAGATTGGAGTGACATGCGTTGTTCTCTTGTAGATTGGAGACCACATGCTTTATAGGGGTTAATGGTTTTGAGGAGGGCAAGCACACCCTGCTCTGATATCTGGATATCTTCCATGATAGGGTAGGCTCTGTTCATCTTTTTGGTCTTCAGAAGGAACTCAGCCTCCGAGTACTCTCTCCCGTCACCAAAGACTGACTGGAACTGTTGATTTAGTATGTTAGCCTGTGCTTTTGGGTCAGATGTCAAATGGCCATCCCACCTCAGGGGGGAAACTGCAGCGTTTGAGGACTTTTTAGTGCTTCACATAGCACCAGAAGCACTTGTTCTTGATTTGTTAATTTATAGAGAAGTTAATAAGCGAATCAGATAGAGAAGGAAAAAATACCAGAAGTTTCTTCTTTAAGTATTTTAATTGCTGAGTCAGCAATTGATGCCAAAACCAGCAATAATTAAAGGGTTAAAAATGTTTCTATATGTAAATTGTATGAATTTATTCAAGTTAAAATAGCTCTCATTTCAGTGAATTTTTTTCATGACAGTTTTTGTGTGCGAAAGTAGCTTAAAAACTATTTTAGCAGTGTACCTATGCTTTATCAAGTTAGTAAAATCCTTCTGAAAATATTTGGTTATGATGTAAGCACTTTTCCACAGGAACACTTTCTTGTACCCGACCATACAATTAAAGATATAAGTGGAGCTTCGTTTGCAGGATTCTATTACATATGTTTTCAGAAGTCAACTGCCACAATAGAGGGCTACTACTATCATAGAAGCTCAGAATGGTAAATACATGTGATAATTATCAATTTTTTATTATAGTATAGTGATAAAAAAACAGAGACTTAAAAATTTGTTGCCAGTTTTTCAATGGCAGCCAAAAATAAATCTTTTTTTTTCTTTTTTTTTTAAAATTATGTGCACTATTAATATTAACATCTATGCATCAAAAATCTGCTTTAAAGTTGAAGTGACAATAATAATGAAATTACTTTTTTGTGTGCTAATAACACCCTTGCTTATATGCAGTACCGGTAGTTGAAAAATTATATGAATGCAGTTGCTATTTGATTAGTCTCAAGTGTTAATTGATTCATGTGTAGTGCAGAAAATTGTTTGTTATTTTGCTATAAAATATCATGGGTGGTCGAGTGGTGTAAACTACGTCAATCCCAAGGTTGTCATCTGGAGTTCAATCACCACCAAAAACCAAGTCGAGCAAAAACAATACCAGCACCCCGGGTGGATGGAACCCGTTTACCTTGGATGGCAACTCATCTAAGAGTTAGACAAGGAGACTCTGAATCAAAATCCGGAGAGGGAGTCCCATCGGTGGATACATTAAATAATACAATGAAAAATTCTGACAACTCCTGGGACGCAACTGGTCTCAAGCTGTGTCATCCACATAGGGTGTTCCCTTGGGCTAAACTGGTGCATGGAGAGAGGCAATTTGAGGTGTAGGGAAACATCTTATAGTTCTATAGAAAAAAATCCCAGTCCTTGTGATTTTGTTCTGTGAAGTCTATACCATCGTCACATTGTGACGGACAGATGCCAGTAATAAAAAATATCATGTTATTTATTGTTGTAACTTATTTTTTTTAAACTTATGTTGAATGAATTAATTTTTTAAAATACAAATTCTCTTTCCAGGTTTCAGTCCTTAAATTTACAACATGTACAAGAAAGAAATACAGGCGTTTATGAATTCAGATGATGGGTAGAGAAGCTGAGAAATGCACACAGCTTGTGATCATATTCCATCTAATGGAGCAATTTAATTCTTGTTATATTTCTTGGAGAAATTATAGAAGTATTTCCTTGACAAACTTTGTAATATCTCCCATTGAAGTTCATTAAAAATTCTTCCTTAAATAAACTGGTATTAATCACTCTTAGAAACATACATCAGCTTAGCAAAAGTATTTCTGAGATTAAAAATGAGTAATCTTTCTTGTAAGTTTGCCGGCAAGTAATTTCAAGGGAGTCAATGGAATTTCCACTTAATTCTTCAATTCATTTTTTTCCTTTTGTTTTTAAGACTCCATGACAAATAAATTGTTTAATTCTTCGATTTCAAGACTAAGAGTGTTCCAACAATCTAGTATTAAAGGTACTTTTATTTTCTTTAATAATATTCACATAAAGTAGACTCTTTCTATATCTATTTTATAGTGCTCTTTTAATTGTTCGGCATCCATGAAACCTATTTTATGTTTTTATTCAAGAACTGTCATAAATAGTTCTAATGACTAGATATCTGTCAACTTTGATACACCGTAAGGAGGAGAAATTGTTCGATTTTTGCTGTGACTTCCTTCTCATGATTTATACACTTGCAGATTATGTAGTATTGCACTACAAAAGAAAAGTTAATAAATTTTATCTGCACTTTGTTGAGATGCTATCTGTGATTCCTAAGCCGCTATTGTCACAACTGTTAGACACTGCACTCTTAAGTACATATTATTAGAAATTTAGATCTCAGGGCCTGCCCAACCATATGGTGAAACATAAGAGCTTTATAGCTGGTTCTATAAATTTCTCTTTATTTTTAAAAAAATGTTATTCATGGCATTAAGAGACATGCAATACTTATCAGATTCTAGCATGAGTGGGTCATCTCTGTTATGAAGTTAATATATAAATATTTATTACCAATAAATTTTAAGTTTTTTAAAATATTTTCAGTAAATCTTTAAGGAAGACATGAATGAAGTATTGTCAAAAATTGTTGCAAGTATGCTAAGCACACAAATCTTTTTCTTTTTTTTTTTTTTTTTAAACTTCAAAACTGAAATATGTTTTCATTTTTGCAAGGACATGGTAAGTTATGTTTTAATTTCACCTTTATTTTTGTGTAAATATATTATGAATTCTGTTTCCAATTTATAAGTGCATGATAGCTTTTCCAGTCATTAAAAATTATATTTTGACAAATATTTTATCCAATCTGTTGCTAGATATCCAATACTGAGTTTTATTGTAGAAGATCGTTTGTTCTATTCAGAAGTAAGTTTTCATGAGATTTTTTTCTTTTTTTTTCAACACTGAAAAATTTTTTCTTTTCATACCAGTAGCAAAAAATGACTATAACTTACGTAGTAAGGTTAGGTAATAGTAAGAAAGGGACATTAACTATGGTATATATTATACAAACCATAATTTTGTTTTTAAAAAAAATAATTTGGAAGAGTTAAAATTTAAGATATGAAATTTCTTGAAAAACGCAGACTAAATTAAATCTGAATTAAATTGAAATAATTGTGATCTGATATGGGTTTTTCCCTTCCCAACTTTTTTAAAGAATGTTCTTCCAAATTAATTCATTATAAATTAAATACCATGCAGATATTTGATATTCAGGGATTATTCTTGAAAACTTCCTTGTTCCGTTTTAAAAAAGAATTTTAATTATTATTATTGTATCGATAAGTTTTACCCCCTTCATAAATTCACAGAAACCTTTCTGTGTAGTCTGCAGTTAGTTTGCATCAGCTGAAAACATCATCGTTAAAACATCCACCATTCTTAAGACTTAAGGGCATAATGAATTATATTCGTCAAGACAGGTGTAGCTTCTAACCTCCAAAGACAGTAAATCATTTCAATATTTGTTTATGGCATATGATTATCACTGAACCAGAATTTAAAAATTCTTTCAATAATATGGTATGATGACAAATAACTATAGAAAATCAAATTCCTGGCGATTTAAATGGAGGCCGCATACCACTTACTAAATACTTGTGTGAAACATTACACCATTTTTGATCAGGAGATTTTTATTTGACCATTGTGTTAAAAAAAAAATCCTCAACGTCTCTGTACTCATTTAGATCAAAACTGTACTCATTGTTAGGATCAAAGACAACGTAGCTTTTAAGTTTAATGAAAATAATTTGTATGTGGGTGCATGTTTAAAACTTGTAATCGGGTGCTTTGTTATTGGCTGTACTTCATGAGTCTTTTTTTTTGTTAGTCAAGACATAAGTCTTAGTTTCAATCAATCCTGTGAAATATAAGGTCCCATGAGAGTGTATTATTTTTGTTTTAAGGAATATATTGAAAAAGAAACTAGAAATGAACTATTTTTATGCTTATTTCTGACAGGATACTACTGCTATTTTCAAAGAATGAAAAAAATCAGCTTGAATGTCAATTCAGTTTTAGAAAATCCTGCTAAATTTATTACAAATGTAAAAGATTTTAAAGTGCATAAATTTTAAGTGATAGACTTTAAATTTGTATATATTATAAATATTCAACAAATATGTTGTATTTATTATCTCAGCTCACAAATAAAAAAACAACTAATTTGAATTGTGTTGGATTTATTTATAACAATGTATGCTATGTATGGTCCTGAATTGAAAACTAACTAACTTTAATTTTGTCATGTAAACATTACATCTCTTCACCAATGATATTAACAATCTAGGCCTGTGAATGTTTTCCATTTTTTATACTCCATTTCCACGATATGTTGTGGAAATAGTGTATTTTAGAGTTTATAAGTATCATTGTCTATTTTATTTTTAAAGAACATAGAATTTACATAACATTAATATAATGTTAGAGCACTGAATCATAAATGTTTGAAAATTGTATGAAAAAATCACAAATAATTTGAAGTTGGTTGAATTAAGTAAATAAAATAGAAGAACAAGGTATGTTGAAGCTTGAATCAAAAGATAGGACAATCAGATGTGAAAGTTTTGGCTTTGACTTTGAGCCTTCTTCGGCAAACAGGATGAATGAAAATACAAGAAACAAAGCACAGTAAAAAACATAAGAGATCTCCTTTGTTGATGCCGGAAGTAGGATTACAGGAAGTGAAAAATATAAATATTGGTACTGTGAAAAATAAAGTTCCAGAATCTTAATGGACCAAAATATTTAGAATACATAAAATCTAATGAATAAGAGCAAATACAGGGAAATTGAGAAACATTAGTACCGGTAGGCCGGGTAGGAGAATATTTGAATTTGATTAATACCATATGGTGCCGAAAAGCTGAATAAATTTGTTTTTCATTTTTACTCTCTTTAGTGTGTTGAATTAAGTATCAAGAGTTCGCTTAGGGTGAGAAACCTTGAAATTTATTTATTATTATTATTATAAATAGTTTTATATAGCGTGGTACCCCAGCCTAGGGTTGGGCTCACCACACTGTACATACAATTTAACAAACTTTAAAAATTAATTAACATACATTAATTAAATAAAACAAAAGTATATTTAAAACTATTTACATGTAAAACCATTGACGACACCCAGCAGCATCGTTTTTCGGTCAGAGGTGGGAATCAGTCAGGATAGTTGAGTTTAAAAAGATGTGTTTTGAGTGCAGTTTTGAAGGCTGTGATGGTCGGTATAATGCAGATGTGTAATGGAAGAGAATTCCATTGTTTGAGGACACAGAAAGAGAACAATCGTTCACCATATGTTTTTGTGCGAGTCTTGGGGACAGAAAGAATACGCTCGTCGCAGAGGAGCCAAGCTGTCGAAGGGGTGAATAGACAGAGAGAAGTTCAGTTAGATAGGAAGGGGAGGAATTCGAGAAAAAGTTGTGGCAGAGAACAGAGAGTTTGTAGTCAATCCATGCTTGTACAAGGAGCTAATGAAGTGAATGAAGTAGTGGTGTGACGTGATCACGTTTTTTTGCCTATAGAATTAGCCTAGCTGCTGAGTTTTGAACCTTTTATAATTTTTCTAAGAAGTGTTTTGGTGAACCTGATAGAAGAGAGTTACAATGGTCAAGACAAGAGAGAACAAGAGCATAGACTAGGGTTTTTGTTGCCCTAACTGTGAGGTAGTGGCGGATGGAGCTCATCTGACGAATAGCGGTGTATTCAGAGCAACAAATGTGAGAGATATGATTATCGAGAGACATGTTAAAATATAACCAACATTCTTAGTGGAGAATGTTAACTGTATGTCGGAGTTACCTACATGAAATGAAGTGAGGAGAGTAGAATTAGAGGATGATTTGTGATCGTGAATAAGGAGTGCTTCCGTTTTGTCATCGTTAAGCTTCAACTTGCTGAGTGTAATCCGTGTCTTGACATCATTAATGCTCTCCCGCAAAGTCCGGATAGCAGAATAGACAAGAGAGGGATGGGTATGTTTGTATAGCTGCGTGTCATCTGCGAATGACTGGCTCTCCACAGCATGCCTCCCGAGCAAGAGGAGCAGTGGCCTGATATACATTATGAATAGTACCGGGCCCAAAACAGACCCCTGTGGCACTCCGTACATTAAGTCAGCACTGCCGGAGATAAAGCCATTGACAGCGGCCGCCTGTGTTCTATCAGAGAGGTAGGACCTAAACCAAGCTAAAACTGATCCCGAAATTCCAAAGGTTTTGTAAAGTGTTTCATGGTCAACAGTGTCAAAGGCAGCACTAAGGTCTAAGAGGATCAGGATGGAGATATCACCACTGTCCAATGCGAGCAAGTGGTCATTGGTGGTGATTCTCAAAAACAAGACCTGACCTCAGCCACTTCTTTCCCGCACTATGCCGCTCTTTCTTGGCACTGCGTAGTTCTTCCCTTATAGTGGCATACCAGGGAGCCGACCGTGCTGACCTAACACTCTTGGTCAAGCACAGTGCGCAATGTACTGTCTAGTGTTTCCAAAGTAGGGCAGAGGTTGGGGGACACTTCTAAACTCAGATCGTGCTTAAATGCTTCCCTATTTATAGTATGCACACCGCGGACCTCCCTGAACTGATGGAGAGGAGAGGGGGTACTAACGCTAAGCTCACAAACACACAAGTGGTCTGAGGACAGCTCCTGGGCAATGGAGGCATAGGTAACTACACCATCCCGAGGCTTATGTAGCCCCCAATCAATAACATGTCCACGATTATGTGTTGGTTGGTCGACTGATTGCTTAAGACTAAATAAGTACAAAAGATCCATCATCTTTGCAGTGGAGGGGTTCTGTGGCTGGTCAAAGTTCATGTCGCCTACTACGATATAAGTGCCAGCCAATGTGTTGCTATAATCCAGCAGATCCGGGAACTCCCGATGAAACACAGCATCAGTTAGTTTATTTTTCCTGCTAGGACAGATGCGATAAATGCACATAAAATGAACGCTCTGCTGGGGCACTGACAAGGGGGGGGGGGGGGGGGGGGGGGGGGGGGGGGCGCAGCAGCTTGTTGTGGTTTTATAATGAATCAAAAAGAGACAAACTACAAGAATTGTGTAACAGTAATATTTATTTATTATTAATATAAATAAACAAAGCTTATGTTGAGAGGATAACAACTTGAATTGTGGTAGTAACGGTATTTAAAATGTGTTTCCCTGTAAAACAGGAAATGTGTATATTAATCTAGTGGGGTGTTTTTAAGATCTTTTATATTAACTTCGCTTTTGTTCATGGGTGGCTGGCTGGCAAAATCTTCGGACTGCTAATTGACCCACTTCCCTTCAACCTATTGAGCTAAAACTTGGCACATAGACTCAATGCTGATTACAACATACTCTATCAAATTTTCAGCCTCACTTTCAAAAATCAGTTTTTCAAGGGAAAGATATATAAAATTCCTGATAACTGCGCTCAGATTCTTTTATTTTAAAATATTGCAAGTGCGCAACATTTTCTTTGTTTTTTTGAAATAGTTGGTGAAATAAATCTGTGGTGTAAAAGAGGGTGGGTCATTAGACTATTAATGTAGTGTGAATAAAATGTGCAGTTGCAAGCCTGCATGGGGGGGGGGGGGTGGGGGGGGGGCGAACCTATTGGAATTCTTATAAAGTGCTTTACTTAAATACATGTTTTGTCAAAATGTTCAGCCCCACTCCCCCCATTGTTTGCTATGACATTTTATAAAGGATTTCTACAAATAACTTTTTCTTAGGGGTTGTTCAATTTAACTTGCTATTTTTTTTTTTAACATTATTATTCTCCTTAAATAAAATTCTCCAAAATTGTACTATTAGCACTATCAACATGCTATCAGTATCAACAGGTAGCACTATAACTCTTCAAGCCAGTCAGTGGCGTAGCTAGGGTTGGTGTCACCCGGTGCGGTATACTCATGGTGTCACCCCCACCCCCCTAAACTTCTATGATCTATTTTTTCTTGTTAAAATAAGTCCACAGTATAGCATCAACCTTGAACTTTTAATAAAGCACACATTAGGATTGGTTACATTTGTGAAAAATATATGTGTGATCGGTTATTCTTTTATGAATCTCGGTTTTTGCTAGCAATGTGTGCCCTGTAAATATGCAATTTTTCAATCGGGTGTCACCCCTAAAATGGTGTCACCCAGTGCGGTCCGCACCTGCCTCGCTACGCCACTGAAGCCAGTCTATAAAATTTTACATTATCATCGGGTCATCTATAATGCCATCTCACAACATAATAGTTCTTTTTCCCTGGAATGAAACAAATTATGAATTATTACATCACTGAGATGATGAATGAACATACACAAAAAAGCAACTACTTACTTTATAGCTACTTTAATAGTCTTAGAAGATTTGGAGTTCCCTTTTTGTAGAAAAGATCTTCTCTTAGTCTTATATGATTTAATTTGCCTACTACAAAATATATACAACAAAATATATATTAACTTTAAATATTATGGACCTTATCTTTTATATCTATGGGAACTATCTATTCTGAACGTTGAATAAAAATAAAATTTGTACTGACCAACTCTGATTAATGTAATATTATTATGCAGAATATGCTCTCCATCCCTTAGTACATAATCAGGTTCTGTTACTCTTTGTTGGTTGATATAAAGCCCCCCTGCTTTAATGATGCGGACTGCGTCTTCTGAAACAAACAAAATATTTCAGTTGAGTGAAAGGGATTTTGAAACCAATTAAGCATTTATTAATTGACTAGAAATTTGTTTAAAACGGTATTCAACTCTGAACACTTACCAACACGTGAAAAGCATTTAATTTGTTGACACAGATCAAAAACAGTGAGCTCTGGATTATAAATAATTTCTGACGTAGGGGCATTTCTGAAGAGCTGCTGGAGCTCTTGAAATGTCATCTGAACAAGGGCAGGTATTGCATCTCCGAATAGGATCTCTGTACACCTTAGCGCAGAGTCAATGCCAGCTTCTGAGTGATAAATATTGACCAAGTCATTGGAAAATAAAATTGATGGCATCAGCTTGTCACTAAAAAAACAATTGTAAGAGAACACAGTGTCCTTAAAGTCTTTTATATCTATACTCATTTGAAGTTATGTTTTAAATTTAAATAATTAATATATTGCTTGAATGCTCTTAATACTAATGGATTTAATTTCACCTATAATTTGCTAAATCTAATTCTCATGTGTTTTTTACCTCCATGAACTAGAAGTGTTATCTGCTCTGCTAATTTTTTCTGACCATGTCTTTGATCAGGTGCTCTCTGAGAAATAAAATATTATCCCATATTTAAACCTCATTTCCATAGTGTTTGTAAAATATTTATAAAATAAGATTGCTTTCTTAATTTATATGAAGGAACATTTTTAAATGGAATACAAGGACAACATAATTATTATTATAATTAACAATTTTAACAACTAAAATATTTTAACATTATCATTAACAAACGCCAGCCAATGTTATTACAACCAGACTTTTGAGTGAAAATACTGACTTAATAAACCATTTTTTCTTTTCTAACTTACATTTTGCTTGGTCATAATGGCTTGTATTTCCTCCATTGGTAAAAATGTAAAAAGTTGTAGATATTTTTCAACATCTGAATCAGGCAGGTTAAAGAAATGCTGGAAACAGGATAGTAACTGCATGATTTTTCAGGTAAATTTCATGAGTAGTGCCACCTTATTATTATTATTAAGGTGGTTTTATATAGCGCAGTTCCCCAGCATAGGGCTAGGCTCACTGCTCAGTACCCCAGCCTAGGGCTAGGCTCACTGCTCAGTACCCCAGCCTAGGGCCAGGCTCACTGCTCATTACCCCAGCCTAGGGCTAGGCTCACCGCTCAGTACCCCAGCCTAGGGCTAGGCTCACTGCTGGGATGGTCGGTACATTGCGGATGTGTAATAGGAGAGAATTCCATTGTTTGGGGGCACAGAAAGAGAAAGATCGTTCACCATATGTTTTAGTGCGTGTTCTGGGAACAGAAAGAATACACGTTTCTGTGGAGGAACGAAGCTTTCGAAAGGGTGAATAGACAGAAAGAAGTTCAGTATGATAGGAAGGGAAGGAACCAGAGAACAGACAGCTTGTACTGGTAATCAATTATACAGTTTCAGTTATGTTTTATTAATAATATTCTGCTCTAGTGAAGTAAATTACATTTTATATGAATTGGAGCATTTCATTCCATTAATAAAAGAACATTTTAAAAAGCAATAACCTAAGCCCCATCTTTGTTGTAATGTACAAAATGAAGTGCAGAGACAATCTAACAACATATTAACACTCCACAAACAAATCAAATATTTTTCATTTATTTTTTTAATACTATTTATCATGAATTAATGCATACCTGGTAAAGTTCATATGGTGATGTCTTGTTTGGATTCAACCACAAAGAGTTGCCTGAGGATTTCCCCAACTTTTCCCCACTTGCGGTTAACAACAATGGGACTAATAAGCCTATAAATAAACCAATTAAAGACATAAGACTTATAATTTAGCAATGGGATGTGACTCAATATTATGTTAAATTAAAGATCTTCAAAATATATTGAACCAATAATGATAACTAACATAGCAATGGCAGAAAAAAAAAAGCTTTCAAGTGCCTAAAAATCAAGGTTTTAAAACTACTTACCAAATGCATGTTGTTTTGTCACTTTGTTGATGAGGTCAAACCCAGCACTAATATTGCCAGTTTGATCATTACCACCCACCTGGAACAAAAAAATTTTTTTTTAGCTAATATGAAAAACAAACATACATTAAATCTTTGTGGGTAAAATTAAATGGCACTTGCGGCAATGGCAAAAAAACATAACTTCTATTAGTTTGTTCTGTGGGAGCTGTCTGCTGGGTCAGGTTTCTATTCAACAGATTCTTCTCTTTTGTTCTGTTCTCTTTGGGTCTACCAGGTTTTTTTCCTGAGAAGCGAGCTTGAAGGCCGTCTACAGACATGCTCAAGCCATCTCCACCGAGGCACCTTTACAATTTCTGCAATGTTTGTCACTCTCGATCTGCTAATCAGTTCTTTATTAGAGATTTTATTTAGGCAGAGGACAGTCAAAACATAACTTTAAAGATACAAAAATGATTTAGAGGCCTGGTTGCTAATCTCCTTATGAATGTCAACATTCCTAATGCCTGATTTACATTGCTAAACCTCGTGTGCCAGTCACTAATTGTTGTGACCTTTCTACCAACGTACCGGTACTCACCCTTAAGATGTGTCTTGGAACAGATTTGTTTTAAAAATAACAAAGAAGTGGTCTTAAAACTTTAGACAATACAAATTAAATTTTGTGTACATTTTTAATGTAAAGGAAAGTTTGTTTTTTTTTGTTTTTTTACCTGAATGGTACAGTTGTAAGTTTGAAATAAATGTAGCCAGTCATAGGCCTGAAAAACTTGATACATAAATTCAGTGCAGCTGATTCCTTCTTTGCTGTTGAGCCGACTTTTCACACTGAAAAACAACATGTTTATAAGACATTGTGGTCCACATTAGGTTGGCCAATCCACCATTGACTTCACAATTATATTCATCACATGTGCAGTGAAAGATGATTCAGTGGAGATGTTAGCCTAGTTAATTTAGTATTTTTGTGTCACATGGAATATATGAAATTTTTTAAAAAGTGAATGCTTATGAGTATTTAAAAAAAATAATTAATACCCATTTGTATTAATTTTATTACTATGTGTGTATTATCTAATCTTTTCTTTCTTTAAACTCTCAACATTATAATATGTTCCTGTGTCTAGAATATAATCCTCTTATTTACATTATCTATGGGACACATTTTTTTTTTGCAATAGATCTTTTAAAAATCAAGTTTAAATGATAACCAAAAGCTGGGAAACTTACCTATGCTTGCTTATCATCTCTCCAACTCTGAAATGTCTACCTGTTGTAGCTAAAAATGTGATTATATTTTGGTGTAAGTACCATTGTGAGTTATTGAGTATTCTGGAAGAGAAAAATATGACATAAAGTGTCAAAATACATACACATGATCCTAATCAAATATTTTGTTAACTTAAGTAGTGATTTCAAAATTTTTATAGTGTTATCAGAAATTATTTTATTATTTTTTTATAGAAAAAATACAAGTTTATCTACAGAAAAAATGATAGAGCTGATGCTTTTTTTAATGAGAAAAATTATTCAATAATAAAGAGTTAAATCCTTATTAATAGTAAACAAAAAAATCACCTGAAATCTGGTAAAGGTTTTATTCCCTTGTAAATATATTTCTTGTGATTATCAACAATACATTCAACATTTTTCATAAGAGCAATTATGTTGTTTTCTACATCTTCTGCCTTCATGGGTACACGATCAGTATTTTTGCCACTGGGATCTCCTATGAGGGCTGTAGCACCACCTATCTTAACATGAGTGTGGGAAGATAAGTACAACATTTTAAGAAAAAGTGTCATAAATTCGTTTCAGGCTAAAATGTTCCTTTGATATAGCACTGCATTCTGATGATTAGACAGATTTTTGCTTTAACTTGTAGAGTTAATGAAGAGGGCCCAAACAAAAAGACTCTTGACCACAAACATGGCACATGTTGACTAGATTTAGGATACTGATTTACTAGACTTTTTTCTTCTAGACAAGCTATGAACATTTCATATGAGCTACTTACCACTGCAATAGGGCTGTGTCCCGCTCGCTGGCCATGCAAGAGCGCTATCAGGGAAAGCAAATTACCAATATGTAAACTGTCAGCTGTAGGATCATATCCACAGTACAAAGACTGTGGACTAGAGAATAGTCTGAGCAAATCAGGGATTCTGAAGCAGAATAAACATTTGAAAGCATTTTTTAAAAAGTTTTTTTTACTGATAACTTATAAAAATTGTGTATACTTACTGACATTTGTAAGTTATTGTAAAATAAACCAAGACCTTGCTAGCAAATAATGTACCTTTGATCAGGAAATACACTTTCAATCAGGCCTCGCTTATTTAGCTCCAGCATATTCATGGGGGATGTACTTCCATATCTAGTACAAATGTCTAAGCTGAAAATATATTGAAATAAACAAGCATTGAACTGATAAAATCTGAAAGCAAATTAGATGAAAGAGCTTGGTAAGAACAACTAGTTTGTATAATGAGGAAATACAGTCTGGCACATTTAATTAATTTTTATAGCAATTATCTAATTTAATATATTGTAACATTCTTTAAAATTTACATAGGTCTAGTATTTCATTTGACAAATATATATACTGTTAATGTGTTGGTATGAACCTATCCAGGTAAAAGGAGGAGAAGTAGACAAGTAAGAGCAATTTAAAGAAGGCTGCCAACATTAGTATTAGTTAAGTGAGAGGAGGCTTTGCTGGTGGCCTTTTAAAACAAGCATCTTGAAATAAAATATTCATAAATCAATTCAACTGGGTGCACATCGTTAGGGTGCACAGCTAAGTAAATTGCCAGATTACCTATGTAATCTGCCTTGCTATATCAACCCATTATAGACTGTGCTAAACTGTATTGTACTTTCAAGTGCATAATATAATTAATTGTAGACATTTTATTTTTATTTTAATCACAATTTTTGTAGCACTACTACACTCAGTTGTCCGGAGTAAGAGTTTAACATCTAGAGAGCATTTTCTGATACCCAAGCACAAAGGCAGATAAGCCAATCAGTAAAAGGGAAGATTAATAGATGCACCTTTTGTGTGCAGTCTGTTCCCAAACATGGCTTAAAGTCTAAACAAACTATTTCATCCATATTCATTCATTAAGCATTCAGTCCTCTTTTTTTGGACTCTGTGCACTAACTTGATCTGGTGTTTTAACTTAAAATTCAGTTTGGTAATGAATTTTTAGAATAAATATAAATGAACATTGCAGTAATTGCATTGATTGAATGTGTTGTAAGTAAAAAAATATATAGTAAAAATATACATATATATATTCAGATCATAATTAAGTCTAGGGCCCCTTAAAAAACAAATAGAAATTTATTTGAATGAGTGAAGTGGACGGCTAATCCTAGTTATGATTGCCACGACTTTTATTTTCCATGTTTACGTGTGGGAGTTAGTTCCCTTTGTTTATTTTTAGACAATTTATATTTTATGAGTTAGTATTAATGCGCCCTAGGTATATTTAATATTATATTGATTATGTTCGTTTTGTGTGTTTATTTTCATATAAATGATTAAAATAAATGTAATTTGTAAATACAAACATACAATTTTATGTTCTTTGTTGAAAAAATGATGAGAAATCTTTATTTTTTTATCGGGTACTTTATAATAATGCTTACTTAAAGAGAAAGGAGTGCTTAAATGTTACGTCTGTTGCTATTATTGATTGCTTGACCGGGTGCCCGGTAAGTTCAATTTGTTAAATTTTTTGGTAAATTTATGGAGATGGAGCCTGAATTTACTACCTGTTGGGATCGATTTAGGGTTCAGGTTAGGCAGAGGGATAGATTTAGGGTTCGGGTTTGGCATAGGGATAGATTTAGGGTTTGGGTTAGGCATAAGGATGGATTTAGGGTTCAGCATAGGGATAGATTTAGGGTTCGGGTTAGGCATAGGGATCGATTTAGGGTTCGTGTTAGACACTGGGATCGATTTAGGGTTTGGGTTAGGCATAGGGATGGATTTAGGGTTCGGGTTAGGCATAGGGATCGATTTATGGTTCAGGTTACGCATAGGGATCGATTTACAGGTGTTTATTTCATTTAATTTGTATACTTTTTTATTTTGGGAGTGGGGCTGATTTCAAGGTTTTTATTTATATTTCTTAAATATTTTTTTTTAAAATTTACCCCTTTTTTATATTTTTTTCCATTTTTTTAAAACATAAAATTTCAGTTAAATGCTATTAATTCTATTTTTAAAAAAAAAAAAATTTGAGTTATTTCTTTAAAATTCACTTATTTCGCTATTTTCATATCTTTCAGTATTTAGTTGAATTTACACATTTTTCTCCCTCCCCTTCCTTTTTAATCTCATGTGTTTTGCACTACCTTTTTTGGCCGTCGTCTAGGTTGACACGTCACGTGACTTCACGTGACGTGTCAACCAAGATGGCGGCCAATGAAAAAATAGTGGCAATCGTTATCAAAATTTACCAAGTGGACTACTTGCCCTGGGCGCGATCATCAGAGTTGGGGGAATGGGGGGGGGGGGGGGGGGGGGGCTAAGTAATTTTAAGTAAATTGCCTTGTTACTACTGGTCCGCCATGGGCAGCAATTTTAGGCTTCACCCTGGGCCCTGCTTTTCCTTGACCTAACCTAGGCATAGGGATCTGCGTTCAAGCTATTACAAGGGGATCAAAGGTCATAGGTTGGAGCTTGAATAACAAAACAAGACATAAAATGGAAGTTTTGGCTCAAAACTTAGACTAAGTTTTGGCTCAAAACTTAGACTTAACTTAAGTCTACAAAAGTTTTAAAAGTAAAGTGAAAAGTAAAATGTAACAATAATAGTAATGAAGTAAAGTTAAGTCAACTTATTACTATAACTAAGTATTAATATTACTTAATTAATTAAGCAACAAAAATTGCAATGCTCATTTGACTCATTTACTCATTTAAATATTAAAAGTAAAAGAGAGAGACATAGCGACTTAGGCGACTATGTACAGGAATATGAAGGTTACTGATTAGATATGACGACATTAATTATACTTTATAATTTAATAATTAAGCCTACCGAGATTTCAGGTAATTACTCGCGTGTATTACCCTTTTACAAGAAGTTTTTCTGAAAGGTACCATGAGCGCTGCCATGTTTGTATGGTAGGTTAAGCTACGCGAATTCAAAGTTATGAATAAATGTACGATGGAAAATAAGAAACTATTTTAATATAATTGCATTCAAAATATAAATTATACACCCTAAAATAAGTTTGTTAGACGATTAAATAACATGATAATTGTAATTTTCTTTTACTGTAAAAAATTAGCAATACGCTTCTAACGCTGGTGTTGGAAGATTCAATTGTGTTTGTTTTCTTTTAGTAGATGACGGTCATTGACAATCAGCTGATAAGAAATCATAACAAATTCAAAATATCTGCATCCCAGAAATGTTAAAAAGCTTTTTAAAAAAATAAATACCCTATACTTATTTCGTTTACTTTAAAGCATAATTATGCACAGGTTAGTGTCCTAGCAGTACTTAATGACATTATCATAATAATAATCTGGGTGAGGTTGGGTCCTATTTTGAAGCTACTCACTCAAATTCACCGGACTCACTGCTACTCCAGCTATTACTAACACTAAAATTACTTAATATTATTTATAACTGAGGTACTGGGTTTATTATACTTAGGTAATCCATACTTCAGCGTCGGTTATTAACAAAATTTGTTGCTCCTGTTTGAAGAGCTATTTAAACGGTTATTATTTTTATTGATGTCCCTTGTCCGATATAATATTATTATTGTTCGTCCGTCGAGGATCGACGAGGAACATCGAGTCATCTGGTGACTGATGACTTGCGCGGATGACTTTTTTTAAAGTGAAGAAGAGTTGCGCGGCGTCTACCTCACTCTCTCGTCCGAGCCCACCATATCCAGTGGCAAGACTCTACGTCAAGACGACCAGGGATGGGTTCGGTTGCAGGAATTGTCATTGTTTGCGCCTTACGGGACTCCAACTCCGGGTTTGAATTCAGAGTTTCCTTCTCTTAGATGAGTTGCTGACCAAGGTTAACGAGTCTCATCCACCCGAGGTGATGTTTTTTGCTTGACTGGCCTTTGGCTGGACTTGAACACCAGACCACCACCTTAATATTATTAAAACAGTGTGGAGGTGTCACTGGGTTTTCGTTGGCATAGAAAGAGAGAGTGGGCTGGGTGCTGTTTCATGTTTAAGTGTCAGACCGATGTGGATCATGTTACAGGAGTGCATAGAGAGAGATATATCCTCCTAGGCTCACTTATTGTATCAGAAGGATGGGTGGCTAACAAATATATTAACCAGATCAGACACAGAATCTATGAACTATGAACACTCTGTTCGTTGTACATTTTTTAAAAAAGTTCTATTTTAAAATTATTAAATTGTTACAATTTGTCTATTTTAAAAATGTTGTCTTTTATTTATGTGCTGAAATAAATATATACAATGTCAATGTCATAAAAAATTTCCATTTATTTAAATAAATAAAAACATTTTATGTTATCAACAAAACAAAAGCCATTTATATAGCACTTCAAACCAGAACCACATGATTTTTTCATTATCGACCCTCAAGTGATAGATTACTTACTTATACTTATTTATAAAGTGGCCAAGCCACCAAGGCCTGACTAAACAAATACAACTACTACTACTCTATTAGTAACGAAAATTGCAACTATGACTGTGCATGTTAACTCAATGTGAAGTCAAAGCTACTGTGCAAATGGCTTTGACTCAGCCATCTCAGTAATCAGTGTATGCTGCACATTTTTAGTGTTTGGAATTTATGGGCCCATCCTTAAATAAAGCATGTCACTATTGTCACACTATTTTTGGACAATTTTTACTCCTCCCTCTCCCATCATACTCTTTCACAACATCCCCCTTTCCCCATACCCCCCAAAAGTATGTCACACTATCAAACTAAAAATTTCTAAAATAATTAAAATTATTTCTAAAACACACTTCACTATTAAATTTATAAAATTGACATCTTCTGTCAGAATACATCCATCAAAACAGTGTACCCAGTGTTCAACATCACTGTCCATTTCAGGTTTTATATATGTAAGATTAAAAATTACAAATGAGTGATATTGCACAAGATCTTTACCCCCTCCCCCAATGCCCCCTTCCCCTCTGTCACCTACTGTCATACTTTCCTAGACCTCTTCCTGAGCATAATGTACTTAATGGCTGGCCCCTATGGACACAATTCTACCTATGTCTAAGTACACTTGTATGGACAATAGCATGAGTTGAGTTTATTAATTAAAAAAACCTTATATGTTTAGTTAAAGTGTTTACTAATATATTATAATCTTCTTAGAAGGTAGTCTGGACCACGTTTGTTTTTATTTTATTTTTTAAAATTAGTTTTTTCGGGGGAAGCTCTTTATTAATAAAGTCTTTGTTACATGTTTCTAACTAGTACATCATTTGTGGCCCAAAGATCCATTATTTAAATTTTTTGTGCTGGTCATTCAACACATATACCCACTTGTGCCTGAAGCTCTACGTATCCAGAAATTTGTTTGAAAGAAATTTTGTAGATGGAAAATTGATTGATGGAAATTCGATAGAACAGAAATTTGGTAGAATCTTTTTTTCAGTTCACGCATTAAAATTTTACGTCAAATTTTTTTTAAACGCATTATTTTGTTTTACTATATAGTATAGTGCGTTCAAAAAGAACAAGTGAACTAAAAAAAACGATTCGACAAAATTTCCGTTGGATCAAATTTCCGTCTATCAATTTTCCATCCACAAAATTTCTTTCAAACAAATTTCCGGATACGTAGATGTTGCCCCCTAGACTAAAGTCTATCTTGGAGCACTAAGTCAGCAAGTGTTCCATTGCTCAGAGGCTAGAATCTTATGGTCTATGCTTTTGCATCTCTAGATAGTGGGTATTCAACAGTACAAACCGAATTGTTATAGCCTGTGTGTTGACCTAGATCAAGCCGTGACAAGCAACCCTACCTCCTCTCTTGTATATGTTACTGACATCACCCATTAACTTGGTGACACATGCTGCCAATCCTTTCCCCCACCGCCCTTTATTGGAAAATTTTGTTAACGTTTCCAAAAGGGTCTACTTAAGGGGAGAAATACTTTCTGGCGATTGAATATCTAGACTTTCTGTTCTGGGGGGGTTCTGATTCCCTCGCTATATATACAACTTTTGACTGTGACCGGCAGACTTAGTTATGAGACTTATCAGACTTACAGGAGCCCTACAAGACTTACAAGATTTTTCACTGTGTGTATGTGTGGATTAATATTTGTACCTTTCTAGTGTTATACTTTTTTCCATTGTGTGTCATGAAAGTAAATATAGTTTTTATTTCTGTATATTTGATTCTGTATTTTTATATCAACTTAATAGTTTAATTAAATTGATTATTGTTAATATCACTAGCTTTGGCATTTATTTCCTTCGTATACTGATTTTCAGTCCTTTGTTATATATTGTTCCTCTAACAAGCCAAATTTTAAAACTATGGATTAAATTTGTTAAACCTTATAATGGTACAGAACAAAATGAATAAGAAATCTCCTGATGTCATAAGCCAATATTGGCAATTGGCAGACCTAGAAATTAGCCAGTAATTAGATTAAACAGTATAATTCAGCTCATAAAAATAATATTTTAGTTATTTGTTTGCATATCTTTGCCATTTTGATTTTTTATAATTATAGTTATTATTTTTGTTTAAAATTCACCTGACTTAATCATTAATGAACACAACAATTGAGTAGCAAGTACAATAGAGTCTTATAGACCTATTCTAGTAATAATTTTAATTAAAATCACTGTTTGGTACAGCTCTGCTGTACATTACAAATTAGTGTCAATGCCAAGAATTGCTAATGCATCCTGGCAGCAAGAGTTTTGAGGTTGGAATTTTTCATTGTGATTGACACCCTCATCTTGAATCGAGATTATCATAGAAAAACTAATTCAGATAACTACTTTGAAAGGCTAGAACAAATATTTGCATATATTTCATTTAGTCATTAGTAAGGGAATAATTGGTTACTGATGTGTGTGTGCGTTGAATTTAATAACTTCAGGCAAAAGACTGGCACTTACATATTTGTTTTTTAATTAATTTTTCAGATTCTTAAAAAGCACTTAATTATAAATTTGTAAATAAAAAGTACATTTATGCTGGACATAATCACTGGAAAAATGGATAAGACCAGAGAAACCAACTATTTGGCAGAATTAGGTTCTGAACCACAGGTACGTTGGTTTCAAAATTTTCTCCATTGTTTCTTAACTCTATTTATTTTTTTAGACACCAGTTTTCATGTCTTCATGGAATACATATAACTAAGCATTTTTAGCAGGATTTATGTTTGCCCATACAAAATTTTCTTTTCAAAATTGGACAAAGCAATAAGCATTTATTTCTGTGCAATCAAAGGCTTCATTTTTCATATAATAATGAAAAATATTAGAAAAATATAACAATTTTAATCTTTAGGACATGGTAGAAAATGTCATTATTTAACACTTGTAGCTTTTCATTTAGTTACAACTTAATGACTTTGCATTTATTTGTATACCGGTATATTTATGTGGGGGATTTTATGGGTTAAATCAGTCCTAGTCTTTCTCAAAGGTTTGTATATGCTGTACATTAGAATAGAATTATGACATTGTTTTTCTACAGAAAAATTGTGGACAAAAATCTTGAATACATAATTGGCTCTGTTCTACAGGGCAATCAGATATCATATTATGGTAGACTCAATGGTATCACAGTTGCATGGAGGAAATATTTTTAAGCGTGCCCAATACTATTTTATTTTTATTTTTTTTTGCATTGTTGAGATCCTTATCCTTGAGGTAAAATTAACAGGATTATCTAAATTTGAAAAATCATTTAACTTCTTGACCAATACTTGTTAAACTTTTTTTGGCACTCATCTATAGTGTATTCTTGGTGGAAATATCACAATCAAATTTATGGAAATGTCTCTAGCAAAACTACTAAGCCCATGCAAGGTCTTTTGAGGAGAATCAATTGTTGGCCATGCAGCCGACCCAACAGCAAGTTTGTAGTTTGACTTTTCCTTCTCTCCAGAGTCCTATACTTTCTAGTATGTAAGTGTATCATGTCCTGGTTTCAAAGCACCCAACCACACAACACGGTGGACTGGTCAACACCATAGGCACCAGTCAGAACTGAAAATGTAACAAATATTCTGTGCATGCCAAATATGTCGCTATATAATGTAAACTTATGATTTTGTGTTTGAATACAGAGGGAGGCTCTGACATTTCCTTTAGGAACAGAAAAGCTTGAGCCTCAAACAGCTGAGGTAGTGCAGTCAATTAAAAAGGTAATCATCACATTAGAGACCGACCGAAAGGGATTTTTATGATTTCGGCTGAAACCAGGCAGAAAGTTACAAATGACTGTGGGCCAAAACCAAAGCAGAAACCAAAAGCTTAATGAGACTTTCGAATGAAACTGAAGCCGAAACTAAAAGCTTAACGAGACTTTCTGCAGAAACCAAAACCAAAACCGAAATATTTAGATATTTTCACATTCGTTCACCCATATATTCTGCATACATCGAAAATGATAGGGAAAGTATCAATATTTACATTCTTTTATAAAAAAGATCATCATGAGTATTAATAAATAAAATGAATACTTTGGCTTGTACCATTTTAATTTTAAAGTAATTTAAATTTCTTTAAAATGTTTTTTTAAAGTATTATGGTAGGAGAAAATGGGGGGGGGGGTGGGGGTACAAAATTCATACAAAATAGACCCTTGAGGGCCCTTTGCTTCTATAATATAATTACAACCTAGAACATATGCCTAAAATAATTATTGTGGCTCTAATAGAGCCAATTGTCACCTAAATATTGGTTATTAAGGCATAAAAATATCACCACCATGTTTTGCGGGTATCGTCATACTAATGCTTTGTGTTTTCATAAATAGCTGGCAAGATATTATATATTAATATTTAGCCTAGTACCAACACACTAGTCTTTCGGTGCTGGTGACATAATTATTTCGTTCGGCAACCAACATCCCTCACCCCCAGTTGTGGGGGAAATAATTTTTTTAAACCGGGTCTCTTAAAATTGTTGTTCTGGCGGGTTTTGGCGGAGAATCGCAAAACACATCTAAATTGGTCACCAAAATCATAAAATTAAACAGGTCTGCATTAGGACTAATACATAATTATAATACGAACCCGTGCTACATGCACACGCATGTTATTTCATCAATAACAATGTTTATGAGCATGATGATGATGAATTTCAAGATATTAATGGATTGAAAAAGCCTAAGTTTCCTTTATTTTTTTATTTAAAAATTATTTTAAAAAAAAAATGATAATGGAAATATTAGCATTCCATAGGATTATTCAATATTATTCACCTTTGCCTATGACAACATTGATGAGCATGATAGTGATAAATGAAAATGAATATCACAAATGAAGGAATTGAATAAATGTAGGGTTCCAAATTTTAGTTTTGGAAAAATTAAAACACAAATAAGGAAAGAAATGTTACCATTCCATTAGTTTTTCTTCCACAAAACTGTTTATATTTGTCTAGGCCTAATTGAAATTTAATTTTTTGGAAATATAGCACAAGTAGGTCCAGTGGCATAGCTAGAGTTGGTGTCACCTGGTGCGGTAAACTCATAGTGTCACCCCCCTCCCCTTGACTTCACCCCCTCCCCCTGTCTTCACCCCTCCCCTTCCAGACAGATTGCTTCTTGTTAAAATAAGTCCACAGCATGGCAACAATAACAAGGCGAAAAACAAATTAGTTGAAGGTCAGGAGGTAAATGTTTTTAATGAACTGTTTAAAACTTTCCTTTCCTGTCTTCAAAGCTAAAAACCTGTCAATGTTAAGGGGCGGTGCTAGTGACAAATCGGTGATAATATACATTTTTGAGTATTTCTGAGTTTCGTTATAATTGGTTTCAAAAGCATTTTTTTTAAATTGCATAAATTTAAATTAATGATTAAAAGATATTAGACTATGTTGTAAAAAGTATTTTGTTAACCCTATAAATAGGTAAAAAGTCATTTTTTAAAAATGTTTTTAATTTTTCTAATTCGATTCATGTACTTATCATCACCCTATCACATTGTGTTAGATATCAATGGAAAGCTTTAATTCTCAGAATTCAGATAAATATAGATCCTTTAACTTATGACCTAATTATAGGGTTACCTCATTTCTGACACATCAACCTTGAACTTTTAATATAGCACGCATTTGGATTGGCTATGTGTGGAAAACTTTCTTGTGATCAGTTATCCTTTATGAAATTTGGTTAGATGGAGCAGGGTGTTCTCTATAAATATGCAATCTTTCAATTTGGTGTCACCCCCTGAGATAGTGCCCCCCCCCCCACCCCAGCTACGCCACATCAATGCAGCTGTGAGCAGTTTTCACATAGTATTAGTCATTTAACAAATGATAACACCAAGACATCGAGCAATAATGAATACCGGATTGTCGACCTAGAGACAGACAGACAGTCTGAATTCTGGTGGATGACTGCTAACCTTAGTCACTTTTTGCCAGATGGCCGAAAGTCTCAATCAATATCGTCAGAAACCAAAATTAAACCGAAATTTAACTTTTCTGTTTTGGCTGAAACCAAAACTAGCCCAAAAGTGATCAAATGGCAACTTTCGGCGCCGAAGCCGAAATTCGGTCGGTCTCTACATCACATTATCTTCTTTTATCAGTACCTTACATAAATGAAATTGTACTTTTTGGCATGCTAATGCTTTTTCAAAATTAGAACTGTCACTTTTAAATTGTGCACTTATTTTATTTCTTAAAATGAAAAAAATGAATGGGAAATTTTAATTGGGTGAATATAAAATAGGTAAATAGGCTTATACCTTGTTTCATAAGTTATAACATAGAATAACTATAACTTACAATATTTTTATTTCTGTTCTTGAAACTTGAATGCCTTTCTCATAAAACATGACATAGTTACCAAGTACCATTGTAGAAATTTGATTAGAAAACATTAACTCATCATTATCAGTGTTTCTTGTTTTACATTTGGTTAAAATTCCATATGGGGTCTTTTAAAATAAAATTTAGCTTAATTAAATGTAGTCTCCTTTAAGGGGCCCCTGAATGATTTGAAGCAGGCCTTTCATCACTTAAAGGTCATTACTACTCATTTTCACGTTTTATACATTTCCTTTAAAGATGTCTATAAATATTTGATTTTTCTTTTTATTCTGTCCTCTGCCTACAGAATAAATTGTATCATCTTGATTTAAAACAGCTTCCATTTTATAGTTTAGTTTACACAATATATCACTTGTATACATATTGTTCAATTAAATTATGTGGAACATGAGTTACGCAATTGTTGCACATTAATTGTTGCACAATGCAAATTAATATACTAATCTCTCTTTGTTATTGTGCACATCCTAAAGTTTATAATGGTCATATTTCAGAAAGTTAAAAAATTTTAGAATTTTAATTTGCTGTGTGTTGAAGATCCACTTGCAACTTACATATTCACTCTCCCAATGAAAAACCATTTTTTTAGGAATATTTTAATTTTATAAGAACTTTGCTGAACAGGCTGGTAACTGTAATATAAAATTAAGTGAAGACTGAAAAGGACAATATGTAATAGTAATGTGGTAGAGTCCGCCAAAAAATATTTGAAAAAATAATGTGACATCTTTTTTTCCCTCATGTTTCTATATCATATTTCTACACTAGAAAAAAGACTTTAATTTTGTTATGGACTTTACAACTACAGTTTTTGTAGATGCAACCTGAGAGCGACCTTTCTCTTATTGATTTCCAAATTAAATTACTGAAACTTTTCATTGAGAACAAGTGCTGTTAATGTTTATAATAAAGATGACCACCAAGTCTAATTATTTATCTACAAGAATTTAATTTAATAATTTTAGCTTGCAGAGCACCTTCTTTTCCATTGGAAAACATTTCCTATTGTCCTGCCAGATTCAATCACAGAGAGACGAGCTGAAGCCATGGGAGGAAAGGAAGACTACCAAGTAAGGGATAATATACAACACTAGGGCTTAGCCAGGGTTGGTTTTTTACACTGGGTCTAGGTATTTTGAGAAAACACTAGTGGGTCTAATTGTACAACAAAAAAAGTTAAATTCTCATTTTCTATAATTTATGCTGACCTTTAAACAATAGGCATCCAGACAGTCCTACAGATAGTCATAAAGATAGACATATAGACTATAAAGATTTGTTGTCTCTTTTCAGGCTTTTACATGCTTTGTTCATAAACAAAGAAATATAAACTTAGAAAATTTATAAAAGGAAATAAAAACATTTTCTTTTCTTTTAAATTTTAGGATTTCTGTTCAAATGTAAGCTTTTTTTTCAAGTGACAATTAAAAATTGGAAGATTTCATAAATTTATTTGAACCATTTCAGGGAGTTGTTCAGTTTAAAGACTTATTTATAGCACCAAGCTTTGATGAACTGGAAGCTGTTGCAACAGATGAGAATGGAAAACTAAAGAAACTGCGAGAAGAGCAGCTGACCATGATTAGAAATACTGGGTATGCATGTGAAACTTTAAAAGGATGAATGGCTCACAATGGTGAGGGACATTATAATTGAGAAAATTTATGTCAGATGTCATAAGATAAGATATGATAAGATAAGATTCTTTTATTGATCAAAACAATACAAACAGCACAATATTTAAATATAACTAACAGTATTGCATTTATATTTTTTAAAAGTATAGTTTTTACTATTTGTGGTCACAGCGAATTCGATGTGCCAAGCCTAAATTTCCATGGCCAGACTCATAGATGGAGGTTGAGTAAATTGATACAAAAAGGTACGGAGAGGACGAGGAGCTCTCTACTTGGGGTGAGTGCAGGTTCTCTAGGTAAATTAAGAGGAAAACATTTGGAAAAAATGCAATTATTATTTTTTTTGTTTTTATTGAATTATTGTTTAGCTTATTTAGTCATCAAAGTTCATTCGGATCATTTGCCGGTCTGCGCTCACATAGAACACAAGATTGCAACTCTGTGCTACCGCTGCTTGCTTGACCTAGCACCGTCCATCTCAAAGCGCTCATGACGCCTTATGTACCAAATAGACAACTCTCAATACCACGTGTTTGCCTTGAGACTTACGGAAGGCACACATTCGCATTTGCTGGCCCAACAATTTGGAACACACTTCCTGTCGCTCTCAGAAACAGCCAGACACTGGAGTCTTTCAAAACCGATTTGAAAACATATCTTTTTCACAAATGGGTGAATTTGCTTACCATTTTTTCCAGCTAACTATTATCTCCTAGATGTATAGTGTCCTGTGTTGTTTATGGTTGCAAGGGATGAAAGACTTAGAATGGGTATTCTCGTATGTAGTTTGTGTAATGTTGCGTTTGTATTTCAATGTGGTAAAGTATAGATTTTTTCATTTCTTTTAATATGGTTGACTTTGTACCATGCTTCGAGCCTTTTGGGATGAAGTGTGATTTTCAAATAAGCTTTGTAATTATTATTATTATTTTAGGATTTGTCTCGTTCTCTCTATCTTCTGATCATTACTGCACGGAACCGGTTCTGTTCAAATTTCTTCAGTATGACAGAGGCAGCCCAGGGATGGGCTGATGGACTACTAAATCTACTGGGTAAACATATATTGTTTTATCATGCATAAATAGAATGTAACTTTTCTATTCACTCTGTAATACCACAGCCTAAAAAAAGTAAAATTCTGCAGTAACCAAACATAATAAGTTAGATTTTAAGTTTGTCCCAAGATAAAAGGTGATAAATAATAACTGCAGGGGTTGAAGTAAGATAGACTTCCATAGTTTAAGTACCAAGATAGACTACCATAGTATAAGTAACCCATCTAAGAAATGTGAAATCTTCTTTTTTAGTTGTTGATATCTAGTCTATGTTTACTTGAAAACTTTGAAGTGATTATTGCATGTCAATTTACTTTATGCAGATATACTAATAGGAGTTCCTTCGACGACACCTGGAGACCTGTGTCAAAAACTTCATGAGGAACGCATGCGCTACCTGGTGGCAGAATTGGACATTAAGGTGACCTTGATCTTATTTCTTCTGTCAGTATTGTTAAGTTAATGTTTCCAATCCATGACCTGATAAAATTCCAGTTGTTTACTTCATACATTCATTTAATCTTTAACCTTGAAATAGAACGATATGCGCGTTAAGAACAAAAGTTCCCTGATAGGCAAACATAATGACATACACATGTCAGGCAAACATAATGACATACACATGTCAGAATTATTTGTAAAATGTAGTTTAGTTTTGTTGGAATGTAGATTATAGATTAGTAAACCAATGGAGGAAGTACCTATGGCATTTCTTGTGTAAAACTTTTGTGTCCTATTTTATTCTACAGCCTAACATGAAAAGAGAGTTAAACACTTACTGTGAATATATCAAATCTCAGTGCAACCAGCTTTTGGCTAATAAAAATAAGGTCAGGGAATTAATTTTTCACACAAATTTGTCAATTTATTTTTTTTCCTCTCTAATTTCTTTTTCTGTTGAGATAAAATGTGAAAAGATGTATGGTATCAAAGTTATTGGTGTGAAAAATGTATGCTATCAAATTTATTGGTGTGATAACATGTTTGGTATCAAAGTTATTGTTGTGATAACATGCATGGTATCAAAGTTATTGGTGTGATAACATGTAAGGTATCAAAGTTATTGGTGTGATAACATGTATGGTATCAAAGTTATTGGTGTGATAACATGTATGATATCAAAGTTATTGGTGTGATAACATGTATGATATCAAAGTTATTGGTGTGATTAACATGTATGATATCAAAGTTATTGGTGTGATAACATGAATGTTACATGTTTCCCTTCAATTAATGAGTTGCATGCTGCCCATCAAGTTATTGGTGTACAATGTTGCTATAGAAAAAAGTTTAAAACCAACTATTCGTGCTAGTTGTGTTTTGTACCATCAACATTGTCCTTAAGTGGACCTTTGTTTGGGTCAATGACCCTCCTTTACACAACAGACCCTACTGTACTACCTCATGGCTTACTAAAGCGTTGTGCGATGTGTTCATATTTTGTATTTACCTTGCAGACCTCTGATTTTCGTCCACCTCCCATCCCTTACTGCTACCAAACACCAAAAGGCCAAGATATTGACCTGAGGCTCTTCAACAGAGGTTTGTCATTGACTTTTCTCTCTATTTTATACTTGTTTTAAAGATGTTGAGGATAGTTCAAGTCAGTTTAATCTTTGCCACAAAAAACATCAATAGGTGATCATTTCCACAGAACATCAGTTCGATAACATTACTTTTTATCAGTGACTTGCAAATGATTTGGAAATATTTTATTATGAAGGACCTATGTCACCTTGGAAATAATTCAAGAGGTTAAACTTCATGGCTGGTAAAGTGGGGCAGTCCTACGTCTGATAAAAGGGAGGGGGGCAGTCATATGTCTCATAAAAGGGGGGGGGGGGCAATCCCATAGTTAAGGATCACTGCATTATATAACCTAAGAAGCAATGTACCACTATGTAAAATTTGTGACCATAATTTGTCTTTGATGATTGTTTATAATACTGTACCCCTGATCATCTTTGCTTTACTGTTTTAATTCAACAAAATGGGGGGGGGGGGGGGCAATCCCATAGTTAAGGATCACTGCATTATATAACCTAAGAAGCAATGTACCACTATGTACAATTTGTGACCATAATTTGTCTTTGATGATTGTTTATAATACTGTACACCTGATCATCTTTGCTTTACTGATTTAATTCAACAAAAATAGTTCATTAGCTACAGCTAGAAATCTTTCATTTGTGTACACATTAATTATACCCCAAATACTGAGAGAAGCAGTTTTTTTTCCAAATTTAACTTATTTTTTGTATGATTAGACCTGATGAACAACAGTGTGGGGATACTGTCCAACATCCTGGACCGCCATGCCAAGGGCTGGCACATACAGATGAGGATTAAGCTCATCAGACACTACCAGAGTAAGCTTGGCTAGTACAGAGACCTAGAATATGGCAATTAGAGTAAAACAGACAGCTCATGGTGTGCAACAGTTCATAATATAAAAGCCATTTATTTTGCACATGGTGCCCCAAACTGAAAGAAATATTGACTTGTCATGCCCACTTGTACAAATGGGCACTAGTTAAGATTTGATAACACCCAATAAGTTACATAATAAAATTACCAAATGTATAATATATATATAAGAATAAGCTAATGTCACCATGTTAAGCTGAATTAAAATTGCCTATAATTACACCAGTGTGTAAATTTGTGTTCAATGGCAGCAAAGTAAAATTACTGCACTAAATGGATTTATTAAAAACAATGATTATGTTTTTTTTATGTATTATACTCATATGGAATCAATTTACATTTGATAAATGAAATCTGCTTTATGTAAATATATTTAATCTTTAATATGTAAATATTAGAAATTAGAAATACATTCAATATAATAATTAAAGAATTATGTAACGCATTTATCTGAATATGAGAGTTAAGAAATTTTATGAATAGACATAGACATCCTTTATTATCATCTATGTATATTATTAATTCGTTCTTACATTTCAAGGGCGAGGAAAATTGGGGACAGGGTACATATAGAATAGAATTTAATGTACTGGGGGATGTCGTTTACATCATAGCAATATCTATAATAAAAAAAGTACATTACAAAAATTGAATTTGGAATATAGAGATAATTGAAAATAAAATGGTGAACTATGAAAGTTAAAAATGAAATGAGTAAAACAGAGTAGAGTTAAACCTGAAAAAATAAACGCAACAAAACAGCGAACGTGTCGGCAGAAAGCCTTCGTCAGCGAACAAAACAACAGAAAAAAACGGTATAAAAATAAGAAATAGCACTTAGCTGGTAAGTAGTATCTGTGGGCAGCAATAGAAGTTACCATTTTCTATTTTTACAATCAAGGGTGAGGAAAATTAAGTTTGGGGTTGGTACCAATAACTGCAAACCTGATTATGTTACAGATTTGAAGTTCGGTGTAGATTTTAATTTAAATATTAATAACCATCTTCTTTAAGTATACAGAATTATTCGTTGAACTGTTTTTAAAAAAAAAGAAAGTGCAGTACAATGGGTTGTGAAAGCTGAGTGGAACATTAAAATATTAATATAGTTAAAGGGCGGGAAGATAAGGTGCAGTGGCATTGATAGGGGTGTTACCATCCTCAGGGTGCTTTTATTAATGTTTATTAAAAACTTTTACAAATTAAGGGTTGGGAGGGGGTTGCAATTTTTTTAATTTTCCCCAGTAGCACAAGGTACACCACAGAATAAGTGGCTGCATTGTATGAGTATGGCCATATCTCAAATCACAAATATGTTACCGACCAGAAATTGGTTTATAAAATAGTTTTTAACTTATGAAATAATGTATTAAACTTTCTACCGCAAACACTTTTCAGTGGGTATAAAGAGTGTAAATTTTTTCGTGAATAACAATAACTTTAAATCCAGTGATATTAAAGACCTGAAAAAATGTTTTTGTACTAAATATATAAATATGTGTTATACCAATATCAGAAAATAGAAATCAAGGTTGTTGATACATTGATGACACATTTGCATAAGTGTACATGTATCTCAAAACTTAATGAAGGATAGGGGAAATTAGTGGATATGATTTTCTTGTAATTAAGATAGATTTTCCCATGTTTGAAAATATACAGGTGCGAGGATAAAGGGTGGGTACAAATTTATGAAGATAAAAATATGTTTACATTCAATAATATATTGTAAACATATTTTTAAAAATGTAGGCCTGTTGTTAACATTACATGAAAATACATTTCCTGGGTGTAAATAAATAGGGGTTAAGATTTTCTTTGAATATAAAGAAAATTTTGTTTTTCGATGTTGCGTAAAATATGGAAAAGCGCAGGTAAATTTTAATCAGATTAATATTATATCTAAAAATACAATGCTATTACGGATGTGAAAATTTGTTAAGAGATTCTTATTTAGATATAAGAATTTTGTTTTTTTAAGATGTTTTAATAATAAAGTTCAGGAGCAAGACAAAAGGTTGGGTAAATTGTGAATGAAGATACCATTAAATCAAAATTCTTTAATGCTACTGATTGTTTAAATGGTACATAAACTTTTTAAAAATTTAAGGACATGTTTTTACAATTATTTCATTGTAGCGCAGGTGCTGAAAAGAGGGTTAAGTCGGTCTATAATGTATAGAATATAGATATTTCTTTAAATATTACAAAAGTCTGATTGACTATTGACTAAATATACATTTCAAGAGCGGGAATTTTTTAGGAAACAATACATCAAAACTGGATACAGTTATTTATGTAAAAATTTGACTTTTAGATGTTTAGCCTTGGCTATTGCAGGCAGAAAGTAGCGCAATGTGCCTTCCATTATTACCCTAGGTCATATCTTCTAGTTTTAAAATATCATTTCATTCAATTTATTTGTGTGTCTTTAGGTCAAGGTTTATCAAATGAAGAGATTTCTGAGGTAGGCTTTTGTCCATAACTTAATACCAAAGTTATCTGATCCATGTTTATGTGGTATATTAGTTTGTTAAGTTTTCTTTGATATATTAGTTTGGTAGTTGGCCATTTGATATATTAGTGTGTTAGTTGGTCATTTCATATATTAGTTTGGTTGTTGGTCATTTAATAAACTTAAGGCCTTATAGTTATGACACAAATAATCTGAAATAAAAGAAAAACTTTATTAACATTGTTATGTCCTGGACAACAATATAATTTCAATTTACCTTTAAAAGTATAACTAATAGAGTCTTGAGATATTTACCCTTAAAGTAAAGTTAAACTAACAGAGGGTTCAGATATTTACCCTTAAAAGTTGAACGAACAGAGTGTTCAGATACTTACCCTTAAAGTTAAACTAACAGAGAGTTCAGATATTTACCCTTAAAAGTTGAACTAACAGAGGGTTCAGATGTTTACCCTTTGAAATTCAAATAATAGAGTGTTCAGATATTTGTTCAGGGGCTGTAAGTAAAGGTTGTAGATTCATGTAAAGCTGAATTAGGGTCAGTTCATTTTCTACTTATATATATTCTTCATTATTATATATTTATATAAATAGGATGAACAAAACATGCTTTTATAAAGCTAAAGCTATGATTTATAAAATAGATTTTAGAATAGATGTCTACTAAATTTAAGATAAAAACAGAATAAATAAATGGACCAATCCAATTAAATAAAATCAGCAGTTAATTTTTTTTTTAAAAATAGGATGCTGTTAAGTAGTTATATTAACTGTGATGTACAGTTTATTTACTGGGATATTACCTAAAGAACCAGTCATTTTCTATTACAGAGGGTGTCAGAAGATATTATGGATCACTACCTAAGAAAAGTTTTCACAGCCATATCAACAAATGCTGAGCTCGAAGTATTACAACCAGGACTAGGTAAACAGATTTTCTTCTCATTGTTTGTAAAAGTTCTGATGATCGTAGTATTTATCAGACAATTTATTTTTTCAATGTTCGCAATATTCATATTGTCACTGAAGCCATATTGAAAAGTTTTCCTCTTATTGACATCCATATCAGGTGTAATGTTTTTTTGTCCAGGTTCTCTACTGGTCAACCAAGCCAGATCTGTTATAGCTATGATGAAAACACAGCAAAATTTGCAACAAAAGTTAGATGTGCATAAAGAAACGGTGAGAAATACACTAAATTATGCTTACTTTTTTACCCCAAAAATAATAAATTAACTAATAAAAGCATAAAAATAACTTAACTTATAAAAGCATAAAAATAACTTAACTAATAAAAGCATGAAAATAACTGATTTATCTGATGTTTGAAAAATGCATGGTCTCGATTGTAAGATTTGACAACTTTCTCTTTTACTCAAAATGCTTACAGAAACTGATTAAAAAATGTGGCATAGGTTTATGTGCATGAACTTCATCAAAGTTCTTATTGAGCTCATTTTACTGTTTTATTTAAATTTCCAAAGTTGATGAAACACCTACAAAAAACATTTCCAGTGAAGTCTCTTATTGAAACATGGATGAAAGAACAGATGCAGGCATTTGAGGTCTGAAATGTTTGTGTGCTCTTTTATTATTGAGATAGCTTTTCTGTTACTGCTAATAAAATAGGTCGCTATGCCTAAGCTTGAGACTACCTCCTAAAGGGCAATGCCCTACACAAAATAATAAAAGTATTTTCAAAACACTAGTAAATGTGAAAATCTTAATATCCCTGGGAAAAAGTAAACAAAAGTATGTGGGACCTTGAATATAATTTATTAACCTTTGTCCTTGGGATACATTTTAAAATACTCTCATGGAGTACACATCTCCTTTCCCACTTTTTCCACCCCCAAAAGCATAACAAAAAAAAATAACAAAAAAAAACTTATAGCCACTGCTGACTGAATGTTTTATCTGTTTCATTTGTTTTTTCAGCAAGAATTCATCAGACAAAATTTATGGACAGCCCATGAGGAGGCCATTAGCATGTGTGAGGCTGAAGGTCTTGAACAAACCGTCTACTTCCTGCGGAGGGACTTGAACTTCATCAAAGAGGTGTGATTCATTTTTCATTATTTTGCTAAAACAAATAGAGTGTAGTGTTTTTTTGTCAGCATTGTTTGTCAATGTTGAGGCACAGTGACTTAATTAGAGCCAATTCATCATCTCGTCATAACACATCAGAACAACTACTAATACTATTACAAATCTATTTGGATGCCAGCACAAAGTCTGAAATGAAATTTTATGGCAATCGAGTTTTCAGAAGTCACTTTAGCACAGGATTCAGCTAATAAAATAGATATTTGTAGTTCTCAGTCCAAGGAAGTCACCAGTAAATGTAACTGTACGTGCACTGGTCTGGGACCCTCAACATTGAAGTACAAGGGGTAGAATGAACCTTTCTGTCATAGAAAGAGGTGATAAAAACATGAAAGGGATGGACTGATAGAACAGTCAAAAACAGATTAGTAGGTACTTATGATTTCATGAGAGTTACGCAAACGACCTTTGACATTTTTATGTTTTATTTTTGCAGATTATTAGAAATCATGATATTTATTTTAATTTGCTTCGATTTTGAGTTGAAATTAAATGAAACGACCACTTTCTTTCCCTAATAGCGTGAATCCGTTCTAAGAAAAGAACTGGGTCGAGTGAAGATTCCAACGAGAGAATACACATTCTACACTCGTATTTGGCTGCCACAAAACTGGATTGTTCGCCAGTCCCAGTTTGTGGGAAGGTCAGAGGTCATACCAACAATTATACGGAACATAGAGCCAGCCCACAACAACTCTCTTGATTTAGTGAGTAAAACTCTAGGTTTCTAGCAGTAAATATCAATTACTGCATATTTTAAGTCTTAATTTAAGTGATAGGAAAAAAGTCACAGACATATGGTATAAAAAAATTCATTACAAATCAAATGAAAAAAACAACAGAATGTTTGAGAATATTGAGTTGGCTCTGTCAGATTTGATGAATGTCTGAAGAAAATCACTGAACAAATGAGTTCTGGATATGTAGTATTTTTTTTGGCAAGAGAAGTTGTAAACAAAGAAAGATGGTCAATGTGTAGACTTGATCCGTAATGTTGAAACAAATTTCATACAGACATTGGTTGTTCAAGTAATTTCTTGCAGGGGCAAACAATTTTTAAAAAAAAATAGACAACAGAAGTAGTATTCACTTAAACTTAAAATGATCAACACCTCACGTCAATAAAAACTCTTGATATCTGTTGCCAGACCTACTCCCTAAATGACTTCATTTAATTTACTGTTGACAAAAACCATGCTACTGTTACTTGATTGGGTATTTTTCTAAATACTCTTTACTTCCTTATGTGACCAGAATACACGGTTCTCAGTGCAAAAAAGTACTGAGCGTGTGACAAGCACAAGGTACCCATTCTGGAGATGGTGGAATTTCATCCAGCGCACCTGGTCTAACACTTGGAATATCATCTATTTTTTGGGGGTAAACACAAAGTTGTGCTTGTCTTGTGATTTTAAATGTTCATTTGTGTTGACTTCTTTTTGTGTCAGGGCCTTAAAATGGAGTAGAATGTAAAATGTGTGATTAGCTGCTAACTATTAAGATCTGGTTCATGAGATATTAATGTGTTATAAAAATGCCTGGCTGTGAAAGGGAGAATACTTATCAAACACACTCTCAAGCCCTCTACCATGATTTTGTCCTTTCCTTGATCTGCAGCCCCTATGTTTACTCAGCCTTGAACATAATATATTTTCCTACATGACAAAAGTCAGACTGTTATCTACCTTTGAGTGTAACATCAAAGTACTTTCATTATCATTGAATACCGGGTATTTGATTAAACATCCCATCTATCTTATTATTATTTGCCTCACATCTTATTGTATCTCCACCAGATCATCATTCCGTGGTGTAGCCCGGTCAGTCTCAGAGCTCTAATATGGCCGTCAGCTTTTGTACCAGATCTGGAACAGTCTCAGTTTGATGTGAGTTAAAATGATTGCTTTTATAGTTTTACGTTATGCGTTGTGGCAATTATACGTCATTTGGTGTACATTATGTGGTGATATAAGTTATAGGAAGGTATATGATTTGTGTTGATTTCGTTGTACAATTTGTGCTGTTTTAGTTATACTATTGTAGTAGCATAGGTTTACATAAAGCTTTCATGTGTGGACAATATGTGGTGTTTCATTGCACATTTTGCAGGATTATTATGTGTACAATATGGGGTTTATGGTGGGTACTAACTACATCAGAGCGCTGTGTAGCATACTAAAGCAGCATGGATACAAGCGCTATTTAAATATTCAATTCAATTCAACTTAGATCAAGATGTTTGGAACGTATTAGATTTTGATTTCTGTTGGATTACTATGAGACAATAGTGCTTCAAATCACTTTAATTACATCATTCAAACAATATAGTGCATAGGAAATGGCCATTCAAGATAATTTTTTATCTAAATTATTGATTGCGTTTATTTGCTACCAAGTGCTAAGTACACATAATACAGTACCAATTTTTATTGTGAAGTTCAGTTTTTCTTATTGTGAAATTTTTTAACTTATAAATCAGAGCAGTTTTTGCTTTGTGCTATATATAAATATATATTGCACCGCAATGGTTAGCTTCATGCCAAGATTGTCTGAGGATGGCTTTTGTTTATCCAAAAATGTAAAAAATAAAAAAGAAAGAAGTAATATTACATAAAATAATTTCTGAAAATTACTTTAAAAATACATATTTTCTTAAAATTAAAATGCAAAGACGTGTTTTGTTGCTGGAGAGGGTTTCAATATTGGATTGTAGAAGGCAACTAAGAAGTGCCTAAATGGTCCAAGCAAGGATCGAGGGATGCAAAATTTTGCTTGCTACCTTTGCTATGCCATGGGATAGATACTATATCTGCAGTCAGCTGCTACTTAAGACTTCACTCATAAAAATACACCATTCCCCAAGAAAATTATATTAATACAATTGATGACCATAATTGAAAACTCTTGAACACATGCGGCAACTCCACTGGCTTCCAATATCCTCTCGCATCAAGTACAAGTCTGCCAATCTATGCTTCAACTCGTTCACTGACCCTCACTTTCCTGTCTATCTCTCTGAACTGTTGCTTCCTTACATCCCCACAAGACAACTACGCTCTTCCATTGACAATAGAACCCTCTCAATCCCAAGAACCAAAACTAAGACCATCGGTGAACGCTCCTTCTACTTCCATGGGCCCACGTTCTGGAACCAGCTCCCCTTCCATATCCGTCATTGTGAAACCTCATCCACTTTTAAAAAGTCCCTTAAAACCCATCTGTTCAGGTCCGCCTATGACCTGTGATGCACCCTCCCTGCCCTGCCTCATTTTCTATCTCGGGTTATAGTATAGGCCAAAACGTGCCAAAGTGTCGTCATTTTATAGCCATTTTAATTGTTTCTATAGTATAGTAGTTACTATCCTAATGTCTCATTTTTATTTTAGTTAGTTTACATGTTTTTAATAATTGTAAAGCGATTAGAGCTTTAAGGTAAGCGCTATATTTTTTATAGCCATTTTAATTGTTTCTATAGTATAGTAGTTACTATCCTAATGTCTCATTTTTATTTTAGTTAGTTTACATGTTTTTAATAATTGTAAAGCGATTAGAGCTTTAAGGTAAGCGCTATATAAAAATTCCTTAATAAATAAATAAATTATTTATTAACTTTGACTGTATTTACCTGGTTGAGGTTTACATTTGTAATTATAACACTTTGGTTGTCTAGATATAACCAAGTCCTTCTGACTGCTTGTTTAGTTGAAGAAATGCTTATCAAGTGAGAATTATTGATTTACATGAGTTCAACATGTTTGAGTAAAACTACAGCCCTGTATCATATTACAGTTATAGCCAAGGAACAAGACTATCAGAGAGTTATATTTAAAAAAAAAAAGATTTGATCAAGACTGCATGATTCCTTCTAATTTGATGTTTAAGGTTACAACAATAAAAAGTTCATGGCTGTAGTTTTATCTCCATATTTATGTTTTATCTCTTGAGTTGTTCTTTGGGTTACCTAGACAGTGATTTAATGGTTCTAGTATTTTTTTGTTCGTTACATTAAGTTATAGAAATATTCAAACTTTATATTTTAATCAGCTATATTGTTCTTAGTGGCCGTTGCCATCAAAGGTAATTGTAAAACTTAGCGTTGTAGCCGTTATTGAATGCCTTGTTGAAAATTGTAAACTTGCAATTAAAAATAATTTCACTTTAGGGTAATTTGGTGTAAGGACATTTATATTTTAATGTTATGGACACTGGTTTGTTATACACAGTACACATCATGTAGGTAGAAAAAAAGGACACACTGTTAAAGTTTTCATTCATAATTGTATTAAAAACAAAATGTTACACTGATGGACACAAAAGAAACCTTTGAAAAAATTAACAATGAATTTATTTTGTTTTCAATTTTCTTGTGAAATGATGTGAAAGGCAACAAGACCCAACAAATATTAACTACAGAATAGCGACACAAATAAAATTATTACATTTATGTTTCAGGGGAGCCTCTATCCTCGGATGTCCTCCAGCACACACACTCTCTTGTCTCGTCTACGAGCATTGTGGGCTAATGTTCTGGAATCGCGGGCCAAATTTGAAGCCGCACCAGACAGAGGTAAAAAAAAAAATAATAATTTTAAGACTTTTCCTTCAATGAAGGATAAAAATTCTTACAAAAAGATTATGTTACTTTAAATTTTACAGAATGTTTGCAGAATGATCCTTTAAGAATGAATTGTTTCAATTTAATAATCATTTGAGTTATAAAGTGTAAACTATGTGTGATCAGGATTTCTTGGAAAGAGTATGACACGCCACTTCAACCGTTTGTGGAACTTTGTTGTAAAGGGAGCAGTAGGAAGTTCAGTCATTGTGTTGGTGTTTCCTGTCCTATGTTTGACAGTATCATCAGCATCTTTGATCGGAGCTGTCCTGGCACCAGTCTGGTAGGCAGCAATCAAATTAAAATAATAAAATTATCGATATTGAGGATAGTGAAAGCAGGGAAATTTCAGTTTTTGTCAGTGCTCGTTCAATGATATAAAAATAATGTAACTTGGATCCTGAATGAAGATATTCTTAAAAAGATCCATAGGAATACTCATGAGTAAAGATACTTTTTCCTTTATTATAGAAAGGCTAGTCCAACTTATTGGATTTAATATTTTTTCTAGAAAAGCTTTCAGTCTCGTTGAAGTAAACAAAATTCAAAATTTTTTTAAATAATAGTTTATCTAACTTTTGCAACCTGATCATTATAAATATATCCAGCATATTGAAATATTTTGAATTTTTCCTAAACAGCATCCAAACATCGTCTTATTAAGTATGTGTGTTGTGTTTATCTCTCTCTCAGGGTTCCAGTTGCCACACTGCTGGTTCATTTATTTTGCTTCCTTGTATGGGACATAGACAACCCAAGTAAGTGCTCATGATAAACATTAGTTTTCAGAAATAAAGAGACTTTAAACATTCTGGATCTTTTCAAGGAGAAAAAAGTACAATCCACTACCCCTAGAAAATTGAAAATAGTTCTATCCATTATTTCTAGGGTCAGAAAAGAACAGGATTAGTATTCTCTTAGAAGCCATTGTTTGGAACATCCTACTTCAGGGCATTCTCCAGCCTTTGTCTGCCTTCTCTGTGGGAGCCTTGCTGTGTCCATTGGCTTCATTTACCGTTTTTCTGGGTGAGTAAAAACAACATCTTTCTTTCTGTGGTGGCATTGCATTTAATGCAATCTATTCGATTTTTTTTTCAGGCCACTGCTCAGCATCTTGTTAGTTTTAGAACTGTAACAATAATAGATATCGTCTTTCTAACATATATTTTTTATCAATTTTGAAATTTAATTAAATGATTATTTTGAATTGGTTTTTCAATTGTTCACTGCCATCAAAGGATTGAATTTCTTTTTCATATTTTTTTAATTTGCAGCTGGAGTTTTTCGGTTTTGTTTGAGAAATTTTTGGGACACAGCCATGTTTCATGTTATAATCAAAACACGGGGTCGTGTCCCAGCAGGAGATGGCTTTGTTGCACGGAGAATAGCTGGACCAGGGCTAGCCTCCAATTATTTCTTTCAGGTAGGTGTGAATGACTGGCCTTCTCATAACTGCTATCAGTTTTATGCAGGTATTGACCCAAAACTTTGGCTGATCATTTATGAGAATAGTTGCATCTACATTTTTCTGCGCATACCATCTTATGCTTTACTTACAACCAAAAAAAAAAAGACATCTGGAAAGAGAGCTGGTCTGGGGAGATTGTAAAAATGAACTTTCGTCACCCTGCATCCATTTTGAAACTTAGTTTTCCTAATCATTTTTAAAAACTTTTTGTTCAAAGATCCGACCTGAACAAGCTCTGGCAGCCATGGAGGCCAGGGTGGAACATGATGAACTGGAGGCCTGGAAGAAACAAGTCCTGACAGTGTTGGAACAACCTCAAGAAGCTTACAGGTCAGTGGCTGGCTAGAAGAAATTGTTCATTTCCTTTCTAATAAACTGTCACTTTGTTTATAAACTGCCCATTTCTTGCTTGTGACTTTCTTCCCTCACAAATAGCCTGTGACTTTCTTTCTTGATTATCTCTTAGTCTATTTCTTACTAAATGATCAGTTTTTCTATTTCTTCCTTGATAAACTCTTTGTCCCCTTCTCCCTTAATAAACTGTTGGTCACTTTTAATTAACTGTCTTTTATGTACCTTACTAAATTGCCCTTTTCTTCCTTATTAAAATGTCTTTTCTTCCATTTCTTCCGTGATAATGTTTTTCCATTTCTTTTTTTAAACAAACTGTCACTTTCTTCCACTGCCATGTGTGTTTACTTGCTGTCTATTAACACACATTTAATCAGTACTGTGTTTAAATTCTAATTAGTTTGTTTTTGGTCTTCTATTTTAAACTTATCATAAACTTAAATCTGAGTACCGCACTCACGCATTAATGCTGTATTTTATTGTGCCTATTGTCAATGTTTTTGCCAGCTTGTCAGTATTATTTTGGGCCATAACATGTTGGGTTGTCCTCTAATGGTCTTTAAACCCATCATCATGTTTGTAATATTTTCTATTAAATTCTTTAACAACTTTGTTAACCACATTTTTTTGACAAGCATTTTTTTTTTGACAAGCATTCTTTATTTATTAGTCTGTATGAAGTGTATGGTGAAAATAAAACAAAATATTTTCATAGAAAATTTAACATTTTCAAAATTACATCTAGGTCTACTACTTAGACTACTTGGATCTTATCTTACTTAACTGACAAAATTAATACAACTTAAAATATCTGATTATTATTTTGCCAAATGTTGGGTACAAGCCTAAATCTTATTTTAATATTCAAATCTTGTTTAATAAAAGTATGGCAAAACAATTAATTGAACAGTTGTTAACATAGATATTAAAAAATACTATTTTTATAACGGTAATCTACCACTTGAGCGTCAGCCGAGAAAAAATCCAGCTGTTCCGGTTGGAAGGGCTATTTAAACAACTATTCTTATATTATTTTTTAATGACATTGGTTGTACGTATTCATTCCCATAATGATAGACAATTTTTAAAAAAAGGTTGTAGTGCATGAATCCAGGTAAATATGAAGGGGAAAGACCACGGGCGCTTCTTGTGCCAAACTGTCTTTTCAGTTTACGCTTTCTGAGCATTCACGTTTTCCACATTCTGTGTGTGGACATCCTCGTCATCTGGATCGAAAAAAAAAAATATTGTTGTCTCTTTTTCTTCCTGGCATATCGGTAGCTTGGCCATAATAATTATTTAAATGTATTAGTATTGTTCAATATAACTTTATAGCCTCTATACGGAGGCAAAAATATGAACAGACTCCAATGTAAAAATAGTTGTTTAAATAGCCCTTCCAACCGCAACAACTGGATTTTTTCTTGGCGGAGGCTCAAGTGGTAGATTACCTTTAAAATTTCATTATAAACTTAATGGTCGTACAATCGATAGGTTACTATTAATCTTATTTATCATTATAATATAATAAAGTAAAGAATTAGAATAGACAAAATACTTAAGTTTAACTTTAACCTTTGGTCTTGTCATATTTCTTTAGTTAGTTCTAATATTATTTTAGAACAGATTGCTTCAAATCATCAAAAAAAAGTTTTCCTTTTGAGCTGTGTAAAAGAGTCGGAAAAAGAGGTTTCGGGTTATTTTTCTTTCAATCCCCATTTCAGCTCTTTCGTTGATTGATATTGATAGTTGGGAGCAAAATCGATCGGTTGCTTCCCCTGACTGTTGAATGGCGAAGAGTGTTAAAAAAATAGTTCCAGTCGGCTTGATCTCACGAATTACGTGTTAGTTTTCCCAGTTGGTTTGATCTCAAGATTTACGCCGTAGTACTCCCATCGAGTTTCCAATAATATGTGGATCTCCCTCATCCTTCTCATCTCACAATTTACGGGGCGGCGAGTTCTGGTAGTTTTGAAAAGAGTAAATGTTGAGAGAGTTTGGCGTGAATACAGGACGGGTGAATGGAGCAGGATTTTCCAGGGAGGCGACGTCAATACAAGAAGAATATTAATAAAACAAATCAAAAGCGGGAGGGGGTGTGGCGGAGCAGGCAAGAAGGCTGTGTGGAGTGGTACATTTAGACAGAGCAAACAAACGTTAAATGGAAATGTTTGGGGGCAGAAGCGATTTGATAGGATATTGAAAACTTAATGCAATCAGTAGCGAATGTTGGATGGCTAAGAAAAACTAGGATATTGAAAACTTAATGCAATCAGTAGCGAAGGTTGGATGGCTCAGAACAACGTCGAAGCTAGTATTGCTGGTTCGGTACAAGATTTAAACAGCTTGTTGATCTATACGGGTAACGCTGTATCGCTGGTTCTGTACAAGATTGAAACCGCTTGTTGATGTATACGGGTAAAGCGGTATGATTCAAACATCATTGGAACAGGCAGATTGAAAGTGTTAGCCGTAATATTGAGAGGGAATCAAAAGGGGCAGCTGTAGGCATAGACTTCTTAACAACATCTGGTGTCCCTGGTCAAAGGGATGCACTGCAACCCCCCACCCCCAAATTGCCTTCCCCTCTAACCTTTGGCAGTGCCCAGTTTGGCCCTTGCATTAAGACGGCACCGGCTGTAGGATTAAAACGGTTTCAAAGTGAGCTTAAGATAATCTTATAGTTGACCAGGTACTACAGTAACTACAGGGTCGTCATGTGACTTTGGGATGCCATCTGCTTCTTTTACATTTTGTGCCGCCTGCTTTCAAAGTTGATCGTTATTGCTTCTTCCACATCACAAACCTGGGCCCCTTAAATATCCAAGGGCCCTTAAATAATCCAACGGCTCCTTACATATCCAATGCCCTTTGCAGCCGCATTGGTTTCAGAGGCCCACGCGTTGGATCTCCTTATAACACGTGTTATATATTATTGTTTAAGAATCAATAGAGATCGTTTCTAAATACAGGTCCAGATTGTGTTTAAGTATACCGGTACGCACTGTGCACTGTACGCCAATAAAAGGACGGCGAAGTTGGTGGCGGGCAGCGATGGATTAATATCTTTGGAGCACTCAGAGCTCTCGTGACGAGATGGGGAACATTGGACGGTGTGGACATGTGCGTGAACGGTCAACTGTTGGCTGGCATTAGAGCTTATAGGACAGGGACGGCTGGCGGTATATCAGAGTACCATTTGGATGACCCGTCGGTGTAAGCTAATGACCACTGCAGACGGTGGACCCCAGTCGAAGAACTTAAAACCTCATGAATATTTATTGTCTGGTTTCGTCACGATCCCTTCTTGAGATTCTCAAATGATTTGGTCTCTTGACCAGTAGGGTGTCACTGTTCTCACGAAGGGCGTGGGCCGTCTCACCAGGGGCGTGGACCGTCTCACAAAGGACATGGGGCATCTCACCAAGGGCGTGGGCCGTCTCACCAAGGGCGTGGGCCGTTTCACCAAGGGCGTGGGCCGTTTCACCAAGGGCGTGGGCCGTCTCACCAAGGGCGTGGGCCGTCTCACCAAGGGCGTGGGCCGTCTCACCAAGGGCGTGGGCCGTTTCACCAAGGGCGTGGGCCGTTTCACCAAGGGCGTGGGCCGTTTCACCAAGGGCGTGGGCCGTCTCACCAAGGGCGTGGGCCGTCTCACCAAGGGCGTGGGCCGTCTCACCAAGGCCGTGGGCCGTCTCACCAAGGACGTGGGCCGTCTCACCATGGTCGTGGGCCGTCTCACCAAGGGTGTGGACTGTTTTCGTATGCTTTTGGGCTGTCTCCCTAAAGGTGTGGGCTGTCTCACTAAGTGTCAGGTTGTTTTAATAGGTGCGTGGGCTGTCTCACCAAGGGCGTGGGCCGTCTCATCGAGGGTGTGGGCCTTCTCACCAAGGGCGTGGGCTGTCTCATCGAGGGTGTGGGCCTTCTCACCAAGGGCGTGGGCTGTCTCATCGAGGGTGTGGGCCTTCTCACCCGGGGCGTGGCCTGTCTCATCGAGGTGGTGGACTGTTTTCTTAGGTTAGTGGCTGTGTCGATCAGTGTGTGGGCTGTCTCATGGCCGTCTCACCAAGGGCGTGGGCCGTCTCATCGAGGGTGTGGGCCGTCTCACCAAGGGCGTGGGCTGTCTCATCGAGGGTGTGGGCCTTCTCACCAAGGGCGTGGGCTGTCTCATCGAGGGTGTGGGCCTTCTCACCAAGGGCGTGGGCTGTCTCACCGAGGGTGTGGACTGTTTTATTAGGTGAGTGGCTGTGTCGATCAATGTGTGGGCTGTCTCACTAAGTGTGAAGCCTGCCTTTCTAGGTGTGCAGGCTGTCTTACTAGGTGTCCAAGCTGTTTCTCATCTATTATTCGTTTTGTCCTTCACCATGGTTCTAATCAGTTTTCGTTTGCAGCTTACCCTTTGGTGCAGTGGTCGGCAAACTCATTAGTCAAAAGAGCCAAAAGTCAGCACCAGGACGATTAAAATTTTGTTGAGAGCTAAATTTCTTTTCAAGAACCTGTCAAGAACCATGTTTTTCGGAGTCAAACTCGATTTGTGGACGACTGGCCGACTCGCATTCATTTCGCTAAAGAGTCGCGTGCGGTCGGCGATTGGCCTACCACTGCTTTAGTGGAATATGACTCATTATTGGGCATAGACCCGTTAACGAACTGAATGCATCCATTATGATTCGGTGCATTTATGTGTATGACTACGGTATCATGAAAGTTAGTTCACATACATAGGCCCCACTAACGGTGTTGCAGGAAAGAAATTGTCTGCCCAAGATAAACTCTGATTACGTTGATTGAAACTGTCTGATCACGTGATCTAACTGCAAGGCTTTATACGTTGAAATGTAGGTCAAAATGATCTTTTCATTTAGCGTGAGGCTTGAGGGTCCCACCCATTTCTGGAGTACTAATTATAGTATGGCTTTAATGGCTCTGTATGTGCTCGTCATTTTTGTAGTGATGATCTATCACGTGTAATTCATAAAGAAAGATAACTCAAGCTGAAAATCCTCGGTACCGTTGTCTCATCACAGGACTGCTCACTTGAGAACCGTCGACAGCAACGGTGCAGCATAGCACTAGTTTTTGTTGTGGGTTGATGGTTGGTTGTAATCACCGATGTCAGCTTGTTAGTATGTCGGTTAGTTGTTTTTTTTTCGTTGCCTGCCTCTGGGTCTCCAATTATTTGCACCCCCTCCCCTTCCCTCGCCGCCTCCCTTTTCCTCACCCATACCTGGTTGGTCTCCTCTGAGGGTTCCTCTCAACACAAGGGTAATAAATAACTCTGGATGTACTCAAGTGCAGACCAGGTTTTATGGTTACCTCCCCCTTTCTCTACATTTTCTGTACTTGACAATGAACGCTAGATTTGTCGTCCCCCCCCCCCCCCCTTTTTTTTTTTTTTTTTTTTGTCCCCCTTTTGTCCCCCCCCCCCCCAACCCCCTGGCCATGAGCACCCTTAACTTCTCAATTATATTTATTGTCTCCGAGTTTTTTTTTGCTTTTTAAAATGACGTGGTGCTAAGATCCACACACAGCCTCTACAAAACCCAGTTCCAAGCCATCCACACACAGCCTCTACAAAACCCAGTTCCAAGCAATTGTATATCAAACAGATGTTTCTCTCACCCAGTTGTATCATCTTTCCATAAATCAAGTGGTTTTCATAGACTAGCTCAACGGATTGTATTTATTTTGATACAACCAAAATCTGGCTTTTATGAATGTGATACAACCAAAATCTGGCTTTTATGAATGTGATACAACCATAATATGGCTNATTTTTAGGTTTTTTTTTTTAAACCTGAGAAACCCCCCCCCCCCCCCCTTTCCTTTCTACTCTGTTGACAACTTCGTAATTAAATCACTGTTTCCCAATGAAATATCGAAATGGTACACAAAACAACGATAGAGAACCTCAAGTGTCGTGTACTTCTGACGTCATTCGTCAACTTTTTTGAAGCCCTATTTGAAGATGACAGTTTCATGTACCATTACCTGGCCCAACTAGAGTAGAGAGTCTAAATACTTGGCAACTCATGTACCAGTAACTGGACCAGCAAAGGTAGAAAGTATGAATACTTGGCAACCCACGTACCAGTAACTGGACCAGCTAAGGTAGAAAGTCTAAATACTTGGCAACTCATGTACCAGTAACTGGACCAGCTAAGGTTGAAAGTCTAAATACTTGGCAACTCATGTACCAGTAACTGGACCAGCTAAGGTAGAAAGTCTAAATGCTTGGCAATTCATGCACCAGTAACTGGACCAGCTAAGGTAGAAAGTCTAAATACTTGGCAACTTGTGTACCAGTAACTGGACCAGCTAAGGTAGAAAGTCTAAATACTTGGCAACTCGTGTACCAGTAACTGGACCAGCTAAGGTAGAAAGTCTAAATACTTGGCAACTCGTGTACCAGTAACTGGACCAGCTAAGGTAGAAAGTCTAAATACTTGGCAATTCATGTACCAGTAACTGGACCAGCTAAGATAGAAAGTCTAAATGCTTGGCAATTCATGCACCAGTAACTGGACCAGCTAAGATAGAAAGTCTAAATGCTTGGCAATTCATGCACCAGTAACTGGACCAGCTAAGGTAGAAAGTCTAAATACTTGGCAACTCGTGTACCAGTAACTGGACCAGCTAAGGTAGAAAGTCTAAATGCTTGGCAATTCATGTACCAGTAACTGGACCAGCTAAGATAGAAAGTCTAAATGCTTGGCAATTCATGCACCAGTAACTGGACCAGCTAAGGTAGAAAGTCTAAATACTTGGCAACTCGTGTACCAGTAACTGGACCAGCTAAGGTAGAAAGTCTAAATACTTGGCAACTCGTGTACCAGTACCTGGCCCAAATAGAGTAAAAAGACTTAATACTTGGCAGACCTCTTCAAATTAATCGATTGCATTCTTCCATTTTTTTTTATTTTTTTTTTTCAAACTGTTTGACATGAAGGCCTTGTTCAAATGTTTAGAACCGCTGCCATGGGTCGCCATAGTTGCTTCATTAATCTCTGTCCACGAATGTCGTCGGCTTGTCTGCTAACCTTCTATTTCTCTTACGACACCTTGAATGTCGGGAAAGGCCCTAAAACTCCAAGCCGTTGAAATGCTGTTAAAAAAACCACCTCTCTGACTGACGTGACGGAAGCGGCACGGGCATGACGGGAAGACAAAGTTATCAATCAGCAATGAAACCCCTAATACGTGCATGGCCCATCCGGGGCCTGGGGGATTGGACGGCAATAAACGGCCTGTCTTACCGCCTCATTCCCTAGGCCAGGCACGCCGTTGGGGCGCCGGGAGGGCGGCCTGGGAATAGGGAGCGTGGAGGACGAGACAAATTAGGCTAATAGCCGCTGGGTTACCTGATGAGCCGGGAGAGAGATAGCCGTGGTTACTGCTGTACTGGGCTGTGTAGCGGTAGAGAGATAGCCGTGGTCACTGCTGTACTGGCCTGTGTAGCGGTAGAGAGATAGCCGTGGTCACTGCTGTACTGGCCTGTGTAGCGGTAGAGAGATAGCCGTGGTCACTGCTGTACTGGCCTGTGTAGCCGGGAGATAGCCGTGGTTACTGCTGTACTGGGCTGTGTAGCTGGTAGAGAGATAGCCGTGGTCACGGTGTACTGGCCTGTGTAGCCGGTAGAGAGATAGCCGTGGTTACTGCTGTACTGGCCTGTGTAGCCGGGAAAGAGATAGCCGTGGTTACTGCTGTACTGGGCTGTGTAGCGGTAGAGAGATAGCCGTGGTCACTGCTGTACTGGCCTGTGTAGCGGGAGAGAGATAGCCGTGGTCACTGCTGTACTGGCCTGTGTAGCGGTAGAGAGATAGCCGTGGTCACTGCTGTACTGGCCTGTGTAGCCGGGAGATAGCCGTGGTTACTGCTGTACTGGGCTGTGTAGCTGGTAGAGAGATAGCCGTGGTCACGGTGTACTGGCCTGTGTAGCCGGTAGAGAGATAGCCGTGGTTACTGCTGTACTGGCCTGTGTAGCCGGTAAAGAGATAGCCGTGGTTACTGCTGTACTGGCCTGTGTAGCCGGTAGAGAGATAGCCGTGGTTACGGCTGTACTGGGCTGTGTAGCCGGTTGAGAGATAGCCGTGGTCACTGCTGTACTAGCCTGTGTAGCCGGAAGAGAGATAGCCGTGGTCAAGGCTCTACTTGGCCGTGTACCCGGGAGAGAGATAGATTGACGGTCTACATTGGCAGAGTTCATTGACGGTCTACACTGACAGAGTTCATTGACGGTCAACATTGACAGAGTTCATTGACGGTCTACATTGGCAGAGTTCATTGACGGTCAACATTGACAGAGTTCATTGACGGTCTACACTGACAGAGTTCATTGACGGTCGACACCGACAGAGTTCATTGACGGTCTACACTGACAGAGTTCATTGACGGTCTACATTGGCAGAGTTCATTGACGGTCAACACCGACAGAGTTCATTGACGGTCGACACCGACAGAGTTCATTGACGGTCGACACCGACAGAGTTCATTGACGGTCTACACTGACAGAGTTCATTGACGGTTGACACCGACAGAGTTCATTGACGGTCAACACCGACAGAGTTCATTGACGGTCGACACCGACAGAGTTCATTGACGGTCGACACCGACAGAGTTCATTGGCGGTCTACACTGACAGAGTTCATTGACGGTCGACACCGACAGAGTTCATTGACGGTCAACACCGACAGAGTTCATTGACGGTCGACACCGACAGAGTTCATTGACGGTCGACACCGACAGAGTTCAACTTTATGGCGGGAATAGAAGTCAAAACGTCATAGAAAAGCTCAGATTCCGGGTATTTGTTTTGACTTAGAAAATCGTAGCATTCCTAAGAAAACTACGCTCGACACATCCACCGATCAACTAACAACCTAATCCAGCCGTCGGAAAATCGTGGCTCGCGAATCACATGCGGCTTTTTTTGCGACCTGCGTGCGTCTCTTTAGCGACCTGAGTACCGCTCGGCCAGTCCGGCAACAAGTCGGTTTTGACTCCGAAAAACATGGTTCATGACAGGTTCTGGAAAGAAATTTTGCACTCAATTTTTAAAAAAATCGTCCTGGTGCAGATTTTTGGCTCTCTTGACGAATGAGTTTGCCGACCATTGACCTAAGATATACTTCAACTATAACGCCATCTGAAGAGGGGCTTAATCTAACACAATAAATCAAGATGGCACTTCATTTATATATACGCGAAGGCTTAGTTGTATTGACGCTATATATAGTGGGTAGTGATGAGTACAGGGGCTGTTTCGATGGGGAAAAAAGAACATACACACACACATATATATATATTATATATATTACAATGTAATATTAAGTGCAAAATGTCATCCCTAATGCCAATAATATAAAGTTTGCTTTTGTGTGTAACAAATAGTAGGTAACGTAATAGATGAGTCATTGTCAGGATAGGACGCACCATAGTACATTCATAATTCTTACAACTATTACAAACATATGTGTATCAGTACAAAATTAGGAATTGTTTTCTCATAAGGCATGATTACCTAACAACAGCAACTGTCGCCTATGACAACTTTGGATTTCCGCAGTGCGCAATGAGAGTGGGGCGGGCACCATCAACTCTTTAGTTATTCTTATTCTACAAGATGTCCCCCAATACGTTTGCATTGCTGCGAGTAGGTGTTATGTGACACAATTGGTATGATGCAGATTATTTCATCATGGAAATATGAGTTCTCACTACTGCCTTGCATTACTGTTGCATGCTCACATCGATCGTGACCTTGACGCGTGGAATGAAAATAGCGGTACCGCTGCGTGCGTGTCTTTGCGATTTGCTAAGAACGTCGAGTTCATGGGCGGTACCACACGCTTCTTTAGCCTCGTGACTGGAACAACTCTGAAGTTGGGGGAGGGGGCGCATTATTTTATACATTTTAGTATATATTTTTTTTTGTAAAAGCGTGCTTTTCAAAAGTATTTGTATATTGTTTTATTTTGTACTTTTGGTAATTTTTAGTCTGGAAAGATGTGATGGGAAAACAAGTTTGTTGGATAGGACTAAATAGCGCGGGGTGCCCACGAAGTACAATGACGTCGTATACAATGATACTGTAGTGAAGACCCGATGCCCCTATCACTTTCCGTTCTTGAGGTCACCCAAGGGTCAGAGGAGGTCAATGATGACCTAATGACTATGAATTTTTGTATTGTCCTCGGGGTGGGTAAGTCAGATGTAAGAAATGAAAATGTTTTTACGCCAGTTTCGGAAATACCAGTTATACCATAGCGTGGTGTGTGTGTGTGTGGGGGGGTGGATGTGTTTATTGTCTTGTGGGGTTGGGTAACTGTACAGAGTTTCAGCTCAGGACGTTGGTGAACTTGAGATGCCAGATAGGGGTCACTCAAAGGTCAGTGGAGGTCACTATGACCTACTGATCATGAATGGCTGTGTTGTCATCGGGAGTGGGATGATCACTTGGACAACAGGGAGTGGGCCAAAAACTTGAGAGTCAAGATTCCACTCACCGACTTACAAACTGACTGATGAAATCTAAGAAAAGCCTATCATAAAATAAACAGAAGGGGCAAAAACATATCAAAATGTTTATCAAAAGTTTTATAGTTGCTATTTTTTTAGGCAACGTTTATAATAACATGAAATGGATTCAATTTTCCAAAGTCCAATCAGGCATTGTATGGAATGCCTATAGGCAATGTGAATAATGTCTTATGTTTTCCACACTTTGACTAGAATCGCCCGGCATTCTATAGAATAGGAGCCAAGATAAAGCTTTTACGAATTGGTATAACTAATGTTGTTCTGTACCGTTATATGGTTGAAAATTCAATGTTTTAATATTTGGATCTTATGTTGAACATTACGTAACAAAGAACTGAAAACCAGTAAACTAAGAAAAGTGATACCAAAGCTTGTGATACTAGCAATATTCAATGAAATTATATTATTAAATTTATATAAAGAATACAAAAAATGGAACAGACAGAAATAAAAAACTATAACTTACAGCACACAACATAAAAAAAGTACAATCCTCGAAAGAAACAAATGTTAATACCCTCACACACTCACAGAGTACAATCTTGTAAGACTCCTATTAATATATTAAGTCTCGTACATGTGTAGGAAAGTAAGCAAAAATCTCTCCCGGCTAGAAGAGCTGCTGGTTAATTTGTAGGCAGAAAGTTTGAAGACCTCCAGAAAAGACATTCTAGAAATTACTATACATATTGGGGGCTATATTTCATGCATTTCCCATTCTAACTTCTAAATCATTGTTGGTGGTGGGTTAAAACTTCAAAATAGTTTTTTTGAGAATTCCCTTCAATGTTCTTATCATTTGGAAAATGGCTTCTTTCCTCCAATGCTCGGGGCTACTCAGCCGCAGCAGTAATGATGTCACTGTGTTGAAATGGGAGCAGATGTGATTTTTTTTACAGAGCTGCGGGTCAGTCTTTACTGGACAGTCAACAATCACTTGCCAGTCTATTTGCTCAATGGTAGACGGCTAGTCTCCTAGCACTGTTTACTCAGAGGCGGCGCCCCAGTCACTCGCCGGGCAGGCCATCGATACTGTTGTGGCTTGAGAGTTGCTGCTGTAGGCCAGGGATGGCCTTTCGCTTGGTAGCAAGGCCTAACTGGATGGTACGTTAGGCCAGCAGTACCGACACCAATGTCTATACATTGAGCAAGTTAGGCCAACAGTACCAATGTTTATACATTTAACCAGTTGGGCCAACAGTACCAATGTTTATACATTTAACCAGTTAGGCCATCAGTACCAATGTTTATACATTTAACCAGTTAGGCCAACAGTACCAATGTTTATACATTTAACCAGTTAGGCCATCAGTACCAATGTTTATACATTTAACCAGTTAGGCCATCACTACCAATGTTTATACATTGAACCAGTTAGGCCATCAGTACCAATGTTTATACATTTAACCAGTTAGGCCAACAGTACCAATGTTTATACATTTAACCAGTTAGGCCAACAGTACCAATGTTTATACATTTAACCAGTTAGGCCAACAGCACCAATATTTATACATTTAACCAGTTAGGCCAACAGAACCAATATTTATAAATTTAACCAGTTAGGCCATCAGTACCAATGTTTATACATTGAACCAGTTAGGCCAACAGTACCAATATTTATACATTTAACCAGTTAAGCCAACAGTATCGATGTTTATACATTTAACCAGTTAGGCCAACAGTACCAATGTTTTATACATTTAACCAGTTAGGCCATCAGTACCAATGTTTATACATTGAACCAGTTAGGCCATCAGTACCAATGTTTATACATTGAACCAGTTAGGCCATCAGTACCAATGTTTATACATTGAACCAGTTAGGCCAACAGTACCAATATTTATACATTGAACCAGTTAGGCCAACAGTACCAATATTTATACATTTAACCAGTTAGGCCATCAGTACCAATGTTTATACATTTAACCAGTTAGGCCATCAGTACCAATATTTATACATTGAACCAGTTAGGCCAACAGTACCAATGTTAATACATTTAACCAGTTAGGCCAACAGTACCAATGTTTATACATTGAACCAGTTAGGCCATCAGTACCAATGTTTATACATTGAACCAGTTAGGCCAACAGTACAAATATTTATACATTTAACCAGTTAGGCCAACAGTACCAATGTTTATACATTTAACCAGTTAGGCCAACAGTACCAATGTTTATACATTTAACCAGTTAGGCCATCAGTACCAATGTTTATACATTGAACCAGTTAGGCCATCAGTACCAATGTTTATACATTGAACCAGTTAGGCCATCAGTACAAATATTTATACATTGAACCAGTTAGGCCAACAGTACCAATATTTATACATTTAACAAGTTAGGCCATCAGTACCAATGTTTATACATTTAACCAGTTAGGCCATCAGTACCAATGTTTATACATTGAACCAGTTAGGCCAACAGTACCAATGTTTATACATTTAACCAGTTAGGCCAACAGAACCAATATTTATAAATTTAACCAGTTAGGGCAACAGTACCAATGTTTATGCATTTAACCAGTTAGGCCAACAGTACCAATGTTTATGCATTTAACCAGTTAGGCCAACAGAACCAATATTTATACATTGAACCAGTTAGGCCAACAGTACCAATCTTGATACATTGAACCAGTTAGGCCAACAGTACCAATATTTATAAATTTAACCAGTTAGGCCAACAGTACCAATATTTATACATTTAACCAGTTAGGCCAACAGTACCAATGTTTATACGTCGTTGTAAGCTAAGTAAAATGACGGATAATATTTACATTCCTATAGAAACAAAAAGTTTAATAAATTTGGTGAAAGGAAAATATTGATCCATTTTGTGCATATCCCAATGTGTAACTTAGGGGTTCTCAACCAAGAATGCCAGCACCCCTAGTCCTTAGCGAGGTGCAGTGTCAGGTGGTGCAGGGTCAGGTGGTGCGGGTCTACCCACAAGTTAGTTTTATTTGCACTTTTTTTAATGGTGGGGTGCGGGAAATATGTTCTAAAATAGAGATGTGGCTTGGGGTAAAGTAATGAAATCTTAAAAAAGAAGGGGGGGGGGGAATCGCTTTCGGTAAGTCAACGGAAAGTGTCACTGTAAAAAAACAATCACTGAAAAACCTATTATTTACCGTATTTTTTTTTTTTTATTTTTTTTTTAGACTATATAAATTTCTATTATGGATTAAATATCAGTAAATGGATGTAAGAGACGACTGATTATGGTCTTTGTTCGAGTCTCGCTTGGGATAAAGCCTGTGTGTGTTATTTGTGTTACATAAACGTGTTATAACGACACATTTAAGGCATAAGGAACTCCTCTGAACGGCGGTCCCAAATTAAGAGGAGAATACTATTCGATATAAACCATTCAAATGGACTTTGAAATAAAATTACGGCGTATGCTGCCGTATGTTGGCCGTAAGTTGCCTTATGTTGGCCGTATGCTGCCGTATGTTGGCCGTATGCTGCCGTATGTTGGCCGTATGCTGCCGTTTGTTGGCCGTATGCTGCCGTATGCTGCCGTATGTTGCCGTATGCTGTTGCCGTATGTTGGCCGTATGCTGCCGTATGTTGCCGTATGCTGCCGTATGTTGCCGTATGCTGCCGTATGTTGCCGTATGCTGCCGTATGTTGGCCCTATGCTGCCGTATGTTGGCCGTATGCTGCCGTATGTTGGCCGTATGCTGCCGTATGCGGTCCACAAAAAGCTTTCTGCGTGACTTTTTTTTCTTCCGTACAACCAAGCGCATCAGCACCTTTAAAAAAAAATCCTTTACTCATGAAGAAAGATGAGAAAAGTTGAATAGTTTAAATACATATTATAAGCAACCGTACCATTTGGTCTCACATTAAAATATGGGTTTAAAATGCATAGCATTTAACTGTTACTCTTAAATTATGACGCAATATTATATTCAGGTATGCGCCAAAATGAATCTTTGTATTTTGTATTTATCAAAATAATTCGTGGAAGGGCTCTAGCCCGTGCCTCCATTTTGGCTTCGGAGCCTTTGATTCTCCCCCCCCCCCCCCCCCCCCCATCCANCCCCCCCCCCCCCCCGATTTAGTGCATATGCCAGGTACAGTGATGTTTGAATGTTTGTTATTGTCAGCTGTCACTGTGCCAAAAGCACTTTCTATCGTTATGTGTAGTGTTTGTGGGGGCGGCAAACTTAAAATCTGCACCGCACCGGGTGGCACAGTGTCACGCTATGCCACCGTCTATAATATGCTAAATACACGACATATGTGTTCTGTGATAGCTGAATGTAAGAACCTCTAGACACAGTTTCCCTTAAGACAACTGGTTTGAAAAAATTTAAAGCTGTGAGGCACACTGGGGAAAGGGTTGGCGAGAATCGGATGTAGGGTTCTATACTGTCGCATGGGGTGTAACTCCACATGCCTGGCGAGCTTATATTAGATCAGCTAAGCTATTGGAAAGCTGAGCAGAAAGTGAGTGCTCTGCCCTTGCCGTTGACTGGGGATTTCATGGTGTGTGTGAAACACTGCAGTTGCTATCAGTGGAGATTTATTCACTAACATGCATTTTCATGTACGCAATCAGCTCCTTTGTCAGGTTCGATATTAAGAAGGGACCTGTTTGTGTGTGTTAGCCGAAATGTGTGAGTGTAAGGATGGGTGAGTGGGTGTGGGAAATGTGGGTAAGCGGGTGAGTGGACATGTGGATGGGATGGTAGGCTGTGGATAAGGATGAGTGCGTGAGGATGGATGGGTGTGTCGATAGGTGGAGATTTTTGGGTGGTTTGGACTTGTGTGCGAGAGAGTGTGTGTATGCTTGTGTGTGTGTGTGTGCGAGAGAGTGTGTATGCTTGTGTGTGTGTGCGAGAGTGTGTGTATGCTTGTGTGTGTGTGTGTGCGAGAGAGTGTGTATGTGTGTGTGTGTGTGCATGTGTGTGTGTGTGCGAGAGTGTGTGTATGTGTGTGTGTGAGAGCGAGAGTGTGTGTGTGAGTGTGTGCGTGTGTGTGTGTGTGTGTGTGTGTGCG
>CAXITT010000507.1:297011-322983 GCA_964033795.1 Lymnaea stagnalis | reverse complement strand
GGGTAATGGTGTGCTGGACATGTTAGTGGAAGGGATTGCATGTGGGTAATGGTGTGCTGGACATGTTAGTGGAAGGGATTGCATGTGGGTAATGGTGTGCTGGACATGTTAGTGGAAGGGATTGCATGTGGGTAATGGTGTGCTGGACATGTTAGTGGAAGGGATTGCATGTGGGTAATGGTGTGCTGGACATGTTAGTGGAAGGGATTGCATATGGGTAATGGTGTGCTGAACATGTTAGTGGAAGGGATTGCATGTGGTTAATGGTGTGCTGGACATGTTAGTGGAAGGGATTGCATGTGGGGAATGGTGTGCTGGACATGTTAGTGGAAGGGATTGCATGTGGGTAATGGTGTGCTGGACCTGTTAGTGGAAGGGATTGCATTTGGGTAATGGTGTGCTGGACATGTTAGTGGAAGGGATTGCATATGGGTAATGGTGTGCTGGACATGTTTGTGGAAGGGATTGCATGTGGGTAATGGTGTGCTGGACATGTTAGTGGAAGGGACTACATATGGGGAATGGTGTGCTGGACATGTTAGTGGAAGGGATTGCATATGGGGAATGGTGTGCTGGACATGTTAGTGGAAGGGATTGCATATGGGGAATGGTGTGCTGGACATGTTAGTGGAAGGGATTACATATGGGTAATGGTGTGCTGGACATGTTAGTGGAATATATTGCATATGGGTAATGGTGTGCTGGACATGTGTTTAGTATTTTTAACCTATGGATCAACAAATGTTTTCAATGAAATTTCTCCAGGTTTTTGTCTTTAATTTTTAATTGAAACAAGTGTTGATCCGGTTAATGGCGACTTGTTAGTTTGAATGGCTTACTGCAAGCAGTTTGAAATAGCGCACCAGTTTCAGGGACGGGAACATGAGATTATGAGCAATCAGTGATACGTTGAGATTCCCTGGATCATGTGGACATGGAGGCGCCGTGTTGGGCCAGTATATTGATGGACGAGTCTTTAACTAGTCAGGTCATCGAGGTCCTTGTGAAATTGATCGGTCTGGTGCTTAGGGGAGGGGTTTAATGCCTAAGGCTTTTCTCATTGTCACACTCAAGGCTGGACAAGTACGCCCTCACCACGGCTGTGTCCGGTCACTTATGACAAGATAATACTAGGCCACGCATGACAGCATGGCAGTACCCACACGTGACAGTATGGTATACCAACACATGACAGTATGGCAGTACTAACAAATGAAAGTATGGCAGTACCAAATCATGACAGTATGGCAGTACCAACACTTGACAGTATGGCAGTACCCTCACATGACATTATGGAAGTACTAACACATGACAGTATGGCAGTACTCACACATGACAGTATGGCAGTACCCACACATGACAGTATTACAGTACTAACAAGTGACAGTATGGACGTACTAACACATGACAGCATGGACATACTAACAAATGAGAGCATGGCAGTACCAACACATGACAGTATGGCAGTACCCACACATGACAGTATTGCAGTACCCACACATGACAGAATTGCAGTACCCACACTTGACAGTATGGCAGTACTAACACATGACAGTATGGCAGTACTAACACATGATAGTAATGCAGTACCAACACTGACAGTATGGCAGTACCCACACATGACAGTATAGACGTACTAACACATGACAGTATGGCAGTACCCACACATGACAGTATGGCAGTACCAACACATGACAGTATGGCAGTACCAACACATGACAGTATGGCAGTACCCACACATGACAGTATGGCAGTACCAACACATGACAGTATGGCAGTACTCACACATGACAGTATGGCAGTACCCACACATGACAGTATTACAGTACTAACAAGTGACAGTATGGACTTACTAACACATGACAGCATGGACATACTAACAAATGAGAGCATGGCAGTACCAACACATGACAGTATGGCAGTACCCACACATGACAGTATTGCAGTACCCACACATGACAGAATTGCAGTACCCACACATGACAGTATGGCAGTACTAACACATGATAGTATGGCAGTACCAACACTGACAGTATGGCAGTACCCACACATGACAGTATAGACGTACTAACACATGACAGTATGGCAGTACCCACACATGCCAATATGGCAGTACCAACACATGACAGTATGGCAGTACCAACACATGACAGTATGGCAGTACCAACACATGACAGTATGGCAGTACCCACACATGACAGTATCCACACATGACAGTATGGCAGTACCTACACTTGACAGTATGGCAGTACCCACACATGAAAGTATGGCAGTACCGACACATGACAGTATGACAGTACCCACACATGACAGTATAGACGTACTAACACATGACAGTATGGTAGTACCCACACATGACAGTATTGCAGTACCCACACATGAAAGTATGGCAGTACCCACACATGACAGTATGGCAGTACCCACACATGAAAGTATGGCAGTACCAACACTTGACAGTATGGCAGTACCCACACATGACAGTATTGCAGTACCCACACATGACAGTATGACAGTACTAACACATGACACTATGGACTTACTAACACATGACAGCACGGCAGTACCCACACATGGCAGTATGGCAGTACCAACACATGACAGTATTGCAGTACCCACACATGAAAGTATGGCAGTACCCACACATGACAGTATGGCAGTACCCACACATGAAAGTATGGCAGTACCCACACATGACTGTATGGCAGTACCCACACATGACAGTATGGCAGTACCCACACGTGACAGTATGACAGTACCCACACATGACAGTATAGACGTACTAACACATGACAGTATGGTAGTACCACAAATGCCAATATGGCAGTACCAACACGTGACAGTATGGCAGTACTAACATGTGACAGTATGGCAGTACCCACACTTGACAGTATGGCACTACCATCACATGACAGTATGGCAGTACTAACACATGACAGTATGGCAGTTCTCACACATGACAGTATGGCAGTTCTCACACATGACAGTATGGCAGTACCCACACTTGACAGTATGGCAGTACCATCACATGACAGTATGGCAGTACTAACACATGACAGTATGGCAGTTCTCACACATGACAGTATGGCAGTTCTCACACATGACAGTATGGCAGTATTCACTACTGACTCTTTGTTCGTCAAGACAAAATTTGGCTCACTTATGACAGATAAGTAGTAGCCACTGGTCACTCACAGTTCATCAAGATAACATTTGGCCCACTTATGACGGATAAGTAGTAGCCACTGGTCACTCATAGTACTAAGTTAATCAAGATAACACTTGGCCCACAAATTACATTAAGTCTTGACCCACACATGACAATATGGGATTACCCACACATGACAGTGGGGTAGTACCCACACATGACAGTGTGGCCATCCCCACACACAACATTATAGAAGTATACACATGACAGTACCCACTGCTAGTTTAATTCTTGAGTTAAAGAAATATTTAAAGTGCCCCATAATTACAAAAATGTTGAGAATCCCTGCAATGTTTTCGGGCTGATGACGGAGCGCAGATAATGTATCTTGCTAGCTGCTCTGTTGAACATGATCTCTGAAGGAGCTTGCTAGCTGCTCTGTTGAACATGATCTCTGAAGGAGCTTGCTAGCTGCTCTGTTGAACATGATCTCTGAAGGAGCTTGCTAGCTGCTCTGTTGAACATAGTTTCTGAATGAGCTTGCTAGCTGCTCTGTTGAACATAGTTCCTGAAGGAGCTTGTCAGTTATCAGTGGTGTGAAAATAGCTGAATGAATTTCTCTAACAGTAGTTGGTTCAAGAATGTCTCTAACAGTAGTTGGTGTATGTATGTATAGAGAATGTCTATAGCAGTAGTTGGTATATGTATGTATAGAGAATGTCTATAGCAGTAGTTGGTATATGTATGTATACAGAATGTCTATAGCAGTAGTTGGTATATGTATGTATACAGAATGTCTATAGCAGTAGTTGGTATATGTATGTATACAGAATGTCTATAACATTGTTGATGTATGTATAATATAGAGAACTTCTATAACAGTAGTTAGTGTACATATGTATACAGAATTACTTTAACAGTATTTGGTGTATGGAAGTATTAAGAGTATTTATCCAGAATGTATGTACAAGCAATGTATTTTAATGAACATGGTTTGATGTACACATCAAGTTTCTTCCCTTTCCTGTTCTGACTGATTCTGTACACATCCTGAAGTGGTTAATATGTCTTGCCTAGTTGTATTCAACACCAACCTGTACCAGTGTACTACCATTTGTGTACAAGATTAACTTGTACCAATGTACAACAGTTTAATGTACGCACAGTATTAACATTAGGACATCTCAAAACTCAATTAACTAGGTGTCTTTGAAAAGCATGATACTTTAATAAACGAACTCAACCAAACTACAAACCATTCCAGCTACCAACAACTACAGTCATGTCATGGCCACAATGTGTAGGACATGGTCAGAAATACAGTCATGTCATGGCCACAATGTGTAGGACATGGTCACAAATACAGTCATGTCATGGCCACAATGTGCAGGACATGTTCAATAGAAGGCATCCATGAAAAAAACAACATGAGATTAAGGAAAACTATTTTATAAATAAAAAGCTTACAATGATAAAAAAAATAACTAGATGAGTTCCAATAACTTATTGCTACTAAAAAGCCACTGGCAATTTTATGGAAAGTTTGAAGATCTTGAATGAGTAAAGTTTGAAGATCTTGAGTGAGTCAGGCAGACACTTGATACAATCCATTGCAAGAATAGTGGCATCAAAAGACATCAAGTGTGTGCAGTGTGTGTGGGTGGGGTGGGTGGTGGGGTTAGGTTTGTGTGCTCGGTAATAGAATTCAGTGTAAGAATCACTATAAGGCAGCAGGTTTCAAACTTTTTTTATTATGTTGAAACTAAATCCCAAAATTCTTTGACATATTCTATGTTTGAACCTACATGAACACACAACACATCTCTTAAGCTGTTTGGGCAGAAGCAGCTAGTCTAAGTCAATGACTAGTCATATTTTATTCAATTAAGTGTAATGACACACACATTTATCATGCATACCCACACATGAAGGGTTTTAAGGATTGTAGCTAGGTATTAATGTCATTGAATAAATCTAAAATAAGGAGAAATAACTGATTTGGGGGGTGATTTGACCAACAATGTCAAACACATGGCACTTATAATTTATAATAGAATCCATATCAGCTAGTCAAATAATTATGATCAATACCACAACTTTAAAACACCCAATACTTAATTAAAAGCTGAATATAAACTTTATTTAGTGTGTTTTGAGAAAAAAGCATGTTAAAAAAGTACATTCTATGGAGACTTTGTTATCTCATTCTATGGAGAATTGGCTATCTCATTCTATGGAGAATTGGCTATCTCATTCTATGGAGAATTTGTTATCTCATTATAAGGAGAATTTGCTATTTCATTCTATGGTAAAAGAAGAAGTTAATGAAGGGTCAAAGAGGTCAGGGATCAAAGTGTTTAGGGGTCAAAGAGTTCAAAGGTTGTGTCTGGTTCTATCATCAGAATGTGTCTTCCATTAAAAAAAACATATGACAATTATGTGGATTGGGAAAGTAGATCACATTTTAGGAAGAATTGAATCACGTTAAAAAATTAACAAATGTTTATACCTTGCTGTCAACAAATATTTGGCACAGTCAAACCAACTGTTAGCAGAATAACTTTGATAACATTTAATCAAGTTTGTGAAGACCAGTTTCTAGGCTGGCACGATTTGGGTGACAGAGAGACCAAACACATGGCAACATCACTCAATCAGGAGACCAAACACATGGCGACATCACTCAATCAGGAGGCCAAACACATGGCGACATCACTCAATCAGGAGGCCAAACACATGGCAACATCACTCAATCAGGAGGCTAAGCACGTGGCAACACCACTCAATCAGGAGGCTAAACAGATGGCAACATCACTCAATCAGGAGACCAAACACATGGCAACATCACTCAATCAGGAGACCAAACACATGGCAACATCACTCAATCAGGAGACCAAACACATGGCAACATCACACAATCAGGAGGCCAAACACATGGTGACATCACTCAATCAGGAGACCAAACACATGGCAACATCACTCAATCAGGAGACCAAACACATGGCAACATCACTCAATCAGGAGACCAAACACATGGCAACATCACTCAATCAGGAGACCAAACACATGGCAACATCACTCAAACAGGAGACCAAACACATGGCAACATCACACAATCAGGAGGCCAAACACATGACATCACTCAATCAGGAGACCAAACACATGGCAACATCACTCAACTGCATTCACCTAAATATTACAACAACACAAACCAAAGTTGAGCAGACCACAGAAAAGTTGTACATCAAATCAGCAAACATATTAAATTTGTGTCACCAACTTAACTCACACAATCAGCAACTTACTAGTACTAACACTACTTTCAATTGAATGTTCCAAAATCTGATTGTAAACACTGGTGTGATCAGATCCCATTGATTGAATATGCCCTGGGTTACTAATCCTTTTCAACTGGACAAACAAGTCTTTAGTTTATAAGATATAAAAAAAAAATAGCAAAAGTTGGCCTTGAGTTTGATGCACTTTTTTACAAAAATGGTCTTTAAACTGGACCGCTTTCTCTTCTTTAGTAATAAAAGGTTGAGATATAGACAGTCAACTGTTTTCATATTAATAATAAATATAGAAATAGTCTGACAACTGTTTTCATAGTAATAATAAATATAGAAGAATTAGTCAACTCTTTTCTATCAACTGTTTTCTATAATAATAATATGTACAGATATAGTCAGCCAACTGTTTTCCCACAGTACTAACAGATACAGATATAGCCAGCCAAGACACAGTTGCCTATCATGAAAATAGTCTAAAATGTAACTATATATAAGATCACATTGTCTTTGTGGTGTAATGGTTCTACTATAGTTCCATAAATCCAGGCTGCTCAGGGAATGAATTGACTTCCATTTCTATTTCGCTAGATGCCTAAATCTCATAACAATTGTACGATGAAACACAGACTTTATGGTATTTTTGGGTGCACTGGTTGACTGGTATGAAAGTTTATGGTATTTGAGTGCACTGATTGACTGGTATGAAATTTTATGGTATCTGAGTGCACTGGTGACTGGTAAGAAAATATGATTTGCAATGCTCAAATCTGTCACTGCCGTCTTACAGCTGCACACAGAACTGAACTGATTTGTCTCTGCAGTGAGCTGATCACACCTGGCTGTGAGAATGTATGTTTATTTGTAAGGATATATCAGGAGACGAACTGACAGCTTCTCCATCACATACTGAGCTTTGCTGGCACTGAACACGGGGCTGAACAGCAGCCACAGGGGACGACGTGGGGTGAAATGTTGTCACCAGAGAGTCAGTGGCCCCACAGAGCCTGGGCACCAGACGATGTCTGGTAGCGTGGCCGACGTGGTTGCGGCACACCAGCGTTTGTTGGCGGCAGTGCTGCTCCTCATTTGAGCTCGTGTGAGGGTCGGCAACATTATCACAGTAGTGACCAGTGGAGTGGACATCAGAGCCGGCTTCTTCCCATCCACCAAAGTTCCAGTTGGTGTGTTGGGCGGAGCTGACCTGGCATTCCCCATTGGTTAAGTTCTCCCCCCTGGCTAAGTTCTCTCCCCCGCACACTGTGTGCCGGCTCTTTCCTTTCCCCCTGGCCCGGTACTGTAGCCCGGGAAACTCGTCCTGAGCCTCGGGCACGTCTTTAAAACAGTGATACCTGATGGCGGCCTCGATGAGCTCCTGGACCTGGGGGAAGTTCTTAAAACTGGCCGTGGTGTGGAGATGGTACAGAACCCGCCGAGGCAGGCGAGGGTACCGGATGGAAGCGAGAATCTCTTGGATGCGAACCTTGTCTTGGAGTTTGTTTTTCTTCATCCAGTCCGTGGCCGCCACCAGGATGAGATTTTCCTCACAGAGACACTCGTCAGACCTCAACAAGTCCCTCACCGTTAGCCAGGTGCAGCTGATCCAGCGCTCTGTGCGGATCAACTCGGCGAATCTCCGGCCGAGTATGGCGAACGCCGTGCGCCTGGTCTCCTCTCTGTACATGTCCTCCTCGTACAGGTCACCCACGACCGCCAATGAGAGTGTGGGTGGAGGGTTGGCACAGTTTGTGTCCACACTCAGGCATTTGTGGAGCAGTTGAACTATGTAGTTCTCACAGTGGTTCGCCAGGGCGTTGACGCCATATTTGATGGACAGTTTAAAGAGGGGCACCACGTAATCCCTGTGCAACCAAACAGCGCCGCTGTAAATGAAATAGAGGAATCTGCTGAAGACGGCACCGCATTCCGGCTCCTCCAGGAGGTGCAGCACGGGTTTACTGCTGTTCTCTGCCGGGGCCGTCGCCATGCTCGTGATGAGGGCGGCCAGGCGCTCGCTCTTGAGTCCCACGATCATTTTGTGGGCGTGGAACAGCACTTCCCCGTGGTTGATGTCCAGGATGATGTCGCTGAGAGACTCGTTGTTGAACAGGGCCTCGAACGACTGGGCCGTCTTGACCTTCTTGCTGGTGTCGCTGAGGCTGGCGTCGCTGTCGTCATTGTCAGGAGGGCGGGACGGGTCAGGGTACACGGATGCCGGGGCACTGAACCGTTTCATGACTCGGTGCATCGGCCAGCATCAGGTGCACCAGGCGGCATCAGGTGCGTCAACCGGCATCGTCCACACCTGACATCAACGGAAATTCTCAGAAGTGCTGGAGTTGGCTTGAAATGGGCACACACTGTAGACACATTATTTACACCTGGAATAAATAACAGTCAATATTATTCACACAAAGTCAACAGTTCATTTATTATGAAACGCTATGATATAGAAAGAGCATTAACAAATGAGGCTAGTTGGGATACTTACTTACTGGTGAATATAATCTATGGGATGTACAGTGGTGAGATATAGAGTGCCGCCTTAACAGTTGAGCTCTAGATATAGAGTGCCGCCTTAACAGTTGAGCTCTACACACAAAATCAAGCCTATACTGAAAGCATCTCCAACATACTTACAAACAGTTATAAATTCGGAGAATCTGTAGAGCCTACAGGGCGATGGTTGATTGAACGGCCACAATTCGTGGTGTGTGTGTGTGGAGGGTGGGTGGGTGTGTGTGGGGGAGATGGGGTTGCTCGCATTTTAAGCCCGCTGAATGTTGACAGTTGATCTCAATTGAACATTCCCATCAGGGAAGCAGCACACATCGATCTGTATGACTAAACACGTACAGCCGATATTGATTGGTCTACCTGCGTGTGTAACACTAATAGCCTCTCTGCTAGTGGTACCACTGTCAGAGACTGCTAACACTAATAGCCTCTCTGCTAATGTTAAAACTGTCAGAAACTGCTCAGTTTTCTCACGAGACTTCTCATCTCGCCACTCGTTCAATGGCTTCAGCCTCGCGTTTATAGGGTTTTGTGGACTGGAGAATGATGGCTTGATCTTAGTGAGTAGGATGGGTGATGTTAGTGGGTAGGATGGGTGATGTTAGTGGGTAGGATGGGTGATGCTAGTGGGTAGGATGGGTGATGTTAGTGGGTAGGATGGGTGATGTTAGTGGGTAGGATGGGTGATGTTAGTGGGTAGGATAGTGTTAGTGGTTAGAGTAGATTGTGTTAGTGGTTAGAATAAATTGTGTTAGTCGTCAGAACAGATGGTGTTAACTAACCACGGTACAATGGTAAAGATAGAGATGGAAGCCAACTGAACACAAAATATTAACCTTAACTCATAAATCGGCCAAACCTCAAGAGTGTTGGACAAAATCACGTGATTTCCAGGTTGAATCACTTAACTGCTCTATCTCACCACCACCACCCCCCCCAACACTTTTTTGTTTGTTTCTCCTTTTAAAAAAAAAAAAAAAAAAAAAAACACTTTTTTGTTTGTTTCTCCTTTTAAAAAAAAAAAAAAAAAAAAAGTAGTTTTTTTAGACGATTTACAGAAAGTTCAATCAGCAGATTTGAAGCATCAGTCTCCGGTGTCAAAGACAGGGGAAACTGAGAGTCATGTTTGTACAGACTACAACACTGGTGGCAGCACTCGTCTGGCATAACACAGGGTGCCGTGTACTCGGGTACTCGGTATGCTTCAGTCAACGTTGCATGGCTCACTGTGCCGGGTACTCAGTATACTTCATTCAACGTTGGTACGGCTCACTGTGCCGGGAACTCGGTATGTTTCAGTCAACGTTGGTATGGCTCACTGTACCGGGTACTCGGTATGTTTCAGTCAACGTTGGTATGGCTCAATGTGCCGGGTACTCGGTATGTTTCAGTCAACGTTGGTACGGCTCATTGTGCCGGGTACTCGGTATGTTTCAGTCAACGTTGTTACGGCTCACTGTACCGGGTACTCGGTATGTTTCAGTCAATGTTGGTATGGGTCACTGTGCCGTGCACTCGGTATACTTCATTCAACGTTGGTATGGCTCACTGTGCCGGGTACTCGGTATGTTTCAGTTAACGTTGGTATGGCTCACTGTACCGGGTACTCGGTATGTTTCAGTCAACGTTGGTATTGCTCACTGTGCCGGGTACTCGGTAATACTCGGATGTTGCCGTCAACGACATTTTCAAGCCAAAATATTGGACTGTTTTTCATTATTCAATAATATTTTTGTGGAGACAAAGAGATAAATGGCGTAAGAAGGGGCTGAGGGGTCTGTCCGCCCCTGACAGCTCTTTGTGATCTTAAAGGCGGCATGTTTTACCACCTGCGGGTTTTTCACAATTTTTTTTTTTTGTTGCCCTCTTTGATAACTAATTCTCAGCTAAGTGCTAATTTTTAATTTTGTTTCTGTTTTTTCTGTTGTTTGTTTCCTGACGAAAGCTTCCTGTCGACACGTTCGTTGTTTTGTTCCGTTTCATTTTTTGTTTCGTTCTTTTTTTTCAGGTTTGACTATACTTTGTTTCAATATTTTATTTTTTGCTAACCTGACTGCAGCCTCTACCTCTACTACTACTAAACAAGGATGCAGTCGTTTTGGTTGTGTTGTCATGGGGAATCCCCGATTATTGGTGCACATTTCATCACTTTATCATGTGACATCAGCAAGTTGATATGTGAACTATTGTGAATGGAAGCCACTTTCTACCAACGTGGTGAAAAGGCAGATTAGATTCTGTGCAGATCAAAATACGTTGGTTCCAGTAAAGGTCGGCCGTAAACTATAGTTTTTGTTAATATATGCAACAATGAACTTTGGGAAAATTCATTTCTTTTAACCAAGTCCATTAATTTGGACAAGTCCATTAATTTGAAAGCAGGCAACCGCATTTCGTTAAGACTGGACAGGATTAGTTGTGAACAGAAGAAAATAGCCAACACATCTGATTGGAGTTTTGCTACGATAGGCCTGCCTACTGTAACGGTTCAGGACTTTTAAAAAAATAATAATACTAATAATAATTGTAAGGCATATTTGAGAAACTGCTATATACATTGAGGTGGTGCTTTAGTCAATAATATCCAGGGTTGTGGTGTTCATTGTTATGTCAGATACTGCTGTCAATTGGTTTGCCAGTTACTACTGTCAAATAGTATGTCACATTCTGCTAAAATTATTCAGATTCTTCTGTCCATTGGTACGAGGCCTCACACATATTATTGTATGACACAAAAATATGACATTTTTTACCTACTCCTACCCCTTATAAAGTTATATAACATGTCTATTGACAAACCCTTAAAATAGTCAATAAAATTTCTAGCAAAAAAAAAAAGTATTGTAAAAATTGGTACTATAAAAAATGTGTTTTGAGAAATTTTATGAAACAATTGTTACTGTAAACCAAATAAATGTTCATGCTACATAGAGTTCTGCAAGTTCTACAATACTCAGGCGAGCGTATCAAGCCGAGAACTAACAATAATAGTATTAATAGACTATTAAAACAAGATGAAACAGGCCACTTTCAAGCAAAAAGACAGAAATTATGTCTTACTAAAATTTGCCGATGTAAGTTAAAAATAACACTTTTTTTATCTAGGATAATAATTTCGTAAATTTTAAAATCCGAAACTTTGCAAAAATAAGAAATTTATTAACGTTTTTAAAATAATAGTTCTATCGCATTGCTCTCTACCACCCCCAACCCTTATAACACAACATAACAACATGATAAGCCACCAGCCTACCTCGCGTTACGTAACATGTGCACGGACCCACTGTGTCAGATTTCTCAAATAGCGTATGTAGATTCTGATGTTTTAATGTTACGCTACCATTTGAGAAACCGAGCGCGCATTTTCTACTTTTAAAAACCGCAATAGATTCGGTGAATGAATGCTAGTGTAGGCTAATGAACAGGTATGCCCGATAGTCACCTAGCTACTGAACTAATGTTAGTCACCTAGCTACTGAACTAATGTTAGTCACCTATCTACTGAACTAATGTTAGTCAACTATCTACTGAACTAATGCTCGTAACCAATCTAATGAACTAATGTTAGTCACCTATCTACTGAACTATTGTTAGTCACCTATCTACTGAACTAATGTTAGTCACCTATCTACTGAACTAATGTTAGTCACCTATCTACTGAACTATTAATGTTAGTCACCTAGCTACTGAACTAATGTTAGTCCCCTATCTACTGAACTAATGTTAGTCACATATCTACTGAACTAATGTTAGTCACCTTTCTACTAAACTAATGTTAGTCACCTAGCTACTGAACTAATGTTAGTCACATATCTACTGAACTAATGTTAGTCACCTTTCTACTAAACTAATGTTAGTCACCTAGCTACTGAACTAATGTTAGTCACCTAGCTACTGAACTAATGTTAGTCCCCTATCTACTGAACTAATGTTAGTCACCCATCTACTAAACTAATGTTAGTCACCTATCTACTGAACTAATGTTAGTCACCTTTCTACTAAACTAATGTTAGTCACCTAGCTACTGAACTAATGTTAGTCACCTATCTACTGAACTAATGTTAGTCACCTTTCTACTAAACTAATGTTAGTCACCTAGCTACTGAACTAATGTTAGTCACCTAGCTACTGAACTAATGTTAGTCACCTTTCTACTAAACTAATGTTAGTCACCTAGCTACTGAACTAATGTTAGTCACCTAGCTACTGAACTAATGTTAGTCACCCATCTACTAAACTAATGTTAGTCACCCATCTACTGAACTAATGTTAGTCACCTTTCTACTAAACTAATGTTAGTCACCTAGCTACTGAACTAATGTTAGTCACCTAGCTACTGAACTAATGTTAGTCACCTTTCTACTAAACTAATGTTAGTCACCCATCTACTGAACTAATGTTAGTCACCTTTCTACTAAACTAATGTTAGTCACCTAGCTACTGAACTAATGTTAGTCACCTAGCTACTGAACTAATGTTAGTCACCTTTCTACTAAACTAATGTTAGTCACCTAGCTACTGAACTAATGTTAGTCACCTTTCTACTAAACTAATGTTAGTCACCTAGCTACTGAACTAATGTTAGTCACCTAGCTACTGAACTAATGTTAGTCACCTAGCTACTGAACTAATGTTAGTCACCTAGCTACTGAACTAATGTTAGTCACCTATCTACTGAACTAATGTTAGTCACCTATCTACTGAACTAATGTTAGTCACCTAGCTACTGAACTAATGTTCGAATCTGCCACTACCAGTAACCAATCCAACTCTTAAAACCACTGTCACACACTTGGATCACAAGGAACATGTTCACTCACACACGTCACACTGCACTTAGGTCCAAGGCCAACGTGAACAGTTTCTTGTCACAATTCACTCTACAGCACACACAAAAAGTCTGTATTCTGACCTCTCACGATGTTCCAATGAAATCAACTTCACCTCCCGACCTTAATGAAGGCAACGCCGTCTTCACTGATCCTATCAATGCCGCGGTCCACCTTTCTCCCAGGTCTCTATTGCTGATCGTATCGCCCCATTCACCACTCGGTGAGCCAGGAGCCAACTTGGGCGACTCATGAAGCCATTGTTTACAATCGAGCCAGCAGACGAGAGAGTAAATTGTCAAAAGTGACCTCCCCTGTCAAGCCGTCCGCTTGCTTACGTTTTGGTCGTGTTGCCACTATCAACAACGGGCAGACCACTCTGCCGCACCGCGCCGTTTACGCATTGAAGATAATGGCCCTTGATAGATCATTTATTTCAAGCAAACACTCGGAGACCTGTTGGTCTGTACCAGGCTTCCGTAAGGTATACACTCCTTGGCTCCGGCATTCCATGGGAGAAGTGGGGGCCCGTCTAAACGGCCGATGTGGTGGTTACCGTGGGAGCAACTTCCTCACATTCCAGCCACGCCGCCGAGCCAGGGGCCGCCGCTGGAGATAGCGAGCTTTCTCCTAATAGTTTGGCTTGCTTCCCGCGGTGCATCGTTGCTTATCCCCCCTCCTCCTCCTCCCTCCCCCCACCCCACCTTTCCACCCCACGCCACAAGCTATGAACACGCTAGCTTAGAATTAGAATGACTGTAGGGGGGGTCGGGACACGTTTCTTATTGAACTATTTAGATCTATATCCGGGAGGGGGGTGTCTTTCCAAGCCATTTGATTGGCCCATCATTGGACGTCTATTGGATAATTTAAGTCAAGCCGCTTGATGGCATCACCACAACGGTGCCAGGACATGAGTTTCCCTCAGTGTTGTTACCGTAGTGTCCATAGTCACCATTGTCCCATAATATATGAGCTAAATTTATACTTGTATGAATTGCATGTGTTGCTTTAATTCTGTGGAGACATTATGTTATGATGCAGAAAATTATCTGCAAATTAAAAAAAAGTGAGAAAGTTTTGATAAAACCTTACTCCCCGACCCCCAAACCTCGATTTTGAGAACCGCTGCTTCCCCCCCCCCCCGCCCACACACCGATAGTTGGGGAACCGTTGCTGCTATCCCGAACATTTCTGTCGACAAAACCAGTTTACCTGTTTAAAGACGCCGACAAGGCTTTATGACTCTTTACGTAATGGACACTGTCCTCAAAGGCGTTGGTATCCTCTAGTCTAGTTGACTGCTCACTGTTGGTGGTCCAGGCAGCCACGGTGACGTCATGTTGTCACGTGACCGTACCAGTCCTCACGGACTAAATAGCATAATGTTAATGTCCATATAGGCTTTGTCATTTCTCCGACCGGAAAACGTCATAGCGTACTATTTTTAGAAGGTCGGCGGACAAATATTGCTTAAAACATGGCAGCTTATAGTGTGTTTCAGCACGTCGCTCGGACGATCCTTGTATCTAGAGTTACTGTTACATATGCCGTACGGGCAATGAAGTCCCATTTCAGAAAAAAGTTTTTAAAAAATGTGTTAAATATTTCGTAAAACAGAGTTGTAAACAAGTTTCACGGACACTTCGCTAACATAGTAATACTGAACAGTGTTGACATTTTGTCCGCGCTGAGTACCCGGATGATGAGTAATGATGACATCAGTTCTATTAATAGATGTCGGCCATTAATTGACAAGCCCTACTCAAAACTTGACCGCTGGCCAATGCCATTGAATTAATGTTGTAGCTGACAAGCATGAACCAATTCAGTAGTCCTCAACCTCGTAGTCTTAGAGATGCAGCTCTTAAAGGTGTTTGAATACAAGAGCATGGAACTACAAAAATAGTGCAGTCGTTCTCCCAATGCGTCCCTGCACTAATTCAAGATGATGTGTTTACTGGAACATCAACTAACAAATGATTACAGTAACAGCTGATTGCTCGAATCTGACGGTGCATAGATCTCCGCCCCCTTACTTTGACCAGCCAATCAAAATTTAGGAAAATGAGGGTCTATAAAATACGTCACGTAACTCCATGTCAATCAAACTGATGACTTTATGATTGAAAGGACTGATTGACATAATATAACGTCATTTGGTCATTTGTTTTTGCTTTGGACTGAGTGTAAATTAGGACAGGAAGAATTGATCAAGATATACATGGGTATGGGCTTATATTCATTGAAGGTGGCTCCATCGGTGACGTACCTGGATAATGCCGTGGATCCATCCGTGACGTACCTGGATAATGCCGTGGATCCATCGGTGACGTACCTTGATAATGCCTTGTATCCATCGGTGACGTACCTGGATAAAGCCGTGGATCCATCGGTAACGTACCTTGATAGTGCCGTGGATCCATCGGTGACGTACCTGGATAATGCCGTCTGGGGGCGAACACTCCCTAACACACACTAAACACTTTATTGTTAGGGAGTATATTATATTAACCACAGAGAGTGCCGCCTCCTTCGCACCCCAAGACTCGCCAGTGTCCTTAGCACCCCTAGATTCTCCAGTGTCCATAGCACCCCTAGACTCGCCAGTGTCCTTAGCACCCCTAGACTCGCCAGTGTCCATAGCACCCCTAGACTCGCCAGTGTCCTTAGCACCCCTAGACTCGCCAGTGTCCATAGCACCCCTAGACTCGCCAGTGTCCTTAGCACCCCTAGACTCGCCAGTGTCCTTCGCACCCCTAGACTCGCCAGTGTCCATAGCACCCCTAGACTCGCCAGTGTCCATAGCACCCCTAGACTCGCCAGTGTCCTTAGCACCTCATAGCACCCCTAGACTCGACAGTGTCCTTAGCACCCCTAGACTCGCCAGTGTCCTTAGCACCCCTAGACTCGCCAGTGTCCATAGCACCCCTAGACTCGCCAGTGTCCATAGCACCCCTAGACTCGCCAGTGTCCTTAGCACCCCTAGACTCGCCAGTGTCCTTAGCACCCCTAGATTCGCCAGTGTCCTTCGCTGACACGCTATACCTTGTTTCAGCCATAACTCACCATTTGACCTAGCTCACCCATCACTCACTAAATGACCTTGACCTTGTCTCACCATCTCTCATTAATTGACCTTGTCTCACTTACCACTTACTTACTTACCTAATGTATCATCCATCACTCGCGGCTTGACAATGTCTCACCATCACTCACCAATTGACCTTGGCTCATCCACCCATCACAAATGGACCTGGACTAACCCATCACATCCATCCTTCCCTGTTACTAACACATAGGCCACTGCACGAATGTCGTTTCCGTCTCACCTACTTAAAGCAATCTATGCGACATTTCTGTGTTTATTAAAATTGCTTTATTAACTAAAATGGTATTTTTATTCGAATTCTACATTTGAGTCTAAATTTGGTGACGGATGTGTTGCACACATACGCTGGCCAATGTGGCAATGAATCAATACTAATATTATGGCCACTTAGCTACACACTAAGAGTCCAGAGAGATTGTACATGTTGGTCATAAAGCTTTGTGGCAATGAAACAACGCTATGGCCACTGATCTACTAACTAAGAGTCCTATGACATTGTACATGTTGGTCATAAAGATTTGTGGCAATGAAACAACGCTATGGCCACTGATCTACTAACTAAGAGTCCAGAGAGATTGTACATGTTGGTCATAAAGCTTTGTGGCAATGAAACAACGCTATGGCCACTGATCTACTAACTAAGAGGCCTATATGACATTGTACATGTTGGTCATAAAGATTTGTGGCAATGAAACAACGCTATGGCCACTGATCTACTAACTAAGAGTCCTATGACATTGTACATGTTGGTTATAAAGCTTCGGTTCGTCGTTGATAAACTAATTCATCCTTATTATATAAATAATATAAATGTCAACTGTTTAGTTCGTTGTCAGTTGTGGTAGAAGTCTTGGAAGTGGTAGACGTAGTGGTAGTAATTTTGTAGTGGTAGACGTAGAAGTATTGGTAGTTGTAGAAGTCTTAGTAGTGGTAAACGTGTTGGTAGTAATTTGGTAGTTGTAGAAGTAGATGTAGAAGTCTTGGTAGTTAAGTTTTGTTAGTGGTAGAAGTAGAAGTCTTTTTAGTGGTAGAAGTAGAATTCTTGGTAGAAGTAGAAGTCTTGATGGTTGTAGAAGTCTTGGTAGTGGTAGAAGTAGCAGTCTTGGTAGTGGTAGAAGTAGAAGTAGAAGTCTTGGTAGTGTTAGAAGTAGAAGTCTTGGTAGTGGTAGAAGTAAAAGTCTTGGTAGTGGTAGAAATAAAAGTCTTGGTAGTGGTAGAAGTAGAAGTCTTGGTAGTGGTAGAAGTAGAAATCTTGGTAGTGGTAGAAGTAGAAGTCTTGGTAGTGGTAAAAGTAGAAGTATTGGTAGTGGTAGAGGTAGAAGTCTTGATGGTTGTAGAAGTCTTGGTAGTGATAGAAGTAGAAGCCTTGGTAGTGGTAGACGTAGTGGTAGTAATTTGGTAGTGGTAGACGTAGAAGTATTGGTAGTTGTAGAAGTCTTAGTAGTGGTAAACGTATTGGTATATAGTAATTTGGTAGTTGTAGAAGTAGAAGTCTTGGTAGTGGTAGAAGTCTTGATGGTTGTAGATATCTTGGTAGTGGTACAAGTAGAAGTATTGGTAGTGGTAGAGGTAGAAGTCTTGATGGTTGTAGAAGTCTTGGTAGTGGTAGAAGTAGAAGTCTTGGTAGTGGTAGAAATCTTGATGGTTGTAGAAGTCTTGGTAGTGGTAGAATTAGAAGTCTTGGTAGTGGTAGAAATCTTGATGGTTGTAGAAGTCTTGGTAGAGGTAGAATTAGAAGTCTTGGTAGTGGTAGAAGTAGAAGTCTTGGTAGTGGTAGAAATGTTGATGGTTTTAGAAGTCTTGGTAGTGGTAGAATTAGAAGTCTTGGTAGTGGTAGAAGTAGAAGTCTTGGTAGTGGTAGAAGTCTTGGTAGTGGTAGAAGTCTTGATGGTTGTAGAAGTCTTGGTAGTGGTAGAAGTCTTGATGGTTGTATAAGTCTTGGTAGTGTTAGAAGTCTTGGTGGTTGTAGAAGTCTTGGTAGTGTTAGACGTCTTGGTAGTGGTAGAAGTCTTGGTAGTGGTAGAAGTCTTGATGGTTGTAGAAGTCTTGGAAGTGGTAGAAGTCTTGATGGTTGTAGAGGTCTTGGTAGTGGTAGAAGTCTTGATGGTTTTAGAAGTCTTGGCAGTGGTAGAAGTCTTGATGGTTGTAGAAGTCTTGGTAGTGGTAGAAGTCTTGATGGTTGTAGAAGTCTTGGTAGTGGTAGAAGTCTTGATGGTTGTAGAAGTCTTGGTAGTGGTAGAAGTCTTGATGGTTGTAGAAGTCTTGGTAGTGGTAGAAGTCTTGATGGTTGTAGAAGTCTTGGCAGTGGTAGAAGTTTTGTTATTGAAAGGAGTGGGAAAGTTTTCCTCACATTTTAAAAACATGATGAGCATTGTCCATTTTCAAATCTTTAGTCCTCTCTTTTAAGCCAAGGCCCGGGCCATCTATTCTGATACATTTTACTCCATCAAAGTGTCAGCCAAAGTGATCAAATCAATATTGCAAGCGACGGAAGTTCAGGATAATTTAATATCATCAATCAGGTTTGTCGTCTAAAAGACAATGGGAATATTGAGGCAAACCGTGTTAGGGGTGTGCTTAAAGTTTAAGGTAACCTTCAATGACAGTATGGCAATCTGAAATTGAGATTACAAATAAAGGACTCCAAAAAATGACCATAAAAATGAGAAATATGCCAAAAAGTTAATTTATGTTTTCAGGATTACAAAGGCCCCCCCCCACCCCCCATCTCTAGCCATGGTTTTATCCCGATATTTCTATCTCATGTTTTGTGTTAACCTAACTACTAAAGAGCAAGGTGTAGGAGTTGTATCCCATGAGATGTCAGCTCACACAAGGAAGTGCTGCAGTTGTCTCTAGGGACACATGAAAGGTTGGGCGAGATTCTTTGAGGGATGCCGGTTGGGTGAGCCAGAGGGAAATTGCACATGTAGGATGTGCTCACGGTGAAAGCTAGAAGTAGAAGGCATTGCTGAAAGGTTGGTGGATTGACCGCTGGACACAACGGTGGAAGGGCTGGTGCACGAAATTGTGGAAGGTCGGTGGAAAAGCTGATTGACGAAGAGTTTATATTGGTTGAATGAAGGATAGGGGACAGTTGGAAGCCTTGTGGAGTATGTTTGGTGCACCTGCACAATGCCTTCCGGTGCACCTGCTTAGTGCATTCCGGTGCACCTGCACAGAGCATTGCCTGTGTCTGATTGGTGCACTTACACAGTGCATTGCCTGTGTCTGATTGGTGCACATACACAGTGCATTTGGTTCACTTACACAGTTTATTCAGTGAGTATGATAGGTGCACTTATACAGTGTATTCAGTGAGTATAATTGGTGCACTTACACAGTGTATTCAGTGAGTATGAGTGGTGCACTTACACAGTGTATTCAGTGAGTATAATTGGTGCACTTACACAGTGTATTCAGTGAGTATGAGTGGTGCACTTACTCAGTGTATTCAGTGAGTATAATTGGTGCACTTACACAGTGTATTCAGTAAGTATGAGTGGTGCACTTACACAGAGTATTCAGTGAGTATGAGTGGTGCACTTACACAGTGTATTCAGTGAGTATGATAGGTGCACTTATACAGTGTATTCAGTGAGTATAATTGGTGCACTTACAGTGTATTCAGTGATTATAATTGGTGCACTTGCACAGTGTATTCAGTGAGTATGAGTGGTGCACTTACACAGTGTATTCAGTGAGTATATAATTGGTCCACTTACACAGTGTATTCAGTGAGTATGAGTGGTGCACTTACACAGTGTATTCAGTGAGTATAATTGGTGCACTTACACAGTGTATTCAGTGAGTATGAGTGGTGCACTTACACAGTGTATTAAATGAGTATGAGTGGTGCCCTTACACAGTGTATTCAGTGAGTATGAGTGGTGCTCTTACACACAGTGTATTCAGTGAGTATGAGTGGTGCTCTTACACAGTGTATTCAGTGAGTATGAGTGGTGCCCTTACACAGTGTTTTCAGTGAATATGAGTGGTGCTCTTACACAGTGTATTCAGTGAGTATGAGTGGTGCCCTTACACAGTGTATTCAGTGAGTATGAGTTGTGCACTTACACAGTGTATGAAGACTTAAAGGACGTCAAGAAAAATCTACTTGGCAAACGTTGAACATACCATCTACCATTGTTAAAATACAAAGCTCCCCCCCCCCACCGTTAATGCTGGTAAAATAATTGAAATAGCCCGGTGATCCCCCCCCTGCTCCGCTACAAAGAACTATTCCTTATTAAAATACAAAGCCCCCCCCCCCCCACCGTTAATGCTGGTAAAATAATTGAAATAGCCCGGTGATCCCCCCCCTGCTCCGCTACAAAGAACTATTCCTTATGTTATTGGTAGAGCCCCCCCCCACCCCGCCCCGGGGCCCAGATTGTAGTGATGTTCGCCAACCAGCATGACGTGTGTATGTAAAAAAATGTAGTTAGATTTCATTGTGTTTATCTTTCTCTCTCTATCTTGTCTCTCCATCTCCTCCTCCCGGTGCCATCAACAGGAGTCAATGACTTAAACAACTGGCGCGCACCTGTCACGTGACGCTTGCAGTGCCCCAAAGGTTCTCAAACAGCGTCTAAAGCTGCAATGTCAAGGACTTGTGACAACGCTATACAAATGAGGGCTAGCTCAATAATACTCATCAATTTTGATGAAGTGGGCAGTTTTGGTATTTTCTTTTAAACTGGCTATTCATCAACCCATCGCAGGATCGTGATTCTAACAAGCATTCTGCCCATGAATGAAACACCTCTTTATTGTTTGGTGGTAAGAGGTGACCAAGTTAACAGAAGACTCACCGATAGTTCCGATAGTCTTTGGTAGCATCACTCCATTTGTAACCCAAAAAGTCAGACTTTAAGACCAAAAATAGGGCTATCCCTTACGACTCGAGTAATGAATAACGACATGCTTCAACCCAACAACACTGGGAATGTTACATGAAGTCACGTGACTATATGGTGCACTGGGAATGTTACATGGATGGTCCTCAGTGTAGCAACTGTCACATGGATGGTCCTCAGCAACTGTCACATGGATGTACTCAGCAACTGTCACATGGATGGTCCTCTGCAACTGTCACATGGATGGTCCGCAGTGTAGCAACTGTCAATGGATGGTCCTCAGTGTAGCAACTGTCACATGGATGGTCCTCAGTGTAGCAACTGTCACATGGATGGTCCTCAGCAACTGTCACATGGATGGTCCTCAGCAACTGTCACATGGATGGTCCTCAGCAACTGTCACATGGATGGTCCTCAGTGCAGCAACTATCACATGGATGGTACTCAGCAACTGTCACTGTCACATGGATGGCCCCCAGTGAGTAGCAACTGTGACAGAGATTGTCCTTAATGCAGTGACTGTGACATTGGTAACTTGGTGACAATATGAGTGAGTGGCGATTGTTGCTGCAGTGTGTATTGACAATAGTATTGATTGAACTGTGTGACATGATTGTCCTGTGTGACATGATTGTCCTGTGTTGTTGCCATGTTGTATGACTGAACGTGGTGAGTTGTTTTCAGGAATGTTTCAACTTAAATGTGCGAATATTGGTTGGAGAACGGGAGTAAGTGGTCATGTGATGTGGGGTATAAAAAGAATGTAGAATGGTGAGTCAAGGTTAGTTGTTCCACAGACCACAGACTTGAGTGGATATTTTATTATACTATTACAAACTTACCCGTATCATTTAATCCAAACTATTTAGGAAATAGTACACACGACGGCACAGTGACCCATGTTGACACGAGACCACCCGACAGATTCTATATTTCAAGGGTCATTCATTTGGACAAGTTCAAGTACCTGTTAGCAGCATTCCGTGGTTTCATAACACCGAATGCGTGCCGAACGCACACCGAATGCGCCCCGAACGCACACCAGCGGCCACTTGCCCACGACTGTCTCCGCCTACTGACCTCTGACCTGCCGCCAGAGCAGCTCGTCTTGTTTGACTTGTTTAGTGACAAGTGCATGTATTCTTGTATAATCCCTCTTTCCGCCGCCGATGTAGCAGCTACTCAAGGAGTCGTTTATGTTATGATATCACTTTCATCAACTGATAACGTCAGTGACATACCCTACCCCATCATTGAACGTTGGTAACCCAGCTGGTGTCTAACCCAGCTGGTATCTGCCCCGGCTAGTATTTAACCCAGTTAGTGTCTACCCCAGCTGGTGTCTAACTCAGCTAGAATTTAACCCAGCTGGGTGAGCTTGTGTCTAACTCAACTGGGTGAGCTAGTGTCTCACCAGGAGCTAGTCTCTCACCATCTAGTGTCTAACACCAGCTGGTGTCTATAGTCCATCTAGTGTCTAACCCAGGTAGTGTTCCTTTCGGGAATCTCTCCGGAGAAAAATGTGTACCCGTACAACAATAAAACGAAAATATATATTATAAAAACAACTTAATTATCATTTTTGAGAATAGTAACTGATACCTTGATACAATCAGTTAAACCTATGACTATGATGTATCGCTACGATCGATTTATTGACGATACGTGTAAAGTAATACCCCAATCCGTCTCGAGTTTTCTCCTAGGATACCTTCTGCGGAATTTTTCCCAATTTCGCAGATTCGTTCGGTACCGTATACAGTTTACGTATTTTTCTATCTCTATACACACACACACATATAAATACATTGCTGCTGGCGCGTGGTGGTAATGAGGGCTCAAATAAAATTAGATTTAAAGTGTGTGTTTGTTTTATGAAATACCTTTTTTCTGTTAAAACAGGTAACTGATAACAGTGCATCTGGACAATGTCCTTTAAAACGCGCCCAACATCTTGTGGCTACGCGAGGCTCGGCGTAGCCCCTGGTCTCACATTGTATACGCCACGCCATTTTGGCTAGGCGCCTATTTTATCTTACGCTCACTGGCGTCACTAGAGTCGGTGTCACCCGGTGCGGTAGACTCACTGTGTCGCCCGGTGCGGTAGACTCATTGTGTCTCCTGGTGCGGTAGACTCATTGTGTTTCGCCCGATGCGGTAGACTCACAGTGTCTCCCGGTGATGTAGACTCGCTGTGTCGCCCAGTGCGGTAGACTCACTGTGTCGCTCAGTGCGGTAGACTCATTGTGTCGCTCAGTGCGGTAGACTCAGTGTCTCCTGGTGCGGTAGACTCACTGTGTCGCCCGGTGCGGTAGACTCACTGTGTCACCCGGTTCGGTAAACTCACTGTGTCGCCCGGTGCGGTAGACTCACTGTGTCTCCTGGTGCGGTGGACTCAGTGTCTCCTGGTGCGGTAGACTCACTGTGTCGCCCGGTGGTGCCTTGCTGCAGTGACTGGTGGAGCTCTGCTCTTGTACTTAGATACGTTACAAAGCCGACTTGATCGAACTCTGTCAAATTTACCATTTTTCATTTGGTGTCATCCTCCAATAAGGGTGTCAGACCCAAGTGAGGGTTTCATCCCCTGTGCGGGTGTCAGATCCAAGTGAGGTTTTCATCCCCTCTAACTTAGAGTCTAAGGGAGTCAAGCTCCTGTGAGGGTGTCCCGGATGACGTTCACAAACTATTGTGTCCCAGAAACCTACATTAGGTGGCCCCACTCAATGATTGTAAGTAATCTACAATGATGGGGTAGTCTACAATGATTGGAATATTCTACAATAATGGAGTAGTCTACAATCATGGAGTAGTCTACAATCATGGTGTAGTCTACAATCATGGAGTAGTCCTCAATCATGGAATAGTCTTCAGTATAAGGTAGACAGCTTCCCACACTAACTCCGACCTGGGCTGTCATTCGTACAGCGGGCGGGTCGACACAAGACCAATCAAACAGTCCGTCCATACATGATTAATGTGGCGACTTTCATTTCCTGGGCAGGTCCAAGCCTTGAACCTATTTCCCCATTAGCTTTGGAGTTAGAGTGTGCTTGTTGAGCACACGGCCACTGCCCAACTTCCACTTCCATTAACTTTTCTGTTCAATCTCTCTAATCTACGTTTATGTTCAATCTCTTTCCTATCTACTTTTATGTTCAATCTCTCCAATCTACGTTATGTTCAATCTCTTTCCTATCTACTTTTATGTTCAATCTCTCCAATCTACGTTATGTTCAATCTCTTTCCTATCTACTTTTATGTTTAATCTCTCCAATCTACGTTTATGTTCAATCTCTTTCCTATCTACTTTTATGTTCAATCTCTCCAATCTACGTTTATGTTCAATCTCTTTCCTATCTACTTTTATGTTCAATCTCTCCAATCTACGTTTATGTTCAATCTCTTTCCTATCTACTTTTATGTTCAATCTCTCCAATCTACGTTATGTTCAATCTCTTTCCTATCTACTTTTATGTTCAATCTCTCCAATCTACGTTATGTTCAATCTCTTTCCTATCTACTTTTATGTTCAATCTCTCCAATCTACGTTATGTTCAATCTCTTTCCTATCTACTTTTATGTTCAATCTCTCCAATCTACGTTATGTTCAATCTCTTTCCTATCTACTTTTATGTTTAATCTCTATAATCTACGTTTATGTTCAATCTCTTTCCTATCTACTTTTATGTTCAATCTCTCCAATCTACGTTTATGTTCAATCTCTTTCCTATCTACTTTTATGTTCAATCTCTCCACTCTACGTTATGTTCAATCTCTTTCCTATCTACTTTTATGTTCAATCTCTCCAATCTACGTTTATGTTCAATCTCTCCAATCTACGTTTATGTTCAATCTCTTTCCTATCTACTTTTATGTTCAATCTCTCCACTCTACGTTATGTTCAATCTCTTTCCTATCTACTTTTATGTTCAATCTCTCCAATCTACGTTTATGTTCAATCTCTCCAATCTACGTTTATTTTCAATCTCTCCAATCTACGTTTATGTTTAATCTCTCCAATCTACGTTTATGTTCAATCTCTCCAATCTACTTTTATGTTCAATCTCTCCAATCTACGTTTATGTTCAATCTCTTTCCTATCTACTTTTATGTTCAATCTCTCCAATCTACGTTATGTTCAATCTCTTTCCTATCTACTTTTATGTTCAATCTCTCCAATCTACGTTATGTTCAATCTCTTTCCTATCTACTTTTATGTT
>CAXITT010000507.1:263250-295310 GCA_964033795.1 Lymnaea stagnalis | reverse complement strand
GTATTATGTCGATACACTCTACCCCCCCCCCCACCCCCCAGCCATTCCTCTGAGAGAGTACAGTGGGGGGGGGGGGGTTCCGTCGTCAGTGGGTAATAACCAAGTGGGAAAACAAACTACGTCAGTGAACAAGGGGAGGGCATCCTGATCGTAAATAAGGGGAACACACCGTTGAGTGTACTCCTGATAACATTGTTATGACTCGATCAAACCGTCGCTACTACAAACTATGCTTGTAAACGATAGTTTGCTTGAGTGTGTCTTGAGTATTGTAATGTCCGGCTGTCTCCGTCTGGCAACCACGGCACGGGCTGGTGTGGGTGGTCACGTCAAAACACGGCTTCACCCGTATGTGGAAGGGACGCGCATTTCCAATCATGCCGTCATAACGTTTGTTTGTCGTTGAACTTAAGACACGTGTCTCTGACTTAAACTATGTCATCACCATCATGCCGTCATAACGTTTGTTTGTCGTTGAACTTAAGACACGTGTCTCTGACTTAAACTATGTCATCACCATCATGCCGTCATAACGTTTGTTTGTCGTTGAACTTAAGACAAGTGTCTCTGACTTAAACTATGTCATCCAATACAAACACTGATCATTGTATACACAAAAGATTTGCATTGTCTCATGTTTCGGCATGAATTCATGTGTCATGTGTCATGTCATGATTTATGTCTCATGTCATGATGCAAGTTTTATCAAATCTGAGCTGCTACGAGGAAGTTTTCAACGCAGAGCTCGTCAACCTGTTTTAAAACCACCCCCCACCCCCCCCCCCCCCCCAAAAAAAAAAATATTTCACGGTCCACTTTGAAGAACCCCGGTCTAAAAGGACGAGAGCTCCAGACATTCGGGCGCACCTCTCGACAACAACCAGACGCTCCGCCCCTGTTCCGATGCGGTAAAATGTCTGCATTTCCCAATGGTGGCGCCATGGGGCACGGGAGTGATTAAATCATAAATAAAACCTTCTCTCAGAACGTTTAGCTACGGCGATTGGACGATAAGAAGAGAAACGACCACAGGGTCAAGGCCGGCATGAGTCATGCAGCGCCACCACCGACTGGGGGGACAGCTCAATGTGGTCTAGCAAGTTGGTGGAGCCCATAGCCAGACAGGAGCCACTAACTTTACCCCCTCACCAAACAACCTGTTAGGTGTTTTTTCTTAAGTGAGAGTTCTTAGCGGCGACAAGCATTTAATGGCCAGTGGTTCCAAAATAGTGCAGACGGGGTATGGAACCAAACGACCACATTTAGTTGTCAGGGAAATGAAGGTACCACGACATAGCAACATCATCCGAGTTTGAGAACTGACGGGACCACGACACAGCAGAGTCAATCATCAACTTGATCAAATCTATCCCCGCTGGAAATCTTATTTTGTAGTGGATACTCACAAATCAGTTTCAACTATTATTCCTATGTACCCGGTATTGTTATAGAGTAAATCATGTCTAAGTATTGTTATAGTGTATGCGTCCTTACGCCCTCCTTTCCTCATGTGTAATTGTTGCTAGCTGAAACCCACTAATGATAAGGTCACAGTTAGTTCTGAGCCTTGACATGAATGAGATCGTCTGACGAAGCCATAATGACACATTTGTAATGCCGGTAACATGTTTTTGTGGCTCCTTGATCCCCTGGGCCCTATACTAAAAGGCTGGAAACAATGAATAATTCAGGTTGCATTGTTCAGCATTGGCAATACTCAATTATATCATGAGCTTTTGGCAGAGGAGAGACCAAGAGAAAAGATCAAATAAAGATATTTCAAAATAATGATATTTTTTTAGTGTTAAATGAATTGGTGAATAATTGTACCATTGTTTCATGCGTGAATTTAGCCAAAACTGTCATAAAATCCCTATTCAGATTATATTCAGTTTAAAAACAACTAAAAACATTCATTAGAAAATTTGAGTGATTTATCATTTTGGACCAAGATATTTTGGTGTACAATGAAAATCCACATGAAAGTTAACTTGTTTTAAAAGAAAACTGACTCCCTATTGTCCCCCTGGTTATTTGAACTAAATGGGAGCATTGGATTACTGAGAATGTCATAAAATCTAGAACATTCAAGAAGAAGCTGTTAGACCATTAAAATGTTAGCACTTTTTCAACATCACTATTGTACTTCAGCTACAACAGGACCTCAATCTGTTAGCTGAGTGGGAGATGAGCTGGGACATGGAATTTCACCCTGCCAAGTGCCAGACACTATCAATATCTAGAAGTTGTACTCCTCTACACTACCAATACAAACTGCACGGCCATATTCTTGAGCATGTTTCCTCCGTAAAGTACCTGGGTGTTACCATTCAAAGAGAGATCCGCTGGGACGAGCATATTAACAATGTATGCAACCAAGCAAACCAAGCCTTGGGGTTCTTAAGGCGAAATCTAAAGATTGGCAACTCCTGTGTGAAAGAAAGAGCATATAAAGCCTTTATCCGTCCGATTTTAGATTATGCATCTTCAGTCTGGGACCCATTTACCCAGAAGAGCATTGACAGGTTGGAGGCGGTCCAGCGACGAGCAGCACGTTTTGTCCTAAACCGCTACAGGAATACCTCTAGTGTTGGCAGCATGCTAGAAACACTAGGCTGGTCACCATTGGAGAAACGACGACGACAATCCAGGCTCTCCATGATGTACAAGATAAATAATGGGCTGGTCCACTGTTCCAGTATTAAACAGAAACTCGTCCCTCTCCCCCATAGACAGCGACGAGGCCATGACAGGCAATTCAGGCTCATACCAGCAAGAAGCCAGTATAGGAGCTGCTCATTCCTGCCCAAGACAATCAGGGACTGGAACCATCTTTCAAAAGGAACAGTTGAGGCGACAACACTAGACGCATTTGTGTCTATTGCCTCAAGCCTTCAAACCCCTAGTGCATAATTTCCTCATCACCACCAGTAACAGAAACATTGCAAATCCCATCTACATGCATAGGAGCCAAAATGATCAATAAATTGATCGTGGGCCCTTAAGATATAGAAGAAGAGTATTCCAAGGGAACAAAGTTAAGGAAATATAAGAATAAGAGATGTTCAACTCGAATTAATAGATGGGACAATAAGATTTAGACGTTTCGGCTTAGAGCCTTCATCAGCAAACAAGACAAGTAGAAGTAAGACAAGTAACGGCACAGTAAAAAACTTTAGAGATTTCTTTTGTTGTTAACATGGGTCACTTTTATAGAGTGTTCATTCCAAGCCTGGAAATTCAGTTCTGTCAACAGTTAGACACATTGTTTTAAAATATGAAGCATCACCATCTTGATTCCATAGATAGAAAGTAAAATATTTTACCACCGGTACTGGTATTCATCTTCTCATGATTAGACAAAATGTTTATACTATAAACTCTATAAATTATAGAGTTTTAGATCAAAATAGCAGCAATAAGTAATAAGTGAGACTCTACCCCGTACTATAGTTATAGATTTTCTGAGTAAGCTTTAGTTTTAAGCTACAACAGACTCAAAAGGCTCAGACACTTGATGATTCTAATTAAATTCAAATGATTACTTTAAACGTTTTTTTTTTTATTTTATGGCCATCTGTTTCCCTTTACTTCTGGTAATCATTACATCACATCATTTTAACATTTGTTGTTATCATCATCATCCAATAGGCTTAGCTTATGAAAAATAAATTGGTCAGATCTTCTCCACAATTTATCCCACATGTTAGATGGAGGACTGTATTGTATTATTATGTATTGTGATACTCACTACTGTAGGGAATAAAATAATCTCTAAACATATTCAAAGAACCAGAATGGATTATGTTTTCTTAAGTATTATTTGAACTGCATCACTGTAGCACTTCCTAGTGCAGGGTCTAATGGACATAATCTCTTCCAACCACAATCGTAGCTAGTCATCCAGTAAGTGCTAGCCATGATAGTAGCTAGTCTGCCAGTTAATGCTATCCATGATAGTAGCTAGTCACCCAGCAAATGGTAGCCATAGCAAATAATAAGCAATTCAAGTTCCTTGTTTTACCACCATCACTTATTTGATTCAACCACAGGGACAAGGCATGATTTAACCTGTAGGCCAAGCATCCATTATTTAATTATTGATAGTAGAACACTAAACTAGAAGAAGTAATAAGAAGACTGAGTCACTGAGTTTAGATCTAAAATATAAATTATAATCATCATTTGTCTCATGCCTCTTCTTTGACAAATTTTTTGCCCCTATCAGTGCGGCCCTATGGCTATGGATGGTCACTTTGAGTTTGGACTCAAATCAAGTTATTGCTTAGTTATGTAGCACTTACTTTCTTAACCACTACAACAGTACATGTAGTACATACATAATAGACTAAAGTCGTGTATAAGTAAAAGTAACTATATGAGCATGAGCAGGACTAACCTAAAAATTAACACTGTTGAGTTGGTAATAGAGTACTAACACATTTTTAAGCTAATCACTTTTGGTTTAAATTTAAGCCTTATCTAATTAGTTCGTGTTAGCCTTATAAACACTAACAGTAATACTAGTAATAGTAATAGACTAAGCCATAAGCCCAACTAAGTTACTAACTTTTAACACTAAATATGACTCTAGTTAGGCCTACACTACATTTACAGTGTTAGTTATAATTCTTACATTACTTTGTCTTAGTAAAAGTTACTTACCAGTACCAAGAAAGTTTTCTTTAATTGAATACATATTTAAATAAACTATAACATACTGCACGCTATCATTTTTTATGCCATGGATAAATTTCAGTAAGTTACCCTCTTTTATTTATGGAAGAATACTAGCACTTAAGGACTATGTACATAATATAATGTGAAGGGGCCAAAGTGAGGCGTCAATGAGGGGTTATCATTTTGTTATATGGGATGAGGGTGGCAGAGTGCAATGCTCACAATGCTAAAATAAAGGCTATAACTATAACTATAATGACTATGACCATTCTTTTTGCATTCTTTTGGTTCCTAACCCCGTCTGCACTATTTTGAAACTACTGGCCATTTTTTCCTTGGCTGACACTGACGACAGTGACTGATGTTTAATAAAAAAAAATTAATAATGAATGCTCAAATTTGTCAAAACTAAAAACAAAACAAACTTTAACAAAGTTTTATTCGAAAAAAAGGGATTGCCAGAGGGTTGGTTGCATTGCTAGAAATGTTTTTATATATTCGACAGGGAATGTGATCAATGGAAATGTTATATTACGATAAAAGGGTAGGGGTGGGTCAGATATATTTTATTTGTGTGTTACTTCATATGTGCACGGCCCCTTCGTTCAAGAAAACAATTATTCCACAGCACGGAAGTTTCATAAAAGTTTGGGAACTCTTTCGCATTGGGAAATTTCATTTAGAAGATAACATTTTGATATAGTTTCGCCTTTTAAAAGTATTATCGTCTTTTTTTTAAAAATCGTGTGTGTGGCTGATGAATTGTTAAATTTCAATATTGTATTTTTAAAATAAATCTAAGCTCCCTGATTGTAAATCGTTACATATTTTTATACCATTTAATATTTAATCCCGTTAAGATTACTGAGTTGAGCCCAGTAACTAGACCTACTATAGTGACTATAGTATTACTATTACTTACTACATTGTGTAGTTACTACTTTACTTTTACTAGTTTATGCCTGGTAGAGGCTATATTATATCATTGAACTCCCATCCACTTTAGGCCTAACTATTTCTAGATACATTAACATGTAGACCTACATTATTACTACTTGTGTTAAATGCAACTTATAATTCAAGTTAGATTTTTTTTTTTATAGGAATTTCGTTGATCAGTGCTTCAAGCCATTCTCAGCCACCTTGACTGAACAGGGCGTTTACTTACGACTGTGTAAGGAACTTTCTCAATACACTTCTGAGCTTAACACCAAAGTCTCTGAGTAAGTTCGCTTAATATAAAATTACTTTTTAAATGTGTTTCATGTTATCATAATCTTAATTAATAGGGGGATTGCTATCAACATATTTGTGAATATAATATATGTGGAATACATATCATATAGACTATAATATAATAATATATATCTTTATGAGAGAGAATAATAATGATATATTTATTATATTTATAAAATTTATAGTCTATCATGAATATGATATAACTGAGCTAACAGTCTCCAACATGAAAACAACTTTTTGCATCCAGTACAATCCTATTTATCATTCAGGCGAGAGATCAAGTTATACACTGGCCTCAACCCAGATCTTCAACGAAGAATAAAACTTCCAGAAACAGATCTTAAGGTAAACAAAATAGTACCATGAGATCAAGTGCAGATTTTCTTTAAAGTATAAGTGTTTATGTATATGTTGGGTCTTTTGTCAAGGCTATTTTAAAATATGTTGCCACGGCATGGGTTTAAATGATGGTATAAACACCAAGATAAAAAGTTGACACTTTGTTCCGATTATTTATGAACAAAGGAACAAAAAATGCTGGTACTTATAAAAAAATTTTCTTTAAAATATATTTTTTTTCAGTTAACTATTTCCTACTCAGCCAGACTTCTAGAGGAGTTCTATCCAGAACATGTTATCATACGCACTGGACTAACTGAAGAACAGTTCTGGGAAAAATTAGATTTAGAATTTAGAGACTGGAGAGGTTTGTTTTCTTGTATAATAAATATCTTTTACATTTTGTTTAATTTTTAAAAGAAAGTTTTTAGTTTTACATTCATAAACCAATGATGTCTATTGAATTTACTTTGTGGATAAAGTTTTTTTTAAATATTTTTTTTTAAAGCCAATTCTTATATGGCTTTGGTCTACCATGTATACAATTCATATATATATTTTGCTAATGTCACACTAGTTTTGAATCCTCTTCTCACATTGTTCCACATGGATAGTCTTTATCACATAATTGTCATCTTCATCTGTGACTCCAAAGTTTCCAAACTTGATACAGATGTATACATTAAACTTTTTTTTTTACAAATAGAAACCTATCTTACATCATACATTTTTACATATTTCTATACTGTCGTCAGAACAAATTTAAAAAAATCTTTTTAGTGACCCAGTACCTCACATTTTTAATTTTACATCTGAAAAAGGATTTGCTGCAAAGAAACTCAAGGAAATTTTTTCATCAACCTTCTTAGTTCCCCTAGAAGAGACTGACAACTTTTTTCAATTAAAGGTAATAAATATTTTCATGATATTATTGACATTAGAATTGATTATAAAAATCTTGTAAAGGAATCAAGGAAATAAATTCTTTCAAAAATATTTTGAAGTGAAATGTTTAATACTTTTTGTAATTTCCTATTTTCCCCTTTTTCAGGTGAATCATGTCAATATGAAACGTTACACAGAAATGCTGTCTTCGGCTAACTTTCATGATGACCTTGACATTGTTGTTGAACTGCACACTCCAGAAGGTACTTTAATTAATCCTATTTAATTTAACATGGCATTTTTTAAATCACATTAAGTGGGTTTTTATTTAAATTGTAAGACTTTTATGGTGCACCGGTAAATAGAAGAATTCAACCTTTATACAGTAAATGGTACCGGTAGTAAATAAAATAATCCTATAACAGGAAGCATTAAAACCTTATGTCAAATATTTTAAATATATCAAAACTCATATTTCCAATGTATCCTATGCAGGCGAGGTCAATGTCCAGTCTCCTAATCTGGAAGTGGCCTTCTTTGATCCCAGCCAAAAACATTCCATCAGTACCATGCATTCTTTGAGCCTTAAGTAAGTAAATAGTATTAGCAACTTAATGTCACACAGTTTATCTAGTAAACCACTGACTTCTAAATTGTGTAGCAAGATAAATTAATCTATTTTAAAAAATAAGAAGAACAGCAAGTACTTAAAAAAATCTTTGGTCAGTACTAATTTTTTATTTATTTGTTTCCAGAAGTATAGGGTGCAGAGGTGCAAAGGGGGATAACTTTGTTGAATTCGACAAGCTTGAGGTAGCTCTGCCTATCCCTCACCCAGCATATGTTGCCATAGCAATATACAATAGGTGAGTTGATCTGTTTACAAATGGAGTGAGTTATACAGCAAAATCATATTTTTTAAATTTAGTTTAAGATTTATTATTCTCTGAGACCATTTAAGCCTGGCTCCTCCTCATCCTCATGTCCCTTAGTCCTTGCACCGTTGGGGCGCCATAGATGACATGTGAACCATCCTCCTCCATTCCTCTTTGTCTTCAGCACTACGCACTGCATCGCCCAGTGTTAGTTCTGTCCACTCTTTGATGTTATCCTCCCATCTTTTTCTTTGTCTTCCTCTTCTTCTCCCTCCTCTTGTGGTGCCCTGGAATATTTCTTTGGCAAGCCCTTGTTTCCTTGTTACGTGGTCGTACCATTGTAGTTTGCGTTTTTTCACAGTCACCAGTAGGTCATCGTACTCCCCATTTGCCTGATGAACCCTTTCTTTCACTGTATCATTGGAGATATGGTCCCTATAGCAGATGGCAAAAATGCTTCTGAAGCATCTCATCTCCATCGCCTTTATTTTCCTTTCAAGATCGGCTGTTAATGTCCAGGATTCGCAGGCATACAGGAAAATGGAGAGGACTAATGAGCGCATCAGCCTGATTTTGGTGCTGGGGGCTATATTTTTGTCATTCCATATTTTCTTGAGCTTCTTTAGTGCTGTTGTAGTCTGTGCAATTCTGGACATCAGTTCGGGCTTGGAGCCTTCTTCTGAGACTATTGCTCCTAGGTATTTGAAGCGGCCGACAGTCTCTAATCTTTCCTCCCTGACCTTAATTTCAGTGGTGATGCCTGCGGTATTATTTGTCATCAGTTTTGTCTTTTCGGCACTGATTAGCATGCCGTAGGACGACGAGGTCTTATCGAGATGCTTTACCAGTTTGGCTAGCTCTTCTTCGTTCCCAGCCAGGCCGTCTATGTCGTCCGCAAAGCGTAGGTTGGTGATTGTTCTGCCACCAATGCTGACTGTCCCTTCATGCGCTTCCAGAGCATCTGACATAATTCTCTCTAGGAAGATGTTGAACAGGGTGGGGGAGAGCAGGCAGCCTTGTCGTACTCCAACTGTGGTCTTGAACCATTCTCCGATGTTGTTGTTGAGGAAGACTGCACTGGTGGTCTTATCATAGAGGTTGCATATCATGCTGGTTAGGTTTGTGTTGATGTTGTAGTGCCTCATGGTGGCCCATAAAGCAGCATGCCAAACCCTGTCAAATGCTTTCTTGAAAGACGTGGTATAGGTTTTGTTGGTTTTGAGCATATTTCTCACATGGTATTAAGCCTGGCTACTAGAATTTTTTCACTCAGAATTCCCAGCTGAAGGGATATAACTATATTTGTTGCATAAATTGGATCTGGAAAAAAATAATCTTGTCACATGAATGCAACATAAATTGAAGCTCATTCAGAAATGATTTCTTCAAGTGTTGCAAATTTATAAGTAAATAATTTTTAATTACTTCCTGTCTGATCAATATTAGTATGACAAAATATTTGGCTGTACGCCACCATGGCCAAATTGCACACTCTCAAGAGTTTGGTTGGATAGCATTGAAAATCATATTGGGCTGGTGGATGTTAAAGTGCTAAAGTGTTGAATTGGACGCAGCCAGATTTCCCAGTTATAGAGTGAATGAAATAATATAGTTGATTGATCAGTGCAGAGAATCAATGGCATAAACCATTAAAATTTGGGCTAATAAAAAATGCTATATTCCACAGGGAAAACGATACAGAGCCAATAGACCTGAATGACAGCAGCTGTCAAAGAATTGTCAGGGCGACCAAGGAAATACCATACATTGATCTAACTGAGTTGGGCAGCATGGAACCTTCCAACACCGAGCCCAGCACACCGGATAATGCCACAACAGAGTCTGTCACTGTGACCTCTCACCTCGCAATACAAGAAAGGTCTTTCTCTGATGACGCTGTCAGTAAACACTGTCCGAGTTTTTCAGCTCAAGCACACACTCCCCAGTCAGAGGAGAGCTCAACTCCCTTCCCGGACTCGGAGGAAAGAGATGCCAAAACTGTGTATTACGAGGTGGAGAAAGACACAAGCTGTGTCGTAAATGTAAGAGATGATGAACTGGATATTGAGAGGCCCAGTAAAAAAAAATAGGGCAAATGCAATATTTTAACAAATGCTCAGCCTTTTGCAAATAAGTGCAATTTATTTTTAATTTTGTATATTTATGTACAAATCTGTATTTTCGGCATATTTTCATTTACAGTACAGATAGTTTTTAAATACCAGGTACAAACACTGTACAGGTACTTAAAGGTGAACAGTTGGTGAGTGGAAAATAAGGGGCATAATTTTTATTTAAGTTACTTTAGTGAAATCAGCATTTCCTTTGGTTTGATTTTTCACGTCAGAGTGTGAGCAGAATGATCAACTATTCATGGGACTAACAATTTAATAAGACAAATTGTCTACACAGAAGAGCACATAGTAAATAAAAAGCCTCTCTCACTTTGTTTACAAAGTCAGGCAAATGAGCACAACAGCAGATCTTATTGTTGCAATGAGTTGATATATTGTCTTAAATTGACATAAAGATTCACATTTCTTATGACTAACTTCAAATAATTGCTTATGTAATTTTGACGCTTTAGCAAATACACTAATACATTTTTACACGCTTGACACACGCTTGACACACTCTTGAACACATCTTGACATATGATACTAGAGGCTTAGGATCGGGCTGTTCGGGATGAATTCTTTCCCTCAGGGTGAGGACTGACCGATATAAAAATTCTTTTGTTCCCCAATCTGTACGAATTTACCGGCGAGCTTCCTCTGAAGTCACACATCTGAATGAGAACTAATAAGTCCCCGATTTTGCTAAAAGAACTCACTGAATGCCTGTTTGAAATAATTTATTATAAATGTCTTGTGTTCAAATTGTTTTATTTTTGTGCTGAAAATGTATAATGCAATCAAAAAACATTTCCATTTATTAGGATCAATAAAAGAATCTTATCTTATCTTATCTTAATGATGTTACCACCTCTCAATACAATGGTTTACCTCTTGTAAACTGACATTATCAGACTTATCTAAAATTCCATGTCACTAAGTTTTTTCCCCTGTTTATCTTTCAATTTTTATGAAACAAATCAGAATATGAATCATTGTTAGCCCAACAAGATCCTCAGTTCACCGCCCTGATTGGAGCATCTTACTTTGCCAACAGTTTTACTTTGTTTAATTGTTTCTATGCTGATAGGTTATATGAAAAATCTCAACTTCTAAGAATTTTTTTTTAGCAACATTATTTTTATGTTTTATCAGCTGCTTCTAAAGATGACATATGTCTGACAAAGCCTGCTATGGAGACTGGATCTACAATACTTAAGTTTACCATGTTTATTGTGTGGCATTGCCTAGTCATTGAATGTGTATCTTTGAAAGATGTTTACTGACATTGTCAACTTCATAGTTAGTTTATCATGAATGTTTGTCTTTGACAGATATTTACTGACATTGTCAACTTCATAGTTAGTTTATCATGAATGTTTGTCCTTGACAGATATTTACTGACATTGTCAACTTCATAGTTAGTGTATCATGAATGGTTGTCTTTGACAGATATTTACTGACATTGTCAACTTCATAGTTAGTTTATCATGAATGTTTGTCTTTGACAGATATTTACTGACATTGTCAACTTCATAGTTAGTTTATCATGAATGTTTGTCTTTGACAGATATTTACTCACATTGATACCTTCATAGTTGTTTATCATGAATGTACTGTGCATTTTGATTGTTCTCTGTGCCTCTAAAATTTTTGATGGTTGTGACTACATGGCAAGCATACACCAACATACAGAATGAAACTGACCAAGGTACACTAACATACAGGGTCAACATACACCGGAATTCCTTGAGTTTACTATCAGTAATCATAGATTTGTGAAGCTTTTTTTTGTTAGTCCAGAGTCAAACATGTTGGCTTAAAAACATCACAGGCTAATTTTGAGAGATGATATACCCAGCATGCACTTGGTGTAGAGATTTTAGATTGCATAGTCCATCATTAAAATTGTTACTCACCAATAGTAAAGCTCTTCAGGTTGTAAAAACTAAATTTAGCAAGTTTCAGTTAACCATTGATTTTTTTTTGTTCTTAATGGTAAATAGATATTTACCATTTAACAAGTCTCAAGACCAGAAACTCTGCAACAGTCAAAGAGTGCACATTGTGTTTAAGATAACTCAAAAATAATCCTTGTTTAAAATAGATCTGTTTGCAATATTCACATATTATAACATATATCTGATAACATATGTCTATGATAACTTGTACTTATAGTTCATTGTCCGATTTTATAAACGGCTTTACTTTGTGTGTAATTTTTGTGTGGGTTTGTACCGTGACCTTTTGATTTACTTGATGGTTGGCCAGGGAGTAGCGTGGATCCTTGGCTAAACAAACTTCTCATACATTGCACATGAAATAGGCTCTCACACATTTTTTAAACGTAACACTTGATTATAATTGGTTATTGTTTTATTTTTGTATTTAAATATGCCATGCATGAACAAAGTGTAATATGCATATAGTACTTGACTGATTTATTATGATTTTTAGTTAAAAGATACAGTTTATGATGAAGTGTATTCAGGGCCAGCCTTAGATTCAGGAAAGGCAGGTAGCTGCACGGGACGCCTAATTCTAGGGTCATCATTTTGATTGCAAACAAAAAATTTAATTTTAAATACAAAAATAAGTTTGACACATATGAAGAAAATTATCATGTTGAACGACTCCTCTGTGGTAATTTTGTTCCAATCTACGTTGCTGAAGGGTATAACAGCTATTTTTAAATGAAATAATTGTACACCCCAATTGTAACTGAAAACGTTATTGGTGTTTATTGATAATAAATTATGTCCAATGCTTACATTTCTAAAATTAAAGCATTACTTGGAATTAAAAGACCAATGAAAAAGGGTAATTAATAATTGAAACACATTGAATAACACATTGCTTAAGTGTGATTTTCTTTGTTTACAGATAGCAAGCTAAAAGAATAGTTTTTAAATTAACGTTTTACAAAGTAATTTGTGTAAATTCATAAAAGCCACTTGGTTAACCATTCAAATGCTGGATACTAGCTACAGCTGCCTGTTGAAGTAGGTATAACACCAAGATCTAACGTGCGTATAGTACCCAGGGCCTTGCAAAGGTAGCAAAATGACATTTCTCTCTTTTTTTAATAAATTTGGGAATCATTTGTAAAAGGTCATTGATTAATGAAGTAAACATTAATATTTGAAATAAAAATAATACAATATCCGCATTAATATTTGGTAACAAATGATAATAATGGTTTTCTATATTCACATTTATGCCAGTAAACCTAAATGACCACTAGCATCTCTTCTGTTGCTCTCCAATTAACTGTAAAGTGAGGAGAATCTTAGCATTTTGAACTTATACAATAAATTCTGTGGAACCGCCTGCCCAGACCACACCTCCAAATTTTTGCTTTGGATGCCCACGGCTCCCTTGATTTCTATGCCCCCCACCCCCACCCCTCCAAAGATAGTCTCAATACCATTTCATTTTAAACAGTTACAAAAATAATTATAATCAATTTTAATTTTTAAACTTATTATTTTGTGTGTGGGCTTTTTTACAAATAAAAACCAGTTCTTCCACCTCTTCATCAAAACCTGGCTTCTCTGCTGTTTTATACAAGATCAAAATTGATACTGCAATTCATTCTTTGACAGAACGTTTCCAGCAAATGAAATAACAAATCAATAATTTTTAATGAATTACAAACATTCTTTGATGAAAATTTGTACAGATTTAGAAAATTTTCTCATGAAATTTCAGACATGCAAGAAATACCCACCGAACATTCTTTACAATTTTTACACTGAAAAAATGTCTACATGTTTTTAAAAATATAAAAATTTCTCTTAGAATATCGATTCCTGTCTATTTTGAAACTTGAAGAAGTTTTTAATAATTACTGAAAATAGATTGAAACACAAGCGTCTTCAACTCAAGAAAGGCTCATATCTTTGGCTATGTTTTATTGAAAATGAGGAAGCCAGACAACTAGGTTTGCCTTTTCAAAAGCTAGGGGGAAAAAATTTGTTTAAAATGACATAATTATTATGATGACAATTAAAATTTTAAAGATTAAAAAATTGCATAGTAACTGCATGCTGGAAGTTGTAATTTTTTTCTTGTTAGTGTTATGCCTTGGCAATAAAAATCCACTTTAATATCATACAGATTAGTTTTTAATGTTCTATTTAAAATCTAATTGTTAGTTTTATTCTTTATAGTTGGAAGATTAAGACGTGTTTTAATTTTAGGAGTTTTATCTTCTGCTCCTCTCCAGCAGCACCTTTTCAGTTATTAATGGTTAATGTCAACCTGAAAATTGGTAGGAGGACGGGGCGCCAAAATTTGAAACTGCCTGGGGCGCCACAATTACAAAGGCTGGCCTTGAGTGTCCTGTTACATTTGAGTAAAAAGACATTTTTGACAGGATAATATATTAATTAATTTCATTGTTTTATTAATTATTTTTTATGTTTTAAATGAGAAATAAAATAATAAGATGATTGTTGATTGAACATCTGGAAATGAGAACACGCACAAATAACTTGTAACATGTATAATTTAGACTTGATATGATGCCGCAAATCTAACAATTAATACTAGATCAGTGTTTCTCAAACTGTTAGCACATGCTTTAATACTCTAAGAAATTCCCAGTAAATTTGTAATAAAAGTAGATTTGTAACACGTCATAAAGAGCAAGTTATTGAGTCAAGCAGATTGGTCAATCTAGTTACTGGTCAGTCTAGTTACTGGTTATTAAATGTTTAATTATAATAAAACAATAAATCCTTCATGGTATTTTTTAAAATGATATATTTTGCACATTTTATTAATGATTTAGTTTATGAATTTTTGTCAGACTAAGACATTTTCTGCTTTGTATGCTCATGAACAGAATTCAAGTAAAACACCAGATAAACAAGACATATTTAAACACCACTGAATCTCTATGTGTTGACAATCAACCATGTAAGTATCTGAATTTCTCTAATGAATAACTAGAAAGTCTATTGTCATATTCATACTTGGGCAGATTAGATAGCTGTAAAAATTAGATTTTGAGCTCAGCAAAATTCATAGTGACTGTGTAGATGATAGGATCTATAGCCTTACAATTTGAACACATTTTCACAATGCAATATTTGACTGTCTACTTACATACTCTATTTATGATCAAAGGAGCTACTAGTGAAAGAACAACAACCACTAGAAGGTTGGTGCTATATTTTCGCATTACTATCAACCTATTCACATATTCCATTTTGTACATTTTCTCCATCCATGGACTGTGTTTTATGAAAGATGTGTTTTGCTAATACTAGTCTGAAAAGCGTACAGCCTGACATAAATATGTTGATTTTGTTTTGTTTTTTTAAAAATAAGTATTATTTGTTTATAAAATGTTTCAAATTTATTGACATTGGTTTATACATTGATATCAGACAATTTATTGACATTGTTATATACCGTACATTGATATCAGAAAATTTATCGATATCAGTATACTAAGTTATTCTTTATGTATATTTATCTATATATTTTCGGTACATCAAAATGCAAAACCACCTATAAAAAATTTACCAATCAATGTTAGTCATAAATAATTTATCAAAAAGTGTTCTTCGATGGTAAACTCAGGGTCATGCAGAGGAAAAGGGACGAAGCTTGAGAATGGTTTTTCATTTTTATTTTACTTTAGCAGTTTAAATAGTTTACATATTTTTAATAGTTGTAAAGCGCTTAGAGCTGTAAGGTAAGCGCTATACAAAAATGTATAAATAAATAAATAAATAATGCCCCTAAAATGTAGAGAAAAAATGTCCAAGTCGTACCAGTAAAAAGACATTTTTAGCACTGCTTGTCTTTCTGAAGTAGATAGGATTTTATGTTTAATTCACAATTAAGTTCCCATCTAAAGATGATTTGCATCTTCCTTGTGTTGGCACCGGGGGGGGGGGGGGGGGGGGGGGGCAAGTCCACCCCACCCTTTTTTTTTGCATGGCCATGGGTAAACGTCATGCCATTTCATTTAGTGCTCAGTTTATTTCTGAAAATAATGTTTGAATATCATGTGTGTCAGAGGATTGTCATGGTGCTCCATGTGTGTCAGAGGATTGTCATAGTGGTCCATGTGTGTCAGAGGATTATCATGGTCATCCATGTATGTCAGAGAATTTTCATGGGCATCCATGTTTGTCTGAGGATTGTCATGGGGTCCATTATATCCCAGGATTGTCATGGGGTCCATTATGTTCCAGGATTGTCACGGTGGTCCATTATGTCCCAGGATTGTCATGGTGGTCCATTATGTCCCAGGATTGTCTGTCATGGCGGTCCATTATGTCCCAGGATTGTCATGGCAGTCCATTATTGTTCCAGGATTGTCACGGTGGTCCATTATGCCCCATGATTGTCATGGTGGTCTATTATGTCCCAGGATTGTCATGGTGGTCCATTATGGCCCAGGATTGTCATGGTGGTTCATTATGTCCTAGGATTGCCATGGGGGTCCATTACGTTCCAGGATTTTCATAGTGGTCCATTATGTCCCAGGCTTTCATGGTGGTCCATAATGTCCCAGGACATTAAAAGACCACATAGCATGATAATGTAACAAAGAGAGCTTGTCAAAGTTGAAAACAGAGTAATTAATGTTTAAGCTAAAAGTTTTCTTCAACGGACTAAACATCCATGTATTTATAATATGGAATAAACATCTTATTACCATTTTAGTGATCAAGATATACACACACAAAAAAAGAACAGGAAAACACAAGGCTAAACTTGATGAATGGAATGATGACCTGTTGCATTAAACCAATGACACTCCCTCGGATATCAGTATAATTTTCTTAGTTACTTTTTTTCCTTTGGACACATAATACATTTAAATATTCAAGTAGATCTGCTTTTTATCATAATTATTTATTGACTTTTCATGATTTATTCACAACTCTGCAGCATTTTTAAAAATTTATTCACTAATTGACACGTGGTAACCAAGTTATTTTATTTCCATTTTTTTAAAAGGTATTTAGTTCAAAGAGGAGCTTGAGTAGTTGAGAAAATGTAGCTTTAAATTAACTTAGCCATATGAAACTGTTTGTTATATTATCATGCATTTTTTGTTTAGATATTATTTTGTATTGGATTGTTCATTGTTCAGGATTTTATAGCGGTAAATGACACACTGATCAAATGCACTTTTAGCTTTTTTTAGGCTTGCATCTTTTTTTTATGTTCAGATTTAATAACTTCCTCTAATATTTGCTCAAATGATGCTTGTCATTAACACTGGCTGTTTCCAAACAAGTTTAAATGTCTTGATAGTTTCTATAGACTTACACTTGGAATATTAACATACAATAATCATAGCATGGATAAATGTGGGTTGTTTTGCTTTTTTTTCATTTCAACACTTTATTGTAGCTGTATTTTAGCATTATTGTAGCATGGCTATATGTTTATTTTTATCATCACACTAAATTAATGAGCTAAAATTATTATTGTTATTTTTCATGAATTTCGAATCTGAAATGTAAGAATAGTTTGCATAACAAACTGAGAGCATTTCATAACAAATATAGTTTGCAACTTTAATAAATATAGATGTTTTACTTTTTAATTTTATATTTTATTATTTCTTTTAAATGTTTTACTGTTAAAATATTTAAATTCAATGCACTGAATCAATTCAAATATCATCCGAGCATTTTTGTCTCTTTCCATGACCAATCAGAATGTTCTCACCTTTCTCTTATGATTCTCCCATCACATCTTTCTATAACCATCTGCTAATCATAACAACTACTCTGATCATTCTCCCCGCATTCTTTCTTTAGTGTCCCCTCATTATGACGTCCCTTTCATTATGCTCTAATTCTATATCTCCCTCTTTCTCTCCATCCATCAACATCTAGTTCAGTGTAAGTTTGTAGCCTAATACAGTTAATTTGAATAATCACTTTTTTTGAGTTAGGGGCAATGATGGCAAACCTTTTTGGGGTTAGTGGGACAAAATTTGGAAAATACCTGGCTGAATTTGCTGATGTCTCATAGTTGTCATCCCCCCCCCCCTTTTTAACTAACCCAAATCCCTCATTCCCATACAAACAAACAAATGAGAAATAAACTTCTGATACTGGGTATTCAGATGTGAGGTACACAAGAGTACGAATTTTTGTGAGATAAAATTGAAAACTGTATTTATAGATTTTAAAAAGAGCTTGTTTTAACTAAGGTCAGATCATGGTTTTGACCATTCTATTTTTTCCATTGGACAATCAAATGATTGTTTCTGCTAAGCTTACTTTACTGATTACACTCAGACAATGTCATGAAATCCCCCCTTTTAGATATTGAATGTTACAGAAATATTCTCTTTATCAATTTTCGAAAGAGTGTTATCGATCTGAAACTTATTGAGAAACACTGTTACCAGTACAAGTTTTTAAAGAAACAATTTTTGCAGGCATAATGATACTGTGTTGATAGCTTTTGTAACTTGTTCCCTCCTCCTACCAAACACACATGTATGTCCTAGCTCACAGCATAATCACTTTCTTTAGCGACATGCAGCAGTGGATTGGGGGGGGGGGGTTTTAGCTAATCAACCACATGCACATACATTGTGTTCTGTCCCATACATTGTGTGTTCTGTCCCATACATTGTGTTTTCTGTCCCATAAATTGTGTTCTGTTCCATAAATTGTGTTCTATCCCATACATTGGGTATTCTGTTGGTTATTTCATTATGGTGTAAGAATTGAATACCTGTGAATATCAAAACAATTAATTCCATAACAAAGTGTGGTTTTTTTATTGTTTGATTTTATGTATGTTTACAGCAACTATTTGTCAAACAATAAGAATGTGCCAATTACCCTTTCCACGCTATACAGTTTTATGGACATGGTCATGTGATTGTAAACATTACTAATCTATTCTAATATTATAACTGCATACTGAGGGTCAGCTGTTTGAAATATGTTTATGACAACATCAAATTTATGATGTTACAAAGCAGTCAGAAAACTGGGCTAATCTTCTGCTACCTTTTTTTAAAAAATAATTATGATCAAGATTTAGTCTCCCTATTTTACTGATTGGTGTGGTGTGATAAACTTCTTTAAAATACTTTAGAAGTGAAATATTTATGAGGAGTCCAATTCCAAAACCGATCCAAGTCGCTTTTTTGAAATAAATGAGTTATCCATCTTGGCTGATTTATTAGGTGTCAATCTACAGCTTCTCTTGTATTTCATGACTTAAAAGCTCTATGTCAGTCTAACATTCACCTTAACAAAAATATAAATAATATATTTGCTATATAAATTAAATGATAAAAAGTCCTTATTTTCAAAATCAAAAAGAAGTTACTTAGCAGGTTTTGCAAATGGACTCCTCATTGCATTTAATTAAACTTACCACGTTATAATTGCTTTAACTGGCCTTTGGGGTAAACCATATATATACACACACCCTGTGTTTCTACCCTGTTTGCACAATGTACACTGACTGATTAGATAGTCACTGGCCTATGTGCCCCTGTTTGCACAATGTACACTGACTGATTAGATAGCCACTGGCCTATGTGCCCCTGTTTGCACAATGTACACTGACTGATTAGACAGCCACTGGCCTATGTGCCCCTGTTTGCACAATGTACACTGACTGATTAGATAGCCACTGGCCTATGTGCCCCTGTTTGCACAATGTACACTGACTGATTAGATAGCCACTGGCCTATGTGCCCCTGTTTGCACAATGTACACTGACTGATTAGATAGCCAATGGCCTATGCGCCTGAGCTTCACCCATCCCAACACCCCAAACAAAATTTCTTAATGATTTATGTTTTTTGAATATTTTTTGTATACATTTATAACTTTATGCATAAAATACTGTCTTGTACAATTGTTCGACAAGCTCAGTTATATATGTATTTTTAAAAAATGTAATTTCTAAAAAAAAAATGTAATTCATGTTTTATATAACCAAACTTTGACTTGAGTTTCACCTTTGATAATTTGCATAATGCATTTCTAAAAATGATAGTCCAAGTTTAGTCAGTATCCAATCAAAACTGTTGATTATTCTAGATACAAGTTTACAAAGCATCACAAAATTACACCATTGTGAGACTTCTGAAATGGAGTATTTGCAAACTAAACCAACCATAGAAGTATTGACCTAGATGGATATTGAATGTTTGAATGTTTTTTTTTGTTATATATCAAGCCATATGCAAATTCTCCTTATCCCAACACTCCCCTCCCCCTCATTGTGAATATATCTTGCATTTATATATGGATGACAAAGTTGGATAAGTTTTTAGAATGAGCCAGCTTTTTAATCAGTTCCCCATTTCCCAAAGCTTTTTGTTTTCATTTTTACCAAGATTTTTAACAATGTGTGTGCTGTAATGTTTGACTCAATTTTCATCTAATAAAACTTCCACACCTGAATATGGCATTTCTCTGTTAGCTTGTCTTCCTGTCTTAATGGCAATGGATAGTTAGTATTTTTTCACATTTCTTTTAGATAAGAAATACATTCTAAATTCAATAAAAAATGACTTGGGATTTGGCTATGAAGTCAATTTTATTTTTAAAATCCGTCTTTCTTATTTCGTTAGCAACATTATTTCTGCTCTGGTGCAATAGTGATGATCTCAAATACGGTAACTGTATAATAGCCTACTAATTTCCAAGCACTTCTGAGCTAGAAGAGAAAGATGAGATGGCAGGAAATGATCAGAGAGTAGGTCTACTTTGTGACCATTGTAGGTAGGTCTTTGTGACCATTGCGGGTAGGTCTTTGTGACCATTGCGGGTAGGTCTTTGTGACCATTGTAGGTAGGTCTTTGTGACCATTGTAGGTAGGTCTTTGTGACCATTGTAGGTAGGTCTTTGTGACCATTGTAAGGTAGGTCTTTGTGACCATTGTAGATAGGTCTTTGTGACCATTGTAGGTAGGTCTTTGTGACCATTGTAAGGTAGGTCTTTGTGACCATTGTAGGTAGGTCTTTGTGACCATTGTAGGTAAGTCTTTGTGACCATTGTAGGTAGGTCTTTGTGACCATTGGATATGTCGTGTGGGATATTCTGATTATGATAAATCTTCGGATTTTTGTGTTCATTTGATGTCTAGAATAATAATACTACTTAATAGGGGCAGCTGGTGGAGGGGAATGAAGACATAGGCCTCATATCGCTGCTTACATAACCTGGCGCCATCTTATCTCAAAGCACTCATGACGCCTTATGTACCCACTAGAGAGCTCCGCTCATCCGATAGTGGCAAAATATCGATACCGTGCGTTCGCCTCGAGACTTACGGAAAGCGCACTTTTGCATTTGCCGGCCCAACAATTTGGAACGCCCTTCCAGTCGCTCTCAGAAACAGCCAGACACTGGAGTCCTTTAAAACCGATTTAAAAACGAAAGATGAGTTGAGATAATATGGTTGACTTCGTACCGCACTTCGAACTTTTGGGGATGAAGCGTGTTTTTTCAAATAAACTTTACTATTATTATTATTAATTCACTTTTTAAAAAAGTTATCTTGATGGAGGTCAACTTGAAATAGTAGGCTAGAAAGATTTTGGTCATGATGTAAGAAATTTGCTCTAATGTTCTGTTGAGGGTGGTTTTCAGAGGCTTCTTGTTGGATGCCGCTGTGGCATCGACGTCGGTCGAAAGCTTCAAGGCTGCCCTGGCATCTGCTAGGAGCTGCTAGACTAGCAACATCGCTCCCCAACTGTTGCATAGATGCCGGTACATGGATGCAGCAACGAACACTACCAGAACCAGATTCTCTACATTTTCTTGGTTGGAATGTGGTTTGATTTCGGTAGTCCTAGTTAGCTACAGCCAAAAGAAATAGCATAGTAACATAAGGGTATAAATATTATTGTGAATTAATTTCTCAAAGACTTAAAACCATGAACATACCAAACCCACCAATCGCATTATGAATAATTGTTCAGCGTAGACGAGTTAGATATCTAAAATTCTTGCTAAGTAATAAACCTTCTTTGAAAAGATGAGGTATCGCTTGATGAAATGAATCATCACAAATTATTTATCATTGAATCGATAAAAGTAGGAATAGCTTTCTTTCGTATTTTTATTGAACATAATATTTCTTCTTCGTACTCGAGGAACAGCAGCCAATCTTCATCGACATATGTGATCCTTCCTAGGACATAGGCCGCCTACAAGAGTCTAGGACATAGGCCGTCAACAAGAGTCTAGGACATATGCCGTCAACAGGAGTATAGGACATAGGCCGCCTACAAGAGTCTAGGACATAGGCCGCCAACAAGAGTCTAGGACATAGGCCGTCAACAAGAGTCTAGGACATAGGCCGTCAACAAGAGTCTAGGACATAGGCCGTCAACAAGAGTCTAGGACATAGGCCGCCTACAAGAGTCAAGGACACAGGCCGCCTACAAGAGTCTAGGACATAGGCCGCCTACAAGAGTCTAGGACATAGGCCGCCTACAAGAGTCTAGGACATTGGCCGCCTACATAAGTCTAGGACATAGGCCGCCTACAAGAGTCTAGGACACAGGCCACCTACAAGAGTCTAGGACATAGGCCGCCAACAAGAGTCTAGGACATAGGCGTCAACAAGAGTCCTCTAGGATATAGGACGCCTACAAGAGTCTAGGACATAGGCCGTCAACAAGAGTCCTCTAGGACATAGGACGCCTACAAGAGTCTAGGACATATGCCGTCAACAAGAGTCCTCTAGGACATAGGCCGCCTACAAGAGTCTAGGACATAGGCCGTCAACAAGAGTCCTCTAGGACATAGGCCGCCAACAAGAGTCCTCTATGACATAGGCCGCCTACAAGAGTCTAGGACATAGGCCGCCTACAAGAGTCCTCCAGGCATCACTATCCTGAGCCAATCTCTCCAGCTTCCCCCAAGTGTGGCCAAGTTTCTTGGTATCTGATTCAACTTCATGGCGCCAATTGTTCCTCAGCCTGCCTCTTTTCAGTTTTCCCTGAGGGTTCCAGTTCAGTGCTTATCTAGTTATGCTGGAGGCAGGTTTCCTGAGTGTATGGCCGATCCAGCTCCATCTTCTCCGGAAGATCTCTTGTTCTACCAGTTTCTGCTTTGTCCGCTGCCACAGTTTCTGGTCGCTGGTTCTGTCAGGCCAGTGAATCCGAGAATCCTTCTTAGGCAGTTATGGATGAAGGACTGGATTCTCTTCATATTCACAGCAGTGGTTCTCCATGTCCCTGCACCATATAGTAGAACAGGTTTCACCATGGTGTTGAAGGCTCTGATCTTTAGGTTGTTACTCAAGTGTTTGGAGAAATTCTTGAGTTGTTGGAAGACTGCCCGTGCCTTTCCAACCCTTATTGTGACATCAGCATCCGTCCCACCTTGCTTGTCCACGATGCTGGCAAGATAAACAAAGCTCTCCACCTATTTTAGCGGTAGCTCTTCGAGCCGTGCTGTATTGGTGGCATTGGCCATGAGGACCTTGCTCTTCCCTTTGTGTACATTGAGACCAATACGTGCAGACGTGGCTGCAATAGTTCTAGTTCTCTCCTGCATCTGTTGTTGGGATATGGGAGAGAAGGGCGAGATTGTCAGCAAAATCGAGGTCATCAAGCTGGTCCCACAAAGTCCATTGTATACCATTCCGCATCTGCAGTGTGGATGTCCAACCTATTGTCCGTGGACAACTTGGCAGGTCATCACTTCATAGAAGTTCCTGATTAATTCCGTGCATTTTCCGCAGCACGCCATAATGTCTCAACATCCCCCAGAGGGTTTGCCTATCCACACTGTCAAAGACTTTCTCGTAGTCAACAAATAATATATACTACTACTACGCTTTAAATTTATTGAGGGTCGTGCAAACTATTTTCGTAGCATCCCTTTATTATGAAGGCTTTAGATCATTGAGTGTACTTGACTGAACAGGCATGCGCTCAGATGGAAAATATGATTCCGAAGGTCTGGTGGCCGAAAAGGTTTAAGAACCACTGGTCTAAATCATCTTGTATTTTGCCGGTTGGATATCCCTTTGTGAAATTTGTAACAATATAATGGATGCCAAGAAAACACCTTCATTGCTTGGATTTCTTCATCGTCTGTTCAGCCGAGTTCCCTCTCACGCTTTTAGACTTCAAAGATCCAGTAACTCTCACACTCAAATGCTTGGAATTCCTGGGCATTGTATTAACATAATTGTCATAATAATATAATTTTGGAACACGTCTATCACAATGTCTGATTTCTATCTAAGCTGCCCTGCTGATTGGTCAGGTGACCCTCAATACCGAGTAAAAAAGAGCTAAATGTTTCTTAAATTCAAATAATAACATGAAACAAAAATCCATTTAACCCCACTCACCCACACAAAAAAAAACCCACCACCAAATCCCCAGAAAATAATCGAGCTTTTCAACAGGGCAGGATAACAAATAATTGCTATCATGTAAAACTGTCAAGTATTTTTCTCGCAAATTGAATCCATATAATTTAGAGAGGAAGTAGTAGCCTGAAGGGTCTAATAAACGTAATATATAGGCCTAAGCCTTAGTATTAAATATATAAGAGATATCGAATTACTTTTGTTGTGAGGTTGAAAATTTGTTAGCACTTTTCAAATTTCAGTTGCAAAAGAAGCTTCTGAAAACTTTAAGTAATTAAACGAACGAAATATGAAGAAAGAGTAACCAGGGCAATACTGATCCATTTTATCATAGCGTTCATACTGTTAATGTTTTTGAACAAAAATTGCATACGCTAACAATAACGAGAAGAAGAAATTGAGTACCGGTACTTTATTAGCACTTGTGTCCATGCACAAGGCGCTCTGATATCCTAACATCTAGTTAAAGAAAATAGTCTTTTAAGTGGTTCTTGAATTACTTTTTATTATTTTCAATGTCCCTCAAAGCTTGAGGCAAACTTTTCCACAATTTAGGCGCAATCGCTTCAAAAGAGCCCACCCCGCATGACTCCTTTTTGCCTGGCATCCCCACTGGCAACTCTCAGTAAGAACTGCGTTGAAGAGCGCAGGTTCTGTGTGGATACATTTTTAGAAATCAGTTTTTGAAGATATTCAGGTGCAGAGCCTTCTATACAGCTGTACGTCAGGGACAGAGCCTTCTATACAGCTGTACGCCAGGGACAGAGCCTTCTATGCAGCTGTACGCCAGGGACAGAGCCTTCTATACAGCTGTACGCCAGGGACAGAGCCTTCTATACAGCTGTACGCCAGGTGCAGAGCCTTCTATACAGCTGTACGCCAGGGACAGTCTTCTATACAGCTGTACGCCAGGTGCAGAGCCTTCTATACAGCTGTACGCCAGGTGCAGATCCTTCTATACAGCTGTACGTCAGGTAAAGAATTTTGCAGTCAATGCGCTCACTCGCAGGAAGCCAGCGGAGATCTTAACAACTGGGGTGGTATGGTCAGATTTCAATGTAGGCGATAGTATTTTTTACCTTCTGGAGTCTCTGAATTTGGTTTTGAGGTAAATCCCACAAACAACAACTGTTACAGTAATATAATCTTGATTGGATTAGAGAGACTGCTACGGCATAGGCTATTCTCTTATTAAGTTGAGGACGCAGCTGACCCAGAGCGCGAAGATGACAGAAAAAAGCCCTGACCACGGAACTGATATGAGGGACAATAGCAAGTTTACTGTCAGTGTAGAATCCAAGGTCTCTGACAGTGTTGGACAAGGGTATCTCAGAAGCACCAACTTTTATCGATGTGATCGCAACCTTTATAATATTGGCATAAGCACCACGTATAATTGCCTCTGTCTTATCGTCTGTTATGTATGACACTTTTTTCCCGTGCGTGAACTTTGCTTGAACCCTAGCACACGCTACGTCCATAGATGGGCGTGGCCTATTCTTTTGATGTATCTTATTTACTACCGCCTTTCCAATTAAACATGGGTAGACTGTCTCTGTAACACACTTCTACTCTGACATGGCGTGGGATGGTTATTTCTTATGCTGTGGGTTATGTCAGTAGTATGGTTACTTATATTAACACTTCAGGATGCCGACTCAGTCTTCTTCATTCTTTCACTTATTATTCAGGCACGTAAAGAAGAATACTCAATTCTAGTTAAAACTCACAGTACTTTATTGAACACACTTTATATTGATAATATTAATAAATAATCCTTGCATGAATGTAATTTCACATATATATCTATAGTATTCCATCATTAAGAAAGACACGTCCTCAGACTACTATAACTCAGCTCAACTGTCTAATCTCACAGCTCTCACGCTACTGACTGACTCTACTGCTCTGCGCTCAGCTCTCCTTATCTCAGTCAACTCATACTTTATTACCAGCAAAGCGTGCAAAACAACCGCTCTGACAAAACATAATTTTACTCTCCAAAAACGTGGAGTTCACATTTGTTCTCAAAAATACAATCCACATTGATTGTCTCTCCCCGTGGAAAAACCTGGTGAACACACTCACTGTCCACTCATGCTACCTCTCTGTTTACATGTGAAAACATAGTCCGTTACATGCCCCACCCATCTGAAAAAATTTTGTGCAACAAAATTTTTGGCACAAAATAATATGCTGAAATAATGATAATGTCTCTTAGAAATTTTCAATCCCACATCTAACAATCAAATCAGTGTAACAACATTAACATTTCATCATTATGAAATACAGAGTCTTTTACTGTTAATATCACACATAATAGTGAATAATTTACCCTGGCAAAAAATTAAAAAATCACCAATGACAACCTCTTAAAATCTTTATGTATGATAATGTGAAGTGACATTAACATCTTAATGAATAATAAACACTGCAAAATGAATGTAACAATCTTAAATTTTGCATTAGAAAATTTACAATCGGTTAAAATATGATATTCATTTACAAAAATTGATATGTACAAGTGTCTTATCAAAAAATGGTTGAATCTGTATTTTAATGCTCTTCATGCTCATTTTAACCTTAATTTTATTGTCATTGTCTATGCAAAAGTTGATAACCAAGAATGTAAACAGTTTAAAAAATAGTTCTGTGTAGACAATTACCATATTTGAAAAAATGTTGCTCTTGACAACTAATATCTAATTTAGCAGAAAGTGTTATGCTAGGTTAGCTAAAATGTAATGTTAAGTATTTCTCCGCACTGAAGAAAATGATAATTGTGATCTGTTATCTCTTTGTCCATCTCTTTCCATAAAATTGTTATTTGTAGTTGTGTAATGTTCTTCTTGAAACTTGTTTTCTCTGTCTTTGATTTCATTATTGAATTTTTCAGCCTGTCTATATTGTTGATGAATGTTTCTTGAATTGAGTCTAAAAATGTGTTTTGCCCTGTCTAATTTTTGTTCTGTATATGTTTTATTAAGAATTCCTTTATTATATTGTCTTGTCATGCTATGTGTTGGATTCATGTTAAAATGTCTTCCTCTCCTCCCTTCTGTTATTAGATACTTAGTGTTATTGCCTAGTTCTTTTATATTGCCAATAATTAATGGACACACTGGATTATCCATTACAACTGCTGTTACAGATCCTGTGATCCATGGACAATCAACTTTGATTCTAGCTTTCTGACATACTATTCTATTATTGTTGGTTAGGATAACTATGGCTTTTTCATTTGTGTAGTAGTTGTCATTTACTAATTTTCTATCTACAATTATTGTTGTACAACCTGTGTCTCTTAGACACTGAACAAGTTGGTTGTTTACATAAGAAGGAAAAAATTGTAAACTTCCTTCACTGTGACATGCGCTAGCTAAAGTTTCATGTGGTTTAGTGTTTTGTCTACTGTTAGTCTGATTGGAATTATATCTTTGATTTTTATATGGTTGTCTACTCCTATTTGTATTGTTGTGTCTTATTGGACTACTGTTGGGTGATGTTCTCTGATAGTATTGTTGTGAATGTCCTAAATCTCTATGTAATTTCCTACACTCATATTTTTTGTGACCTGGAATGCCACAGTAGAAACATTTGTTGTTGTTTGAATAATTAGTATATGGTGTCTGGTAATTGGTTTGATAATTTTTCTGAAATTTATTGTTTTGCCATCTGGCAGGTAGGCTGTGGTATCTTCTGTTTTGATATGTGTTTTGTTTTTGACTGTCCCTATCACTGGGTGTATTTCTAATAGAGGCTAGTGTGCTGTTTCTATTGTCTAGCTCTTCATTGGGGTGAGCATCTTTGAATGTTGTGATTGAGTCAACTAACTCACGCTCATTTTTAATCTTTCTCTCTTTAAGGAATGAAAATAAAGAGACTGATGCATTTCTTAATATTTTGTCTATGATAAACATATCCAGTAATGCTTTTGGATCATTTAGGTCAATTTCAGTTAATTCAAGCCATTTGACAAGATTGTCTCTAATATTGAATATGGTGGTGTTAGGATCTACTTCTCTCTCTAGTCTTATGTTGTGGAAATTTTTTCTATAAATGTCTTCTGTGTTTCCATAGAACTTTAACAAAACTTTCTTTATATATGTATAATTATTCTTTTGTTCTTCACTAAGTGAATTAATAATGCTTAGGCTTTTCCCTGATAGTCTGCTCAATAAAATATTAGCCCAAGTCTCTTCTCTATAATTGTAAGACTGACATATGCCTTCAAATTGTGACAGATAACTAATAATTTCTTCTTTATGTTCATTAAATTCTCTAAATTTAGGTTTGTATGTACTATTGGTTTCTCTATTGCTTGTTGATGGTGTATGCTGTCCTGATTCTATTCTAGCTCTTTCTAGTTTTATTTCTTCCTCTCTTAATTTCATATCCTGTTCTCTTAATTTAAGTTCTTCTATTTCCTTTTGTCCTTTTAATTTTAGTTCTTCTATTTGTTTAAGGTCGCTTCTCTCTAACAGTCTAGCTTCTCGGTCTTTGTCTTTGTCTTGTTTTTCCCTAAGTTTGTCCATCTCACGAGTTACGAAGTCAGCTAATTTCTCCTGCTTCAAGCCAAGCTTCTCACCTACTTCTAATAATTCTAAGTACTCTGCCATTTTTATTTATAATGTGAGTAACTAAAATTATATTGTTATGTATCAGTATATCAGTTATCTCCTTATTCTTTGGTTATCAATTAAAATAGTTTACGATATTTCATATATCTACATGTTAATGAATGTATACACAAATGCAAGTTGATACATGAATTATAAGTTATAAATAAGTGTAAGAAAAATTTAAAATAATTAAATTGTCTACTTCACAACATAAATACAGATATGTAGACGTTTACATGAATACAAATGAGACAACAAATACAAAAGTACTGTTTAGTTTATGGACCACAAGATAGTAGAAAATATGACAGTAGGTTGACAATATGTATAACAATGACAAGACAAATAGCACAAATATGACAAGATCTACTAAAAAACAACAGTTATGACAATGTACAAACTAGACTTCACAGCTAACACAGAATTATCCTACAGTGTTATAAATAGGGCCAGAAGAAACCTTTACCGTTTTAATAAAAAAACTTCCCTAGGAAAGATAACACCGTGGATGTCCCTACAGTATACTCTAAAATTAAACTTATATTATACAGAAAAAGTAAAAAATTTACTTAATCTAATTAAGTATGATATAAGTAGATTTTTAAAGTCTTAAATTATATATAATACATAACACATAAATACATAAATACCAAGTGTTTAAAAGAAATCCGTAGTTGGTCACCTCTGCTCCTCTGTGACGCTCTGATTTCTGTGTAATCGATAATCCTATGTAGTAGATGCTCCTTCTAGGTAGTAGATAATCCTATGTGGTAGTGTACTTGGGTAAAATAATCCAATGAGAAAAGTTACACCACAAATTGCTGCAATACTCCAATGTAAGTACCTTGCGTAATAGTGTAATTGTGATAATCCAATAATTGAAAATTGTCTAATTTCTCTCCGGTTCTGTTGCACTTGTGAGTAATTGAAGAATTACTTGAAGAATTACTTGACTTGAACTGTGCGGCTTGTATAAAGTAAAGATTATGCTGGGGAAATCTTACTTCCGCTGTCTTGATAAAACATCTCATCTGTAATGACATCAGACTTCTTTTGGTTTTGTGTGGATCATCTCTTTCGTTGACTAATAACTGTAAAATAGATTTCTTGCTGTTTCTTCCACGAGAATATTCACTCCACTGTTATATAATTGAAACAGTGTACCAGTTAGCTGTTTGCACTCTGAACTTTTGACTCCCGTGACTGACCTAAATTCAATCGTTGTCAGCTTGCTCTGTGTGTCGTGGACTCTTCTCAGATTTGACTCATACACGGGCGTAATGACGTTCGATGTATGCTTCACTCGACTGTTAAAATATATCGTTGTTACTCAATGTTCTGTAATACATCGTTGTTCTGACACTTCTGACAATATTTGTAACGCATCGTCGTTACACCGCTTCTGACACCATTTGTAACACACTTCTACTCTGACATGGCGTGGGATGTTATTTCTTATGCTGTGGGTTATGTCAGTAGTATGGTTACTTATATTAACGCTTCAGGATGCCGACTCAGTCTTCTTCATTCTTTCACTTATTATTCAGGCACGTAAAGAAGAATACTCAATTCTAGTTAAAACTCACAGTACTTTATTGAACACACTTTATATTGATAATATTAATAAATAATCCTTGCATGAATGTAATTTCACATATATATCTATAGTATTCCATCATTAAGAAAGACACGTCCTCACACTACTATAACTCAGCTCAACTGTCTAATCTCACAGCTCTCACGCTACTGACTGACTCTACTGCTCTGCGCTCAGCTCTCTACTATCTCAGTCAACTCATACTTTATTACCAGCAAAGCGTGCAAAACAACCGCTCTGACAAAAACATAATTTTACTCTCCAAAAACGTGGAGTTCACATTTGTTCTCAAAAATACAATCCACATTGATTGTCTCTCCCCGTGGAAAAACCTGGTGAACACACTCACTGTCCACTCATGCTACCTCTCTGTTTACATGTGAAAACATAGTCCGTTACAGTCTCCTAGTATTTTGTAGAATGTTTGCGATTGTTCTAGAAATGTAAACAAATACTGAGTAGCTTCTGGAAGGCAAAGCTTACGCGTCGGTAGGCCCACATATATAAGGGATTGACAGGCACGGAGAGATTCAGAGAGATTGATATATATTTTACCTTCACGAGACGCGTATTATTATTTGTGTACTTATGTGTTATTCGCATTCATCATTTTTCATTGGCACATTTTACTAACTGTGTACCGGGACAAGATCTACCATACTGTAAGTTGATGATTTTTAATTATATTTCTTTTGTTTGTAATTGTATTATTAATGAATTAAATCTTATTAGTTGTAATTGGTACTGTTTTGGGTGTAGTACTTTTGTTATATGGTATCGTCTTTTGTTAGGCACTGTTTGAACGAGCCATAAATTTAAAATAGGAGATTTATTTCTCACAAGAGAAGTCAGTGCGTAACACGTCATTTAATTTAAGCCTGTTTGATGACATCCATGATTTCACCACAAGACAGCAGTCCTCGACAGTCTGCACAGCAGCAACACAGTCAAAAGGTTCAGGGCGGAAACTCTTGAACAGTTCTGTGTCATCCTCAAATAATTTGCTGGATATAGGCTACCACAACTTTCGATAATTCTGCCAAGCTGGCTAATGTACATGGAGAATAGGAGAAGAAGCTCATGGCCAATCAGGTCAAAAGCAGCACTGAGGTCCAACAGGACCAATTGTGTCAGATCGCCGCGGTCAGCACTACAAAGAACATCATTCATGACACGGAGTAGTTCCGTTTCACAACTACTGTGTCGAGGTCGATATGCAGATTGAAACTTACAAGCAGGGTTTCTTTCAGTTATATCTCCGGGAGCACTGCCCCCTCCCCAGGAAAGTCAAGCCTCCCCCCCCCGAGCATAAATATGTCCAACAATAAATCAACTGGCCCTGCCCCCCCCCCCC
>CAXITT010000507.1:247933-263161 GCA_964033795.1 Lymnaea stagnalis | reverse complement strand
GGGGGGGGGGGGGAATTTCTGAAATGATCACTGCTTACAAGCAAGTCATAAGTGCTAAGATGCTACATAAGAGGCTATGACACAACACTCTCTGAAGAATTTTAGATGCAAAGGGGGCAGGTTGGAGATCGGGTGAAAATTCTTGCAGTCATTTGGGTCCAGGACACTTTTTTTTAAAAAGCAGATGCTTGACGCGGCCGCCTTGAAGAGACGTGGGTGGTGGGGCCGTAGCTGACTGAAGTGACAGAAGGCTTATTTCATGTTATTCTTTCCGTCATTTTTAATGGTTGAAAACAATGCATCAATAAACATTTAAAATGCTCGTAATTTATAGCAATGTTAACATTGACAGAATTCTTGGAAACAAAAATTATTTAATGACAGGCCTATAAATTTAACAATATGATATGTGTATTATTACCTCTAAAAGTATAGTATAGAGTAACATGCGGCAACTCCACTGGCTTCCAATATCCTCTCGCATCAAGTACAAGTCTGCCAATCTATGCTTCAACTCGTTCACTGACCCTCACTTTCCTGTCTATCTCTCTGAACTGTTGCTTCCTTACATCCCCACAAGACAACTACGTTCTTCCATTGACAGTAGAACCCTCTCAATCCCAAGAACCAAAACTAAGACCATCGGTGAACGCTCCTTCTACTTCCATGGGCCCACGTTCTGGAACCAGCTCCCCTTCCATATCCGTCATTGTGAAACCTCGTCCATTTTCAAAAAGTCCCTTAAAACCCATCTGTTTAGGTCCGCCTATGACCTGTGATGCACCCTCCTTGCCCTGCCTCATTTTCTGTCTCGGGTTGATCCTGTAGTATAGGCCAAAACGTGCCAAAGTGTCCTCGTTTTATAGCCATTTTAATTGTTTCTATAGTATAGTAGTTACTATCCTAATGTCTCATTTTTATTTTAGTTAGTTTACATGTTTTTTAATAATTGTAAAGCGCCTAGAGCTTTAAGGTAAGTGCTATATAAAAATGCCTAAATAAATAAATAAATATTGTCTACTATTGTTTCGCAAAAAAATCATATTAATTCATAGGGCTCTCTTCCCGTTTATCTCTGACTCTGAAATAATATGTTTTTAATAATTGTAAAGCGCTTAGAGCTTTAAGGTAAGCGCTATATAAAAATGCCTGAATAAATAAATAAGTAGGTTCAAGTTAAGAATTTTTTTGTCTAAACTCAACTGAGATTTTCTTTACATTTTATGAATTTACTGAAAACAATTTTTCGCAAAAGGCAAGAAATTATTTTAAAGAAAAATGCGAAACGCAAATATCATTCATAAAAAGGGAAACCAAGCAACAAAACAAACGTAGACTTCCGTTTGATTTCAACAGGAACTGATAACTAAGTAACTAAACTAAGAGTTACCTGCCTTATCTTTCAATTATTTTTGTGTATTACGTTGAGTTTTGTACTCTTTGGCTGTAATTAACATTCATTCTTTTTAGCTTAGTTGATTCTAACATGATATTAAAAAGTTTATACTATAAAAAGAACGTAAGCCTATCCATAATTACCTCTAAAAAGTATAGTATAGAGTAAAGCCTAACTACTAACTAAGCAGAGATATTGTTTTGAAGGTCTGGTCTTGTCTCACTTATTTTAAATTACTTAAATAAAATTTAATGAATGTAAGTCTAAGTTAACTTATCTTAACTCTTAATTTAAACTTAAACGTATACATTATAACAAAAATAACATCATTAACATACTTATGTCTTAAAACTGGTTACCCTTAAAACTTACAAGTACTACTACTTAGATTGTTAGATTAATATTTTTTTTAATAAATAGAATGTATTTCCTGAATTAGTCAGTAAAACCAACCACATGACATGTAGGCACTTGAATACAAAATTTAAAAAAAATCAAATAATTTTTTTAATAGCACAGTTAGTTAGAGCTAATTTCAAATAAAAAAAATGAAACCAGAATCAACTTTTTAGCTTAAGTCTAAGTACTTTTTGAGCTATGAATTTTTAAAGTGTGAGTTCGTTTGGTATTTTTTACTATGGACGAAACCTCCACATCTTGTGACCTCATTCCGCTGATCGCGTCATGCGCAATGACTATATACTTTATATAAGGCAACGCATCGCCTTATCACTAAAATACTGTTTAGGGTCGACTTAGTTTAAACTTTCAACTTTGGCACATGAATAATTAATTAAAGCTTTCCCTGACCAATGGTATAGTAGTTTTTGCACACGGCAAACTCTTATGAATGAAACTCTGAGGTAGTACTACGATACAGCCGTTATGCAAGTGGCTGTGAATGGTTGCCAATGACAACGTGTTGCACACGGTAAATTCTGATCATTTATAATATGGATTCTACCGGGTTGTTAAAGCTCAAATTAAAACATTCCAGTTTAAATGTCTTCAAAATGCATTCTGAAACACAAGTTATCAATTATTTTGATGTAGATAGTGGTAATAAATTAATATTTCCTAAGTATCGGCAACTTCCGCCATTAAAAAGGGGGCGTGGCCCAACCCATGGCGAAATTAGGTTGAGCGAGCTGCATGACCTGCTGCGAACGCGTAGAAACATAGCGTCTCTCGTAAGACACTTATCGCTGTGAAAATTGGCATACATGTAGATCAATAGATTCCCCAGATGCAAAAAAAATTTGGTAGTGACAAATTTTTTCCTTCTACTTAATTTTAATGATGAAAGTTGCCTTATATTTACCAAGGATTTTCTCAAAGCTGACTGATTGTAAATGAAAAAGAAATTGATTAAAATCTAGGCCAAGATGTCTACCTAATTATAAGGCCGAAAACGGAACTCAAATATATATCGAAAGTACTAATTTAATAATAAATAGACACACACATCGGAAAATTAAAAACTCTGATTTTTCGGCGCCGATTGCGAAATCCCATACACAAAAAGTAGTAGTCTCCCTTGACTTACCGAAGTATCTAGACATGGTCATAGCAACATATAAAAACCTAATCAATCAGAATACAGAACTAGACTTAGACCATGGAAATGGCTTTTAAAAATCATCTTCTTAGGCTTAGACTCTAAGTCTAAGAAATGTAGACTTTTACTTAGACTTATAATTATAATATATAAGATACAAGCAATAATACTAATAATAGCACTAATACTAATACTATTACTATCATTCAATATTAATTAAAATTAATTCAATTAAAATTTTGCGTTAAACACATTAAAAGTATAGTTCAAAACAATCCATAATGCAGCTAATTATGCATAATCCTTTTTTTTTAAATTACCAAACTAGCGGTAATAAACCTTATTTGTCTAATTCCCAGCCGACTGCGTATAACCCTGAGAGTTATACGTAGTCGGCTGGGAATATGCGCAGCCGACTGCGTATAACGCTTCCCTTATTTTTAAGAGTCAACTTCACACTTTGACTTTGTAAGTTTGACTTGTGGAAGTCATTGACTGAGACTGAGACTCACGTCATTGAGTGAGTGAGACTCCAGTTATTATTCAATAATTATAATAAATTTAAAAAAAATTATAATAATCTAGCTTAACTACCTAGGCCATAGACTAAGCTGTAGGCCTACTCAACTGTATTGACTATAATTAAAAGTAAAAGGCTTATTTAGTTATTTAGGCCAAATAGAGAGGTATATATAAATTTAATAGGCTATATTATACAGTAGGGCCATAGCTAAATTTCATGAATCTAGTCATCTCCGTAGAGTGGGGGGAGGAAGGGGCCAACCGTAAGTCCTCAGATGAAAAAAGTGGATACTCAAAATTTTCATCAAATTCGCTTACCAGTCCGAAGCTGGCTTCTAGGACAACTCCAAGTTTAAGTGTTTGACAAATATAAGTAAATTTAAACTACATAAACAAAATTGTAAAAATAGTTTCAATTATAAAATTGTAGGCCTATTAAGTGAGTGTTCAGTACACTGACTGATTTTTGCATGCAATATCAGAATCAGGTAAAATTGTTTTTAAAAAGCAACAGCTGCAGTGCATTAATTTATAGTTGTGATGGTGCTTAGACAGTGGGGAAAAATGCCAATATGCCTTCAACTGATGAAACAGATTCATTTTAGAACTTGGTGTTATGATAAATTTGGTGATTACGTTTTTCCAACAACTCTCTTAACATTCTTTGGCATTTTGACATGTGCCTTTAAATCCAATGCACCCTTATTGGCAACAGACAAATAAGTTCCACTGCCACTTGTCAAACTTTCAGCTTCCCACCCTATTGATCAGTGCAAAAACCTGGGTAAAAGGTTTTCAGTGCATTTATAAATAAACTAACATTTTTAAAATTTTTATATTTAACTTAAAAAATTAAATTATTTATCAATTATTATGAACAAGTGTTACCGTTATGCATTAAGTTTACAAAAATATCTTCCGGAACGTGAAGTATCGGAGCTAACCTTTTAGTAACCTACCATTGAACTATATATTGCTGGTGCGCGTGTTAAGTTCATGGTACAGAAATAGTAGATACCAGAACACAGAAAAGTAAATAAGAAGGTTTTTATTGGGGACGGACAGGGGAAAAAGTCATATTTCTAAAAAGCCGGGTGGACATGGTTCTAAAAAGAGGACATGTCCGGGGAGACCCAGACATATGGTAAACCGGGGGGAGGGGGGTGTTAAAAAATTTGCCAGAATTGCCTGATGTAATTTATGGATGGCTTCTATCTTAAGAGAACTAGGTTATAAAGTATAACCTTAATTACATAAACTATTATAGTTACTAAGCTAGGCCATAGCCTATGCTACAGGCAAGGGACCCTACTAGGCATTGGTTAGGGCAATTAGGCTAAGGGATGTTGATATAGTGAAATATAGTATTATGTGTTTTGTTTAGGTATCTTGATATTGATAATCAGTTTTTTAAATCCATTCCAATTAATTTAGTCATGGTTATTTTCAAATTTATAAGTCCTCATAGAACTTTGCTAGTATTAGGTAGGCCATACTTTCATAAAATAACAAATTAACAGGTCAGTGCTGTAACTATGAACATGCAGCTGTTCAAGACAAAAATTCACATTTAAATAATTTACTTACATGCATACAGATAAAAAATATTCCTTCCTTAACTTAATTGGAAGCCATTTCTTGTAAAAAGTCAGTTTTCAATATTCATGAACAGTTTTTGTAAATCTTTTCTTTTCAGAACACTGCCGAGTGATAATACCGATGGCAACCATTGATCCTGCTTACCGCAACTTGATTCAGTTTGTACCAGCACAGGTTGAGTTGACAAGTTATGAAAGAATCAAACACGTTGACCGTACACTATCCAGAAAAGATGCTGGTGATGCTGCTAAAAACTTTTATGAATCCATCATAAATGAACCGCCTGGCGTGCAATCTTCTGATCATTTGAGAGAAAGTAAGAAAGAAAAAAGGACTAAAGATATAAGAAAATATCGAGTTAACCATTGTAAAGAAAAAATTTGTCGAGATGACAGAAATACTCGAATTCACAGCAGGCTTAAAGAGGAAACACATCAAACAAAGCAACTTAGCACGAACAGTGTAGAGGAAAGTAGGGCAGTGGTTTCTTCAACATTTCCAAACAACAGTTATTTGAACCAAGGGTTAGAGGTCATAAACTCTTCTGAGACATCTACAAATAGCCAGTTAGAGCCAGAGTCAGCAGCCTGTCGGACCAATTCAACCTATTCACCAATATTAACTAAGGAAAAAAGACATCATTTTAAATTATTGCAATATGGTCAACTGGGAGAGTTGCATGAGGTAAAGAAACTTTTAACCAACGGTGCTGATATTAACTATAGAGATTTTTACGGCTGGACAGTGTTAATGTGTGCTGCTACCGAAGGACATTCAGAACTTGTCCGTGTTTTACTTGAGTGTGGTGCCGATAGGGCATTAACTAATTCTAATGGTCAAACAGCTGCAGAGCTTGCTAATTATGAAGGACATAGTGATCTAGCGCATGAAATAAATTGTTTTAAACAATGCAATCCCATCACAAAAAACTGTGTTGAACAAAAGGATTTACCTGCAAAGTTTTTCTGTTCAATTTGTAATGCCGAATTTTCAGACCAAGAAAAACAGAGTCACCAGACTTCAACCATTCACTTGTTTAATTGCAAACATAAACCGAAAAGCCCTGCTTACTTAATACCTGAGAACAATAAAGGTTTTCAGATGCTGTTGAAAACTGGATGGAATGTCACCCAAGGTTTGGGCCCTAATGGAGAGGGACCAAGATACCCTGTGAAGACTATTTTGAAAAGAGATAGAATCGGCCTGGGTGGTGAGAGCGGAACTAAAAGAATTACACACTTCAACCCTCGTGACCAAACAGCAGTTGCACGGCCGGGGAGTAATCCTGAAAGAAAATTGACGGCCAGAAAAGCTGCAAAGTATGCTGCTAAATTAAAAGAAAGGAAAACTAAGCAACTTGAAAAGCATCTTCGACAACAGTTTAATGAAGCATTCTGATTTAAAAATTCCATGTGCCGAAATTAAATGTGATAACCAAGCTATTGAGCAATCTATTTATCTGTCCACTATTGTATATAATATAAATGTATGTGTCGAAACACTGTATGAAGGTTTGTACTAACTAGATGGGTTGATTAAAATATTGGCTACCCGGTACTTGATTTGTAAAACTTGACATTTGAATGACATGATGTGGATTGGATTCTTTGAATGAAAAAGAATAAAATGATAAAGAGAAAGAAAAATAATTCATACATTTATAGAGGGTGTATTTGACTCAATGACTTAAGATCTAAGCTTTAAAGAATATGTTTCAATAAAATGTTAATGCTTTTCACATTTTATCACAAGATAATTAAATATTTAAAAAAAAAGCAGTAAAAACCAAGTAGTGTATAGAAAATGTCATAGCCTTGTACATATGACATGTTTTACTATGGAAGCTTTGCCATTAATTTTGAATAAATTGCTTATTCAATGACAAATCTAACCCTAATAATAAGTTGTACCTGTAGTGAAATTATCTTTCTCATTCTCCTACCATGCAAGATGGAAACAGGATGAATTTAAAAAATAATAAAATAGAGAAGGAAATTCTTAAATATTTCACAGAACATGCCTGGCCAGATTGCATTCTCATTAAAATTATTGTACCTAATTCAATTTCCCCCCACCCCCCTACCCACCGCCAGCCAGTGACACATTATTTCTTCCCCCATATCATTTGTTGACTTGCATTTTATTACCTTCCAGATTATTACCTGGTACCGGGTATATCAAGTTTAGTTGCTAACTCTTAGTGATGTAACATTACAACTAAATATCAAGTTTAGTTGCTAACTCTTAGTGATGTAATAATACAACTAAATATCAAGCTTAGTTGCTAACTCTTAGTGATGTAATAATACAACTAAATATCAAGTTTAGTTGCTAACTCTTAGTGATGTAATAATACAACAAAACTAGCCACATGCTCTGTTCATGGGTACCGATATATATTTTGTTGGTTTCCATTTTAATAAGCCCTAAAGTCCCACCTGTAGACTCAGCAGATGTAACCATCAGAAAACTACTGATGACTGCTAAGTTATCCCACCCTTTAGCTGTTGTGTCCCTGCCCCATACTTGGTCTTCTCCTTGCTCTCAAGCAATGTACCAACACTACTGTTCAAATTATTGTAGTTGATCTTCTCCTGTGCTCTCAAGCAATGTACCAACACTACTGTTCAAATTATTGTAGTTGATCTTCTCCTGTGCTCTCAAGCAATGTACCAACACTATTGTATGAATGATTGTAGTTGGTCTTATTGATGAACACACTTCCTGAAAGACCAAACATTAATGTAAACACAAAAAAACAACAGAAAAACATAATTTTTTAAATTTTAATTTGGTGCAGAGCAGTTTAGGAGAAACAAACAAATGTGTCTTGTGTATTTTATATACCGGGTATTAAATATAGTAAGGAAACAACATAAAATAAGTATTCCATAAAATGTTATTTAAAAATACAATTTAAAATTTCCTCATGGATCAAAATATAAGCACTTGGTACCTCTTACTCTAAAGTTTTCTCGGGTATTTTTTAGATTTCATTGCTTTAGTTCAGTTGTCATCACAAGGTGTGGCAGGGTGCAAAAGGAAGAGACCAGCTTTTAGAGCTATATTAAAATTAAACAAATAATAGAGATAATTTTCGTTTTATTTTGTCTTATTTCCAATAATTGGAAATGAATGCATAGAATTCATCATAATTTCAAACAAGTTGACAAATTATTTTGACAGATTTGAATAAATATTTTAATAATATTAAAATGAATATTTTTAGTGTTTGATACTGTTAATTTATCATAATTTATAAAGCATTTAAAATATTTCAATGTTTGCTTCACTGCACATAAAAAGACATTAATTGTGAGTTTCTTTAAATGAACATGATCAGCTTGTACCTAGAACTGAATATGTTAACAGGAACTGAATATGTTAACTGGAACTGAATATGTTTACTGGAATTGGATATGTTTACTAGAACTAGAACTGAATATGTTTACTAGAACTGGATATGTTTACTGGAAGTGGATATGTTTACTGGAAAATATATGTTTACTGGAACTGAAAATGTATACTGGAACTGGATATTATTAGAAGCATGCCTTGTTGAGCCTTGTTTAATATCTAGAATATATTTTGCACTCATTTTATTAAAAAATTCTTTATATAATAATAATAATCAATAAATAATCACACTTACATACTCTTGTGTATAGTTTGTATAATCTTACTGGTACACCACGTGCTAATTCATGTTATATATGGTAAACATTTAAAGGATATACAGAATAGTGACAATTTTGGCAGAACTCACAACTAAAAGAAGATTGTTATATTTTGAGTGAGTGTACATGGGAAGCAGGTTATCATAGGAATTGCTGGGTTACATTAAGTCAAAAAGCCTGAGATAAAATATGTTCACATAAGAAGAAATGTACAGCAACAATTTTTAAAAGTGCAAAACCCCATATCACATTTTGGGAAAAAATTTAGAATGACCCTGGACTTTATAAATATTGAGTGGGACTTCCATTTCCATGTAACCATGCATAGTTTTGACTAAAATTCTGTTAATAATAAATAGCTTTGTTTTTCAAAAATATTTTATTTCATTTCTAATCAAATTTATTAATGCAACTGTTTCCCAAATACTGTACAGGAAGATAATTTTTCCAAATACTATACAGGAAGATAATTTTCCCAAATACTGTACAGGAAGATAATTTTCCCAAATACTGTACAGGAATAAAATAAATAATTTGAATATACATAAAACCTGCACAATTTAGACTTGATGAATCAAGAGTTTTGTGCATCATTTGACTTTTGATGCCATTGCAAGCCAAGCCGCTCTCTTCTTCCTCTCCTCATTGTTAAGTTTACTTTTACCTTGCTCTTCATGCTGTCTCTTGATCTCAGCCATTTGTTCCTCTTCCTGGAGATGTGTCCGCAGCTCAAACTTGACATGTTCTCTCATTGGTTGGTTGTATATACTAACACGCCCAATAGCTCGGCCTTCTGGGCCAATTTCTATTTGTCCATAACGGTGTTTCCTACCTTCTAACAGCTCTGCTGCTTTCTCTTTTACCTCTTTAGGATACATCAGCATCGGGACATTGCTAGTCTCATACTGGCTTGTGGATACAAGCGGATAAGGTTTTGACCTCTGAAGCAAGCCACCGACACCAGCAAGGGAAGGCGCGATACTGGCAGGAATGGATTTTACACTGGTACAGCCTGTTTTACCTGGAGCAGTTATGGGCCTTGGTGGCTGAGGGACTAATGGTACATGAGTTTTGCCATCTGAACCCAAAGGCCCTGCAGAAATAGGACGTATCACCCAACCTGGTGGAACAGTTGTTTTGACCTTGATTGGATGCAGACTCGCGTGTGGTCCTGGTAACACAGGTGTGGCCATGCACACAGTGGAGTAACACTCCTTTGTCTTGACAACATCAGACTTGGGTTGTTCTTTAGTTTTGACAGACCACTTGTCGGAGAATTCAGAGACTGTGCCATCTTCAGTCATGAAACTTTCTAAACCAAGTTCTTCCACTGGAACTTTTGTCCTGGGATCAATACGACTTGGAGAAGAGTTTGGTCTCTTCTTGACAGTGTCAGCATCTGGCTTCCAATCTTGCATGTTGCGTTTTGTGTTGAAATTAGTCTCTGATTTATTTATGGACTTCTGGATAGTGCTGACTGTGAGGTAAATGAAGTCAGGAGGAACAACTCTTTCTGTCTTCATCCGAATTTGTGATCTAAGCAAAGCTTTGATCTCTGACAAACTGATGTTCTTGTCCCTCGGGATTAATGGCTTCTCAAACGCCCAAGATATCCTCCTGGTTATATGAAGCGGTTCCTTCTCTTCCTCCTGTTCCTTGATGGTGACACTGAACTGTGAGGGTGTCGAGTGAACTCTGGATCTGGCCGCAGACTGAGAACCATGCACAGAGTGCTGCCCCTTTTTGATTGAGCCAACACTTTGTTCAGGGTTACATGTTTTTTCTTGGTGGGGAGATAATTGAGTTTGGGCCACTTCTGATGTAGACGGAAGTCCATCTGACATTCCTGTCATGCTCTGGACACACCTGGCATTGTACAAACTTCTGGAACTCAAACTTTTAGCACTGTGTGGTAGTTGGGTGGCTCTGTACTGCTGTTGAAGTAAAACCTGTCTTGTGTTGGAGTCTGGGCTGGCGTGGTCATGATGAACAATTTTTGAGTTTGTGGCACCCGCTTTGGACATGCGCTGAGCCCTTATATATGGATACGGTTGTGAACGCACGGGTGCATCACTGTAGGAGCCATACTGAACCAGGGGTGGGACTTGATCACTCTGAAGACTATAATCCCAATTTACTTTTTCAAAGTTCATGACCAGAAGGCTGTTCAAAGTGTTGACTGTGATTCTGATACACAAATAAAACATCACAGATTTTTAGAAATTCTGAACCTAACTGAACTTTTGTAAAATATATCATTTCTCATCTATCAATTTCTTAACATTCTATTTTAATAACAATAAAACTGAGCAACACTAATTTTCTGTAAACATTTTTCATAACTCATTCACTTAAATGAATGTATGTTTGCCCTATAAATTAGTGTAAATACAACTAAGACTGAACTCACCTGTCACCTATGGCAACCATGGAGAGAATGGGATCGCTGCGACTATTCCCTCTCATAATACGACAACACTGACCCGTGATCAAATTCCAGATCCTGACGCGGCCATCAGCTGATCCTGTGATCACTCTCAGATAGGTGAACTCCAGACATAGAACTTCTCTGTTAAAAATGGAGATAAGCTCAAAAGTTGACAAACATATTAACAGTACAGCCAAAGTGCTACAAAGCAGCGTTTGTTTCCCTTGGCTCTGTCACTTTGATGTGTGCTTCATGACCCACTAAAATTTTATCATCTATACTGGCCTATGTGTAACACAAAACAGATTTGAATGTCAGTACAGTTTTCATAAAGAACCCTTCAGTCTTACAAAAAAATTTAGATAAATTAAACATAAAACTGTTAAATAATTTATGTATCAGAAGGGTGACAGTAGCAGCATTTTTACTTGGTGCCTATGCTGTTACCATATATTTGAGATGCTAATATTTTCATAGATGGGGCTATCATTTTCTCTGCATTTGTGTGAGGATGAACTATTCATGCTATTACATAGATATTTTATAAGAAGCCATTACCAAGGATTTCATTTGAATGCCTAGAGAAAAATTCAAAGACTTAATCTTTTTCGTAGCTTTAATTCTCTTTTTGTTAATGAAGAAATCGTTTGGATTATCAATTTATTAATGGATGTTTTATTATGTATTTATCAATTGTTAAATTAAACTTAATCATTAAACACAATAGAAATAATATTATGCTCTCCCTCTTGACACTTAAATTTAGTGAAAATAAATGAGAGGACTTGGTGCGGATTGGTGAAACAAAAATTTTGAGAGTTTCAAAGTTTTATTTTGTTTAAAACTAAGTTGAAATTCTCTTTGTACGGAAATATCAAATATAATTCTTATACATTGAAAATGGGAAATATAAGTACTATATACAGTTGGTTAATTCAAATAATTTCCAATTTTTAGGCTTCAAAATAAACTAGGAGTGGCATGGGAAGGGGGTGCGGAGGAGATGGTATGCCCTGGGCAGCACTTTTTTTCCTTATATGAGGTGGTGGCATTTTCTACCAACTGCACAGGTTTTTTTCATGTAAAGGAGATGGCAAAAAGCTTGGCCCACCCTGAGTGGCTCTAACCCTAGCTATGCCAATGCAAGTAGGCGTAGGCCTAGATTATTATTGAAATTTTAGCAGGGTAACCAAATTATCAATAACTAAGAAGTGGCTCCAAAAGCCAAAATCAACACACACAAAAGTAATAAATCTTATTTAGCTATTTTGGTGGCACCATTCAAAGATCTCATGCTACCTATAAAAATTTCTAGGACCACCAACGTTTAAGTAATGGAATCCAAAAACACTTTAAGTTACAAAATTAAGGTTATCAGTCTAGTTTTTGACCAGTTTTATAAATACATTTTATCAAAACTAATGTGCCTCTACTTCACAGCTCAATAAAAATAAAAATACTTACTTAGGATGTCTTAGGGCAGCAATACATCTGGAATGACTGCCTACTGCACTCCATCCAAGGACGTAGCCATCTTTACTCCCAGTTACAATATGCCAGCGGTCAAACTTAATACCTGTAACTGGTTCATGGTGACCTGTAAGTGTCTGAACACAAACAATAAAGATTGCGGATTCAATCTAAATAATGTATAATTTAATTTATACTCTTTAGTAAGCCCCCACAAAAAAATGTTGCACATCATTTAAAGTACATCCCCTTTACCACCTCCCTCCCGCTTGTCAAGTCTTTGTATCAAGTAAGTATCAAGGCCATTTATGACCATGGGCTCAAAGTATTGTCTCTCCTGTAATTAATATGTGTGTGAGGAAGAGGAAATGAATATTATTTTAAAGGCTTGAGTTAAGTTAAATCAAAAAATTAATGAAAGAAATTACCCTTTTCTTTTAAGTAACTTTGCCTCTTGCCCAGAAGCAATAAAAAACATTTGTTGGCCTTTTGTTAAAATGTTTCCAGACCTCTCCCAAAGGAGACAAGATAAATAATTATTTCTTTAAGTCAAAACAGATCACAAACAAATTATGATCCAAGAAATTTTAAAAATCAGGATCTAAAAGAAAATTCCATTATTCAACTTTTCTGTGATTAAATTTGGAACTTTTGCGATTGTGTACTGTTTTAGTAGTATTGTCTTAAACATTAAATATAATGGTAGATTTATTTTGCCATGAGTCAATGACATCCCTTTTTTTGTGCACAGGTTTTTTTTAAGAAGTTATATTGCAGTCTCAATTGTTATAATTGTCCTAGAATTTATTTTAGGAGTTTGACTATATGAAATGTATAACTGCTCATTGAGCCAGCAGATGTCATGTTAATCATCGCTTGAAATTTACCTTGATTAGATTTCCTGAAACAAGTTCCCAGACCTTGACCTTTCCCGCCTCACAGCCAGAAATGCAAATGTCCTGAGACAGTGCCACTGCTAACACTGTTGCTTGGTGCTTGAATGTCTTTTGGCATTTTCCAGTTTGTAAGTTCCAGACTACATAAATAAAGATCATTGAAGAATTAAGCATGAATTTTCATATGCCATTGATCTTAACACTGATTAGTTAGATGCAAACAATTTGTGTAAATGAAACAATACATGTTCAGCTTTAATGATCATGCAGAATACAAATGTAATAATTTCAAACAAAATTTAATAAATTCCATCTGTTGTTTTTTAAGTAAAAACATATGAGACATTGCAGGCCACGCTTTTGCAAAACAGAGCATTCACCACCCAACACTGTCATGGAATGTGACCAAAGGGTTAAGGTCAATCATTTATTTCTCGGGAACCCTAAGGTATTATGCTATAAATTAAATCTTGTCTGAAAGGGGATTTTATTCTCTATACCTTAGTATATTTGCAAGTCTACATCTTTAGTGGATATTGTAATATTAAGTAAATAAGGGAATTTTCACATTCATCCTTGGGGGTCCCAACCCCTTCTATTTGAAATATCTCAAAGTCCATTTAACAAATATAAATATTATAGTGTATGTTAGATAGCTGGGACTAAAGGTGAACAGACACATATAATTCTTTGAGGTTTTGGTACAGGATTTTGACTTTTATTCGGGTTGGAGTTTCTAGGGATTGTCAGTTTACTGTCAGAAGTCAAGTAATAGACAGGCATGGTCGATGTGTTATGTAGATGCTCTCTGGTATGTTTGAGCAACCCTATGTATAGTCGGCGCACAAATGTGTTATGGCATTCAAAGTTTTAATCTCATCCTTGAAGTGACCATTGTTTACTGACACCATTAGGGAACTTTGTAAGTATAAGCAAAGATGAAATTATATATTTATGTTTGTAGAATGCAACTGTTAGGTGTTAGTAATGGGAGATTTCTGTTCACCAATTATATTAGGCAGTGTTTTAATCACTTATTAGCTCCACATCAATTTGACCTGTAACCATAATATTGTATGGTTAAACATACAGCCATCCGCTGAATTCTTATATAGAATTAGATACCAGTGTGTGCGTGAGCATAATACTAACCATTATATTGTTCAGGTTACACATAATGCAGGCAGTCGTTTGATGTTTGTGGTCACCTTAGGGGGAGTAACAAAGGAACTGCGCTTCCTTCGGTGTTTCCCCTGCCCAAGCAACCAGATATTTTCTGTAATTTCTTTACAAGCAAAGTAGCTGACATTCGAGCTGAGCTTGATCGTCTTGATGCCCCTCCCCTTGAATTGCCTCCTTTCCCTTGTCTTACTTCCCATTTTAATATTTTTAAACCTGTTTCAGAACTTGAGGTAAAAAATATAATCCTAAAATCTAAACATACGTCATGTTATTTGGATCCCATCCCAACCCCCCTGTTGGTTGAGTCATTAGATATCTTGCTCCCAACAATAACCCGCATAATAAATGAAAGCTTATATTCTGGCACTGTTCCGCCTCTTTGCAAATCAGCTGTCATCAAACCATTGCTTAAGAAGCCCGGTCTGGATGAAAATAATTTAAAAAACTATAGACCTGTATCTAACTTATCATTTTTATCTAAAGTTATTGAAAAACTAGTC
>CAXITT010000507.1:123701-246873 GCA_964033795.1 Lymnaea stagnalis | reverse complement strand
GCCTTCAAAACTGCACTCAAAACACATCTATTTAAACTATACTACTCTGACTGATTCTCCTCCTATAAACCGATAAACGTACATGGGTTTCCTTGTAAAAATGTCTGGTGTGGGTGGATGAATAGACCTATGGTGTTGTTTTGCTTATATGTTGTTTTTATTTCATTTATGTATTTTATTTTAATATTATGATTATGCCTCTTTGCTATATATGTACAGCGAAGTGAGCCCAGCCCTAGGCCGGGGTACCGCGCTATATAAGACCACTTATTATTATTATTATTATTAATATGCTTATAAGAGATTGATAGTACAGTATCCAACCAGCAAATGTATGTAAAATATGTGTAGTAGGTTAACTATCCCTGCCATGTGCTAGATTCTCACATAGAAAATTGTGCATGTGTTATTCACAGCTGTGGTAAATAATTAGACATTCTGCAATGGAATTTTGTATTTAAAAGACACAGCAAGTAATACAAGTATCACACTGATGGTTGTTATACTTTATAACATTGTATTGGCTGTCCTGCAATGGGTACATCTTATATTGACACAATAATTGGACGACACTACAGTATTAATTTCTAGACCTGTATGTTTGCCCTCACATCTGACGCTGATTCTGAATGTAAGAAATGCTACAAATTTAAACACTGCCATGTGATTTCTTTTATAATTAAACATTATTTCAAGAATATAATTTTAATTCTTATTTGCATAAAAGGTATTATTTGGTCATCATGCATCTCTATTGATAGTTATGTATATTTTGTCATAACCTGTAATTACAGAGTTATTAAACACGTTTCTTTGTTAGCAGTATAATTCAATTCAATTTTAGTCAGGACATTGTTAACCTGTACTATTTATTTTCTGATTAGATTTTTCTTCAGATCCTATGTCTTGGAACTTTTTCTAAGGATTTAATTCTACCACTCCTCTTTATACAATGCTCTAAGATCCAAATAAAGCCTAGCTGCATTTCTTGACTTTATAAATACCAAATATATATTTAAAACTGTCAGCTGTCCTTCACCCCTTGGTTACAGTATATGGCGATGTGACCAGTGTAAAATTATGTCAACAACTAAAAATCAACACATGCCCCCTTGCCACCAAAATGCTTACACTTATGATCTTAAATTTTTATCTAAAATAATCATTTTGACATTCAATCCAATTTTTTTCTTCAACATTCTGTCTAAATATCTTACTCTTGCAATGATTGTCTTTAGCACCGGTAGCCACCACATCTCCATGGACCACTATGACCATTACTGTATCCTGATGTCCACGCAGTATTTTCAGACACTCCCCATCCTTTAAAGACCAGCATCTGATGAAAGGTAAAGAAAAATTAATGAGCTACTACCACCTCAATTAAATAATAATTATCTGAACTTTGTTCTCTCACTCCATATCATCAACACTAATGAATAAACTATTCATCACCACTAATGAATAAACTATTCATCAATACTAATGAATAAACTGGTTGTAAGAACATTTTTTAAATCATAAAAGCATTTTGAAGTTTTTATATTTTAATTTTTTAAAATTATCTGGCCTACTGTTTGTGGACAATGTTGCCTATCCCAATGTTTGTTATTTCAACATTTAGTATGCCACTGTTTGTTGTAAGGATGTTTTTATGCTAATCTTAGTTACTGCAATGTTAATTATGCTAATATTTAATATGACAAAGTGATTTTACCTGACACTTGTGTCATAGCTGCCACTCAGAACTTTCCCCTGGTCTTTCATCAGGTAACAACATCGAATGGAGCCTGCATGGCCAATGATGACCGGAGGTGTCTCTTTGCCAGAAGTGCAGTCAATGAAACGAACTTTTCTGTCCTTTGACCCAAGTGCAATGATCTGGCTTCCATCTGTATGCATCACTCTGTTGGGATCCTCTCTGATTAAAAATACAAACATTTATTGTATAGGGATCCTTTAAAACAGTGACAATTTATATTTTTTTAATGTTTAAAAACGTTTAATCAATATTCATCCATTTAGAACTGAATCCGCCCTCATTTATTCTTTTTACATCTCCTAATGTATGAAAAAACTCTCGTCTCTTCACTCATTCTTTCAAAATTTGACTACTGTAACATTCTTCTCTCAGGCATTCCTCAACACCACATAGACAAACTTCAGAAGGCACAGAACTCAGCATGCAGACTCATTTTTAAATTAAAGAAACATGACCACATTCAACCACACATGCGGCAACTCCACTGGCTTCCAATATCCTCTCGCATCAAATACAAGTCTTCCAATCTTTGCTTCAACTCGTTCACTGACCCTCACTTTCCTGTCTATCTCTCTGATCTGTTGCTTCCTTACATCCCCACAAGACAACTACGTTCTTCCATTGACAGTAGAACCCTCTCAATCCCAAGAACTAAAACTAAGACCATCGGTGAACGCTCCTTCTGCTTCCATGGGCCCACGTTCTGGAACCAGCTCCCCTTCCATATACGTCATAGTGAAACCTCGTCCATTTTCAAAAAGTCCCTTAAAACTCATCTGTTTAGGTCCGCCTATGACCTGTGATGCACCCTCCTTGCCCTACCTCATTTTCTGTTTCGGGTTGATCCTGAAGTGTCAAAGTGTCCTCGTTTTATAGCCATTTTCATTGTTTCTATAGAATAGTAGTTACTATCCTAGTGTCTCATTTTTATTTTACTTAGTTCACATGTTTTAATAATTGTAAAGCGCTTAGAGCTTTATGATAAGCGCTATATAAAAATGCCTAAATAAATAAATAAATAAATAAAAGGCCCATCATCCCACCCATCAACCAACCCATCAACCAACCCATCACCATGTCCATCCTCCAACCAACACCATGCCTATTTCCCCGCCTTTCCCCATGCCCATCATCCCTTCCATAACGTGCCTATCACCATGACCATCATCCCACCCATCACCATGCCCATCATACCACAAATGACCATGCCATCATCCCACCCACCAACAAGCCCATCACGCCATCTATCACCATATCCATCCTCCAACCAACACCATGCCTAATGCCCCACCTATCCCCAAGCCCATCATCCCATCCATCACCATGCCTATTGCCCCACTTATCCCCATGCCCACCATCCCACCCATAACATGCCTTTCAACCCCCCAATAACCACATCCATCATCCCACCCATAACCACACCAATCATCAGGCTCTTCTGTACAAACTCGAATAATGACATGGGGGGGGGGGTGTCTCCAAAAGTCAAGCAATGGCTCTGCCAATCATCCCACCCAACACAAGACCAATCATCCAACTAACCATCAAGGTTATCAACACACACATCACCATACCCATCTCCCTTACCCATCAACAACCACCATGACGTTGTACGCTCCACAATAGACATTTCTCTCTTCCATGATGACCTTCTTTGTTTTTATCCCACTGTAAGCTGTGTCAAAGTTCATCTCGCTCTTGAATGTTGTCTTGATGACATCCCCACTGGGGATGACCTCATGTGTGTTAGGGTCAAGTTCAGGAACCAGCACATCAATGTCATTAGCATACACTGGATTAGCACTGTGTGCTGCAGCACCCTTGATGAAAGGAAATCAATTGATGTATAATTTTTTTTTAGGAATTTGCCAATGTAAATAAAACATCATGCTGTCCTGTCAGCTAAAATGAATCACATTTTTATGTATAGTCCATAAATCTTTCAATATTATAATATTCAGGGCCATTTTCAAACTTTTAGATGACCCTCAGATTTTTTCTTTTCAAATTTGGTGCCCCCCCCCCCCCAATAACAGCTATATTTATGACAATATATTAACTTATAAAATAAAAATATAAATATTTATAAACTTTAAATAAGATTTTAGAGTACAACACAACTAATTACTCTCCACCAAGGCCGGTCCCAAGCCTGGGTGCAAAAGAAGGAGGGTTGGCATGAGGCCAGCTACCTCACCCGTAAAAGCAAATTGCTACAGAAACGTCAACAAGAAAAAAAACAACAAATGTCAGCCCTGAGAAGAGAGGGTTCTTCTTCCACAAGAAGAGCTATGAAGCCTATTGGAAAGGAAAGTACAGGACCGTGATGGGTGGAAAATTATTGTGGACGGCCTTTGCCCCAGACGGAGTAAAAAGGCATAGCCGAACTGAACAATGAATTAGATAGAGTATGATGTAAATGAAATGTTCACTTAATTTGTATGGTTAATACGGTAATTGAAAAACGCCTATGCCTCTCTGCCCCCAATTTTGAAGAAACCCTACTTTAATAATTTGCTCTAACTCTATGATTACTGCAGCCCTGAGTCTATATTTCTTTACATCATGTTCAACAAAAGATTCATCCATGTTAAGGTTCGACAAACTTGAGCAGCAATAAAAACATTGACCTATCAATAACTTTTGGCCTTTGAAGAGAATTCCAGCATTGGCCAATTGATCTCGAGAAGAGACCATCTCCACTGAACATATTTCCTTTTTAATTACTTTTATCCCATTCTTTGTTTTTATTTTTTAACAAATAAAACTTTCTTTAAAAAATCCATTTTGTTTTTTTCTTTCTGTCTACCAATAAGGCTTCTAGCTGATGCCATAAGGAGTTGCCATAAATTTCATTGTGTCCAATTCAGAAAATAAGCAAAAATTTAATTTACTAGAGTTTAACTGGGTGCAGTTTTTTTTACACCAGTGGTTTCAGGTATTTTAATAAAATATCTGTAAGGTGCAAGTGTTACAAAAAAAAAAGCATTAACTTCTAATTTTCTGTAATATATGCCGGCCTTTAAGCTTTAGTCCTAAAGACAATTCTACATCATACCCGCGGCTCTCTATTGATTACTATAATAGTCGCCTCTGCCTAAAGAAAAAAAAAAATCAAATTTTTTACCTGAGTTGACACTCACTGCCATTTTTTTTTTTTTCACTCGGTACAATTAATATAAAACATGTAGAGTAAGGAGAGGGCTGGTTATGAAAAGAAAGCAGGACATACCAGAAGCAAAATATTATATATAAATATAAGAGATTTTTTAAAATACTAAATTGTCATTTATATAATTCCGTTAATAAACATATTGCAACCAATGAAATATCCCTAAGCTCAATATATTTGATGATCTGAATATTTAAGGCTAATCTAGATACAGCGTTCTGTTCCAAAAATAGGCCGCTCGTGATTTTAAGAGCAACACTACTTCCCATTGTTCACATACATCTGTATTTTTTTAAATTTGATTATTGCTGCCATTGACTTAACCGGCATCTACTCCTTCAAGTTACAAGCTTTATAAATCTGCTTAGAAATGAGATCAAGTCAGGGAATGAAGTCATAGGCATTGAGCTAATGAATAACTTGGAAGGAAAAACAGTTGGGGGAGGGGGGAACCATGTTTCAAATACGTTTTTCTTTAACACCCTGAACACCCGGTTATAGCTGTTTGACATTGTTAAGGTTAACAATCACATGGCATTACAAAAGAAATAAATTTAAAACCCTACATATAAAAAGTGGTCTGAGCCATAGCAAGCAAAAGCCTGAGTTTGGGCATGCCCTTCCCCAAAAATATATAATAAGTTAATACACATAATTTGTATGAAAATTACGGTTTTGGCACCCTATGACGGTGGCGACTGGGGCGGGTGCTCCCTTCCTCCCTCCCTTCTCATGACCCTGGGTCTCAGTCTCACCCAGAAAAAGGTCTAGTGGAAGCAGATACTCCAGGAAGTGATCTCTTAATCTATACACCATCAGGGGTGGGGGTGGTGTACTTTGACTTAAGGGAATGTGTATGTACTTGTTCCACCTCCCCACGCTATAGGGGTGGGGGGGCGCGATATTAAAAATAGGTCAAGTAAAGTAAGGTTGCAAGAGATAGGCCTACTTGATGTTGATCCAAGACACAAGTGGGCCTACACTTATTTCCTCACACACCTATACTTATGTCATAAAACAACTATACTTATGTCATCACACACCTATACTTATGTCATAAAACAACTATATTTATGTAATAAAACAACTATACTTATGTCATCACACACCAATACTTATGTCACAAAACAACTATACTTATGTCATCACACACCTATACTTATGTCATCACACACCTATACTTATGTCACAAAACAACTATACTACGTCATCACACACCTATACTTATGTCACAAAACAACTATACTTATGTCATCACACACCTATACTTATGTCATAAAACAACTATATTTATGTAATAAAACAACTATACTTATGTCATCACACACCAATACTTATGTCATAAAACAACTATATTTATGTAATAAAACTATACTTATGTCATCACACACCAATACTTATGTCACAAAACAACTATACTTATGTCATCACACACCTATACTTATGTCATCACACACCTATACTTATGTCACAAAACAACTATACTATGTCATCACACACCTATACTTATGTCACAAAACAACTATACTTATGTCATCACACACCTATACCTATGTCATCACACACCTATACTTATGTCACAAAACAACTATACTTATGTCATCACACACTTATACTTATGTCATCACACACCAATACTTATGTCACAAAACAAATATACTTATGTCATCACACACCTATACTTATGTCATCACACACCTATACTTATGTCACAAAACAACTATACTTATGTCAAATATATATACTTATGTCATCACACACCTATACTTATGTCATCACACACCTATACTTATGTCATCACACACCTATACTTATGTCATCACACACCTATACTTATGTCATCACACACCTATACTTATGTCACAAAACAACTATACTTATGTCATCAAACACATATACTTATGTCATCACACACCTATACTTATGTCAAAAATCCAAAGAGAATTCCATATTTCAGTGACCATAAAAGATCAAAAAGCTACACATAGAACTTCTAGAGTTATATTATCACGAATCCCCAAACATGGTATAAGTTTGTTGCATTAAAGTTTGTTGCATTAAAGTTTGTTGCATTACAGTTTGTAGGCATTACAGTTTGTTGTATTAAAGTTTTTTGTATTAAAGTTTATTGCATAAAGTTTGTTGCATTTAAGTTTTTTGTATTAAAGTTTTTTTAATTAAAGTTTGTTGTATTAAAGTTTGTTCCATTAAAAATTTTTTGTATTAAAGTTTGCTCCATTTAAGTTTTTTTGTATTAAAGTTTGTTCCATTAAAGTTTGTTTTATCAAAGTTTGTTGCATTAAAATTTGTTGTATTAAAGTTTGTTCCATTAAAGTTTTTTGTGTTAAAGTTTGTTCCATTAAAGTTTGTACCATTAAATTTTGTTGTATTAAAGTTTGTTTTATTGAAGTTTGTTGCATTAAAGTTTGTATTATTATTATGCCAAACATATTTAGGTAATATTTGACGTCAATTAATCCTAACGCCCTAAACCACCTCCCTGTAAGAATTGTAAAACTATGGGCGTCCCTTGAGTCCAGAATGTTGTATGAAATCAAGCAATCATATGGTAAACCATTCTTATTGACAAAAAGTCAACTAAAAAATAGTTTATATTTATAACACTATTGGCCAGAGCCTCTTATTGTAAATATTGTTCCGTAAGAAACAATCTGTTTATGTGGGTAGCAGACTTCATGGCAGATTTATTCTCTTGTTTTTTGGCAGATTTTTTTTATATAGGACACAGGAACCACGAAGAGCTTTATTGTTACAAGGGCAATGAACAACAAAAGATCTATGGTTACAAGGGCAGTAAAGAACAAGAGATCTATTTTGAACTTCTGTAAATGGTTAACACAGTCATGACAGCCATGGCTTCAGGCTTCAGCATTGATCATTGGAGATAAATTTGGCTTTTAATTTGTTCATAAATGAACACATAAATGTATACATAAAGGTACAAAGATTGTACACATAAAAGTACACATAACTGTACAAATAAAGGTACTCAATACACAGCCGCTGAGCGCCTTAGACCCTCTACCAGGAAACACATGTATCCGGAAATTTGATTGAAAGAAATTTCGTCGACGGTAAATTGATCAACAGTAATTTGATCGAAATGAAATTTTGTCAAACCTTTTTTTCAGATTTTCCGTTAAAATTTTGCTTCAAATTTTTTTTGAACACATTATTTTGTTTTACTATATAGTATAGAGCTTTCAAAAAGAAATCTGACGAAAATTTTAACACGTGAACTGAAAAAAAAGATTTAACCAAATTTCCGTTTCATCAAATTACCGTCGATCAATTTATTGTCGACGAAATTTCTTTAGATCAAATTTCAGGTAACCGGTAACACAGGGATTGGTTTGATGAAACAACTGTGCAATCCAAATGCTACTTGAGCAAAAACATCGGACGTATAAGACCCTCCATGATGACCCAATGTCAACAGCAAAGACAGCTGCACTGAGGAGCATCCGCAGCAAGATCCAGTTGCAACTGCGCCAGACTCAAGACACCTGGCTGAGTGCAAAAGCTGATGAGATTCAGAGCTTTGCAGACAAGAAAGACATGAAAACCTACAGTGGCATGAGAGAAATCTATGGAGCATATGTCTCATAGGGCAGCATGTGTCGTCTCATGACTTGCAATTTGGACAGCATAGGATTACATGTGTCTTATGTTGCCAGTTGGACAACCCGGCTCTTGGGATAGGAGGGACATAAAATATCTCTCAAACAACAGCCAGTTGTACCACAGGACAGCCAGTTGTACCACAGTACATCCAGTTGTACCACAGGACAGCCAGTTGTACCACAGGACAGCCAGTTGTACCACATGACAGCCAGTTGTACTACATGACAGCCAGTTGTACCACATGACAGCCAGTTGTACCACAGGATATCCAGTTGTACCACAGGACAGCCAGTTGTACCACAGGACAGCCAGTTGTACCACATGACAGCCAGTTGTACTACATGACAGCCAGTTGTACCACAGGACAGCCAATTGTACCACAGGACAGCCAGTTGTACCACAGGACAGCCAGTTGTACCACTGACAGCCAGTTGTGCCACAGAACAGCCAGTTGTACTACATGACAGCCAGTTGTACCACAGAACAGCCAGTTGTACCACATGAAAGCCAGGTGTACCACAGGACAGTCAGTTGTACCACAGGACAGCCAGGTGTACCACAGAACAGCCAATTGTATCACAATGACAGCCAGGTGTACCACAGAACAGCCAATTGTATCACAATGACAGCCAGGTGTACCACAGGTTGTGAATTTTCAGAAGTTGTTATTGCAGTAGACCACGACCAACCCAATGGTCAATTTAGATTTATTAATTACATTGATAATTATCCAGAGCTACTTTATTACCATGTTCACATAGAGTAAATAAAAAAATTGCTGACTGGTAATGGGTTAATGTGTGTGTGTGTGTGGGGGGGGGGGGGGGATTTGTGACAGGGAAAAATCATGTTTTATTCTTTCCAGGCACATGGTGCTATTGATGCTAAAGAAAACATTGTCATTTAAACTGCTATTTCTAATCCAAAGATGTTTATTCTTATCTCTTAAATTTGAGTTAATTTTGAAGGTGAAAGATTGAACATATATCATGTAGCCATCTGTGTCAACATCAATGGTATTGACCAACTATAAATACCAACTCTAAATTAATGTCAACTAAATGAGCTGTCAACAACAAATTTATTTTCAACACTATGTTTATTCTGACTACAGGTCTATGTTAAACACATACCTGCATGAGCATCACCTCCTCACGCAGCTGTTGATTGACACCAATTTCAGACTTGACCTCATCAGCAAGCTTACGCCAGTTGGGACTGACACACAAAGCGTTGTAAAGTGAAACCATGTCCAACATGCTCAATATCATCTTAGCCAAGTGCACTGGCAAACAGCGGATGAAATCTTTGTGCTGCGAAACACCAGCATAGGCTTTAGCTGAGGTGGGGATCACGAGCAGTAAAGGATCCACATTACAGGACGGCTGGTCCTCTAAGGTCATCTCATAGGAGGTTGTCTCAGACACTGAGTTCTGTTTTTTCCTTGTCATTGTTTCTCCTGTGAAAGGATTCACTACAACAGGAGTGTACACTGACCGAGTCCTTGATAAAAGTTCTAGCTCGGGGTGTTCAAACGAATGATAAGAATATTCTGTGGACTTGATGGACGCTGCTTCATAAGGGTCAACTTCTGAATAAACATTGTTAAAACAGTTTTATTACTTTTTACAAATTAAATGAACAAATTTCCCTTTTTACAAATTTCTTCAGCTTTAAGTAGACTTGATCTAAGGGTTTCCCCCTTCCCCTCCCCCCCCCCCCCTCTCTTCACCCCGGTCCAAAATTAATGCTCTTTTTTAAAATTGATATTGTTATTAAATGGATTGCTTACCTTTCAAAGTCTCTTCAGCTTTAATCTCAGAGGCTAACAATGTTCGGGCTTGCATGTACAATTCATAAATTAGATGAGCATCACATTTCTGAAGCAAATTGAGGGCAAAGTTCATTTTAGTCCAATAAGTTGCATGAGAAAACCATTCCCATGTACTGATTGTAACCTGCTCAACTTGATTTGAATTCATGGCACGGTCGGAACTAATGGTCGCCACATCTGTTTTTAAGCTTGGATGTGTCCTGGCTCTGGCATAGGTTTGGTCTTTGTTAACTACAGGTTGTAATAGCGTTATTAAGTTTTTTAACAAATCAACACTTCTAATGCGACGAAGTAATCCAAGCATAAAACGCTTTTTTGAGTGATCTCCAAAACGGAAGAACCATTCTTTAAACTCTTTTATTTTGCTGGTTAGTGTGCATGTTTGACATTGCCCACATGCTGTATATGTTGGTGTGTTTTTGCATCTTAGCTCTAGGGCCTGGCCAATATTGAATTCATGTTCCTCTTTGTGTGATGATGGATGCTTCATGATTTCAGATAAAACATTAGAAGGGGAAACAAATGGATTGTTGGGTGGAACTGTTGGGTCTTTTGATTGAGCCATTAATTCTCCTAACTCTGTATGTTGTATTAAGTCCAACATCATGAAGATTAAGTGTAAGCTACCTGGAAGGAAAAAAAATCTTATTTATTTATTATTGAATTTAAAGGTTTAAAGGTTTTTCATACTTTTCATTGAAATAATGAACAGGTAAAACATGTATTTTTTTGTAAGTAAAAGGCAGTATACTTTTGACAACATATTCTAACCTTTTTTAGTTCTGTATTATGCAAATATCTGGTAGTAAAAAAGTTGAACTATTAATTAAACTAATTGTAAAAAAAATAATAATGAAATAAACAAGTAATGAAAGAAAACACTAAAAGTTAGACCTAATCCATGGTATATTAATAGTGGTTGATTTTTTCACTTGAGACATACTTTTAGATGTCACGAGTTAAAGAGTTCTTGTTTTAAAATGTTTGTTTTTGAAAGAATATTTGTGGAAAATGAATTTTTAAATTGTCCAAATTGTTATAAAAACATTTTAATTTATTTGAATCAATAAAAAGAATCTTATTATTCTTATCTTAATCTTATTGTATTTTACATCAGACAGAGTTTGCCTCATACACATTTCCTATGGAACTTAAAACAAATATTTATTTGTAAGTCCATATTTCTGCAAAACAGAACAACTAAAATATTTTGCATAGACCCCAATAATAATAATACTAATAGGCCAAATTCATACTTTCATATTTATAGTAATTAAATTAATTATGTCATAGTCTATAGCGGAGAAGAGTTTGTCCTTATTACTCTTATGACTCTTATGCCATTTAAAATTTTTTTTGTAATTTAAATAATAAGGGCAATTATTATTTTTTGTTCATATTACTGTTTTCCTGAAAAAATATCAGGCCTATTTAACGTAGATAAAATTAAGGAAATCATGTCATAGTAGACAGTAGTTAATTTTAGACTATGCTTAGACTTAGACTATTGACTATACTAATACTAGATCACTTTTTCTTTTGTATCAAAATATGTTATTGACTAAAGACAATTATATACAGTTTGTTAAGCTAAAACTTACTAAGAGAAAGGCTTAAACTTAAACTTAAATGAAGCTAATAGTAATAGTCTAAATTAAATAGTATAATTAATACAATAATAGTCTTTAAATAGACCACCACATAGTGACATAGTTAAACTTAAACTTAATGACTTAATGTTAAAAGTTAATACAACTAAGCAACTTACACTAATGATGTCCATAATTAAAATAAAATAAAGCACTCTCGTAGTCATCACAGTCAAAATTTAGATATTTCAAAATAATGTATTTATTTTAAACCATAATCACTCGCGATAGCATTCTTTTAAAACCCCGATAACTTATCGTTCAGCAACTTCGTAATGAGCACTCGCTAACGCTGTCCCCAAGGAAACCGTATTAAAATAACGTAGAGTAGTTTCCCCTACTATCTCAGCAAAATAATATAATTTATTTAATAAAAATAAAAAAGCTGCAAGAAAAGAATTTTAGTTAAATAATTGTTCCAAAGGTTAAATTTATAGAGGGAAATTTTTAATCACTTTTACATTGAACCTTAGTTCTTTAAATATAAAATCAAATCCGGAAGTGCTATTTTGATCGAGATAGCTTGCTTAGCAACTAGTGCTACATTTTGTTGCGAAAATGGAGGGGCTCTTATCATTTTCGCCTTGGCATCTGCTGATAATTTATCAGCAGAAACCCACAGTGAAAAACAGTGTCAACTAATTTACACAAATTGGATCAATTGATATTATCGCTTATTTTTGCCATTATTGTTTTAGCGTATGAGCGGTTAAAATAATTATATATTTCTATTGGTTGTCTAGATTCGTGATTTCTAAACCAGGACCAACAAAGTTGTGTAAATATTTAAATCTTTAGGTAAATTTGAAGGCATTGAAATGGCGCTTGAGAGAGCCAAGGTCAGTAAAAATTATAATTATTTTCATTAGGCCTATTTAATTGTACTATTTTATTTAATTTATTTTTTTTGTTTTTACTCATAAAAATGATGGAGGACATTAGTAAAATTAAGTTGATGAAGTACTGAGTTAATTTCTATACATTAATAACAGTGGTTTTTGTATGCATGATTTTCTCTTGCTTGATACTTGGGTACAAAGAAGTATCAATGAATCAATGTATGAAATGTATGAAAATTATTTAATAAATATGAATTCATTTGAATTTGAGCTATATCGTAATATATCCCCTTTTATTAGGCAGTCTAGCTGACTGCAGGCTCACTGGAGGTAAAATTAGGGGGTGGCAATTTCCATAGGTAAACTCTCAATCATTTAAACATGCATGTAGCATACTGTTTTGTGTATAAGACATGTTTTTCTACCAAATTTATGCTGTATACTGTATAATTAATTCGGTTTTCAATATATTTTCGGAAAGACTGTGTATACCAACAGAAATTATAAATTAGAATAACTTTTTATATAATATATGTTAGTATGTTACACTCGTTCAGGCCTCAGAGGTGCAGATAGTTTCCCCATGAGCTTGCCATTTAAATAAGCTTTATAGACTAGAATTAACCTAATTAATTATTAAATGATTATTGTGTTCCTCTATTTAAATAGGACTATTTTAATTTAAATTTGATTTAGTCAAATTACTAATTGGGGAAGCATATTCTTAACATTGCTTCAAAAAAGGTAGATGTCATATAATTAGCATGTACTTATTTGATGCTGATATAATTGGAAAATTTGAGTCTGTCACCCTATTTCATCTTCTTTTTTAAGCTATTGAAAATAATACCACATTTCAAATGATCATTTCTTTATAATCTTAAATAACTCTTTAAAAAAAACAACCTCTAAGTTCTGAATTTTTTTTTCCTTTTGCAGACTATGATCTTAAATATTTGTTCCAAAATAACTTTGTAGTCTTGTTCTTGAAATCAATAATTTTTATTTTTTCAATATTAAATTATATTCTTCAGAGCCTTGCAGAATTAATATTCTATTTACATTTATTCAATTTTAGCTTTGTGAAACGCCTGTGTACAGCAGCAGTAAGGTGAGAGGCCTTCCTGGCCTGCCACCGCTTCCAGCTGAGGGCAGCAGAGAACCATCTGACTTGTACAAAGTAAGTCTGACATATTTTAATGAGGTGTTTATCAATGGCATCATGTTGCTAATAATGAGCTCTGTTTGAGAATCTGTAGCCAATGGTCTGCCTTGCTTCTTAGGATCCCTGGTCAGCTGTGGCCTAGGGTAATTGGGTATAAGGAAATGGAATCACTTAGGTGATGCTAAGTTTAATATTTGGTACAATTTGTCTCACTTTGCCTTTAAGATAATCAATGCTCAGTGCATTTAGTCTTTTTATCTCATACATAGGAGTTCAGTTGAAAATGCCAGGCTTGACCTGGATTTGAACACGCACTCAAATTTGTTGATCCCATGAAATGACAACACCACCTCTAGCATCTTGAACTATTGTATTTTTAATTAGCAAGTCCCCCCCCCCCATGTTCTCCCACCAATCCACCACCCCCACCAACCAAAGTTATTCATAAGTTTTGTATGAAAGTATCTCTCCCTCAAAGCTTTGAAAATGCCAAGCTTGAACTGGAATTGAACACGCACTCAAATTTGTTGATCCCATGAAATGACAACACCACCTCTAGCATCTTGAACTATTGTATTTTTAATTAGCAAGTCCCCCCCCCCCCATGTTCTCCCACCAATCCACCACCCCCACCAACCAAAGTTATTCATAAGTTTTGTATGAAAGTATCTCTCCCTCAAAGCAGTATGTAGTGGGAAAGTACAAGACATTTATTTGTAATTTTTTTCAAGTTGTGTTTTGCAATGTCTGTATCTAAATACAACAGAGGTAAGTTTTATTTTTTGCATGAAATAACTGTTATTTTTTGTTCATGTATTTCAAATATATTATTTCAGATTGTATTGCGGAACAGTGAGCATCCTCCTCTCATGAAAAGCACATCATGGACATTAGCAGCTCCCTTTAAAGAACAAAAATTTGACAGAACCCCAAGTGAATCCATTGCAAATGTATATACCCCAACAGCAAGCAATCTTAAATTGAAAGATTTGCCAAAACTATACAGAGGAAAAACGAAAGGTATCTCTATTTTGTAGACATTTTCATTATTATTAAATTGCTTTTTAAACTTCAGCCTTATTTAAAAGGATATACTAATGAAAATTCATTTAACAGTAAAGTCTACAAGATATTATATAATTTATTACCTTTTTTTCAGTGTTTGATTTACCTCCCATAGAGATCAGTGGTATGTCATCTCGAAATTTCCTTCACTGCTTCATTCTTTAGACTTGCACTAGTGGAAAAAATTTCTTTTTCTCTGTCTTAAGCACAATTTTTTTTTCCAAATAATTGCTATCATTGTACTAACTTTAAATGATACAATCATTAATAAATAATTAGTTAATAATAGGGAGAATGCTGTTTAACAATCTTAGAATAATATCTTGAGACTGTTGTAACAATTAAGTTCTATATCTTTTGTGTTTAACCTTTGACTCCTTATAATATTATATTAACAAATGGTTTAACTTTTTATGCTCATACTATTTGGCAAATATTATGTTCTGTACAAGGGAATATTTTTTGTAAATATTATTTTTCTTGTAAATACTAATTTATAGATTGTGATTTATGCTTGTTTTCACAAAGTGTACTTAAGGCATAAATCCAATTTTAACGGACGTAATAATTTATTTTCAACAACAATTTTCATTTGTTTTAACTTTCAGTTAAAAGGTTACATTTTTTTAACAATAATAATTCTGATTAGCGCTTTAAAAAAAAAATAATCTCAAGGTATTATTACTAATATGGATGCATCTATTGATTTAAATGTCTTAAATTTATCATCATATTTTTGTTAAATAAATATTACTTTTGATTAAAAATTTAAATACTAATCCAAACTGGTGTTAAATTTTGATTGATAATAATGTACTTTTCCAGTTGAACATTTACCAAGTGCCAGGAAGCTCAAGGCCATAAGTAAACTTTTTAGAATTGATGAGTAAGTCTTCTTTATTTATAAGAATAATTTCATGTCCATAATTGCAGAGGCTATATTAAAGAAAAAAATTTCATTTAAGTTGTAAGAAGAAATTATCAAATTGATAAATTATGTATAAATAACATTTTTGTTTGAAAAAGCCCTACAATGCCATTTCAAAATATAATGCGATCTTTTAATCTTGTTCCGTAATAATTCGACTTGAATTAACATAATAAATAATTATTTTTAATAAAAATACAAAAATCCTTTAAAATTTTAGAATATTTAAAATAAACTGTGGTCTTACCGATACAACTATGCTAATATCCTATCAAAGGGGCGCTACTTAAATTACTTCTGTTGTGCGCAGATATGATGTGTGCTTGGCCACAGAATGTTTTGGCCAAGAAGATTTTGCTGCATGGGTATTAGTCTATGTCATTAAATTTTGTACACATGCATATAATGCGAAACCCTACTTTAAAGAAGCATGTTTTACTCAAAATTCTCTCATTATACTCTGTAATGTACAATAATTTTTTTATTTCAGTCAAGATTCTAGCTTGACAAGCCAGGCCCCTAGTCGACCTTTGACCCCAACAGAGCAAATTGATATCATGATGGCCATACAAAATGAACAATCCAAAGATACACATGAACCTACAGAAAGAGATTTAGAAGTGAGTTACAATGTTGTACCACTCAATGGTTTTCACCATTGCACATTTCATAACTAAGTTTAATGTTGAACCTTTTGGTAATAAAATGCATATTAGATAGTAAATTTTATTTTCTGGGGCTTTCAAATAATAGGTAAGGAATATAAGCCTTCTAAATAAATGAAAGCAAATAGGCAGAACAATTACTATATGATGAACCCATGCAAGAGTATCTTATCAAAAAGATAAAAATAAACAAATATATTTCTGTAACCGAAAACATTTGTTAATTTATTTGTTAAAATATGTCATCTTCTTCGCTTATTAAGTCTATGTCAGTGAAAGTGTTCCAAAATACTTTATACATTTCTATATATTTTAGTGTGTGATAACACAGCCTGATTAATTTATACTCTGATGTAGCGCTACTATTATTATATACGGAAAGGCATAGCGCCAACCATGCTGGCTCCACAGCCCAGCCAACAGTTAAAAAACATTGAGAGGATGGTACCACCAAATCTCCTCCAGTCCAAAGTCTTACAACATCTGTGCAATGATTTGAGGTTGGAAATAGCCAATGACTATGAGATGAGTGCCAGAAAGAGTATAGGTTCGTTATTATTTTTTCAAAACTGTGTGTGGCGTTAAAAAGAAGTTAAAATATCTAACCAAAGAAAAAATACTGATATTCAAATATTTTGAGCTATTTCAAGCAAAAAATGTTTAAAGCAATAATGTTATTTGTTATTGAAGCAGTTGTCATTTAGAATAAAGATTAAATTTTACAAAACAAGGCTGAAGACATTGTACACATTTTTCAAAGTTAATATTTTTATTCCATTCACCTATCAATTACTACTCTCTGTATGATAATAAATTTGATACTTTATTTGCACTGGTGAACATTTGTTTGATATGGTGCTAAAAAGTTGTTTTTTTTAGGGTGAATTAATACATTTTTACCATTATATTTAATACAGTAGGATTTTCTTCAATTTTTCTTTCAGTGGACTATATTTTACAAGAAGAATCTGAAAAGAAAAGACTTCACATTGAATGGATACCAAAGTCATTTCCACAAAAGTTAGTCCCAGAAAATTTATATTGAATTTTGAATGTTCCATTAAGGTTGTGCTACATAAGGGATCTGGGTATATTAAAAACAATATTAACGTCTCATTACATTTTGTTTACATGTAAGACTCTTAATTTTGTACCAAATATAGGTTTTAAAAATATCTCTTTCTAATACATTCATGCAAATTCATTTGTTAAACTCCCAATGAAATACTCTTAAAGGCAAAATGAATGTTAACCTCTCTTAAACAGGAGATATTTTTTGTTTAATTTACTGTTTATAATTTCTGTTTTATTTTCAACTTCACAGAGTAATTCGTGCCCCAGTTCCATGGCACACCACTTTTATGGCCAGGAAGTCATTCAATGAACAACATTTGTTTATCACCAATCCAGTCATGTTAAAGTTGCAAAACTTGTGGTTTAATGAGTAAGGCATCATCTTTATTTTGTATAGAATTTAAAAGAGCATCTTTAATCCAGATATCGAGGCCATGTTAGGTATTAATGGAATTATGTTTGCTTGGCTATGATATGCAAATTAAGGTGAATAAAATCTGATAGCTGTTTTACCATGTTTCAGATTTTGCCACCTGCGCTTTGTAAACCCAGAAGTGCTCCTCAAGGCAGAGTTACCTCTCTTGCCTCAGGAGTTTGAATCCCTTGTCAAGACGCAGTGCTGGGAAGCTCATGAGTTTCTCAGAAAAACGTAAAGAACACTTTCATGATATATTGACTGAATCGTTTATTTACATTTATGGGATTTGGGGAATTTCAACATTATGAGTAGGTGTTAGCAAAATAGAGTAATACATAAGAAAAGCAAGAAATATTTACATAACAAAATTTAAATAAAAATTAAATCAATAGAATTTTATTTCCTGGATGAGCAATTTTTATTTTGTAGTGGTGAGGTGAGGCCTGGGTCAGTTGTTTAAAGATTCAATAGGAAAATCTGTGGATATATATTATAAGTATTGACATAAAAATTAGGATTGTTTAGTGTTGTTACCATTACAAATTCATCGGCTTTAAGATGTGACTAGTTTTTTTTTTTACAATACATAACAAAGGATTGGAAACCGGTATACATAGAAAAAAGATACTAAAGCTAGTGATATTAACATTATTCAATTTAATTATACTATTAAATGTTTATTAAGAATACAAAATCAATTAAGGAGTAATAAAAACTAGATAAACTTACAGCACAGCATATGAAAAAGCACAATCCTTGTAAGTTACAAATATTAAAATACACATACAAATATATAAATGGAATCTTGTAAGTATAATATGTTGCGTAAATGTCTAGGAAATACAGCAAAAGCTGCAGCCTTATTTATAGGGAGAAAGTTGGAAAAGCATTTTTTGAAATTGCATCACCCCGATTGCATTCTTTAGAACAAATTAAAATGTTTTTAAATGTTAACAACCTTTTCCCAATCCAGAGAGGGGTGGGTAAAAAGGGTTGGTGCTACACATTTAATTGGTGGCGTCAATATCAAAACTATAAAGGGGGGAGGGGAGGTAAGATTGAATGCCATGGCTTGTGGTGAAGAAAAACTAGGTCAAGACACAGGCTCTAACGGTTAGATCATTGGGAGATCTTTTGTTCTACTAATAGAAAAAGTGTTGGACATTATATGATGTGCCAGTCAGAGTTGTAACAAAAATGTGCAGAATCTTTAGTTGCAAAAATGCATTCTTAAAATTTAAAATCTAAATCTAAACTGCAGCTGGATCCCATCATGTGCCAAAGTGTTTGTGGATTACAAGGAGGTGTGGCAGGATTTAGTTCCACCTGGCGAGTATGACAGCACAGATTTGATACAAGAATTCTTCTCTTGTGTCGCATCTCTTATGTCACTTCAGCTCCGCTCCATGGTAATCAACTCACTGGCCGATTTTCTCAACTTTTTCCGACGTCATGAGGTAATTCTAAGACAATTTAAAATTTTCCATTTATGAATCATTTCAAGTTAATATAAATATTTATTATTTTTAATTTTTTAAAGCTCAAGTTGCCAATGGTTTAAAATTGTATTTTTTTCTCACAATAAAGGCTGGCAATGATTTTGGAGAACACTATGATGACTTGTCGTACACAGAAAAGCAAGTGATGATTGTTAAACTGAAGATTGAAGAGCCCAAAATTATATTTGAACCTACATTCCGAGAACTAAGGGACATAATTCTCAGGTGTTTCTCCGAAATAATCGCCAGTGGTGAAGGACTAACAAGGGTAAGTTCGAACAGACACATAATTAGTAATATTTATTCAAAAAATTTATTCAATGATCTTAACTATTTAAATGTATTCTGTAAGTGAAAACATCAAATATTTAATGCTGATGAGTTGTCTTGAAACAGTGGTTCTCAAGAGAACCATATTGTAAAAATCATAGCATTTCAAAATTGACATTGTACATTTTTGATGTGGAAATACTGAATTTTAGGACAATTTGATATCATTGTTAATGTTTGGCTTGTGATGAATAGGGTAGAAAGAGTTTGTTAAAAATAGGATCCATTTGAAGATCTATGTTTTCAAAACATTTGTCATTGGCTAGAACCCCTCAGTCCTGAGAGATTGACAGAATCAGTAAATTAATTTTCTTGAAGGTGGAGTGTGAACTTTTTCCAGACATGAGAGGCCATCGTCTTCTACTGAGATCTGTCAGGATAGATGAGAGTCTGGTGACAGACTATGTGGACAGGGCTATGGAAATCTTTAGGATAAACATCATTGGACCACAGAAGTATGTGATGGTGGGGAATGTATCAGCGCACATATATAATGGTGGGAATATGATCAGACCTTAAATCTATGTTATGGTATGTTTATCAGAGCATGAAGATATTTTAAGAGATCGGTTAAAAAGCTTCAAAATGCTCAATAAATAACAATCTTGTCCTTTTATGGATTTCTTTATACAGGTATCTGAATGAGTATAAAAGCTATGCTGACTTGTTGAACAACAAAGCAGATCAAGATGTCTCTGCATTCTTGAGAGACAAACATTCTATCACAGCATTTAAAGTAGTGAGTTTTCAATGAAACAATCTCTTTAATAAATGTGTCTAAGTGATGAAAATCAATTATTTTAGAGAAAAAAAAATCTGCGTACATCACATTTATTAAAATTCTTGAAAGAAATTGACAGTTTGATAGTTTTTAAAGCTATGAAACATTTTTTCCTTTGAATAGAAAATAGACTCCTATCAAAAGTTGAAAGATGAAATAGCGTCCATGAGAGTTACTGCCCCTCTATCTATGTTTTGTCTGGACTGTGTCAACTTAAACAATGACATGTGCTTGCGAGCCCAGCGTCTCAGAGACAGACTAGTGGTCTTTGTGGTTGATGAGAACAGGGATCTGAATAGAACGTAAGTGTCTCTTACAATTAAAATTGTTTGTTTCTTTGAATATTTATTCCCCAATTTGAAAATTTATTTATTTTGCCCAACAATAACATTGTTGAAATTCATAATCAGGTAGCACTTTTAAGAATATATAGAAATCATTAAAATTTAGTGTTATCTGCAAAATATAACATTATTTTGTACTTTTCATTACTATAACAATTCTTCAGGTTGTGCAAAAGTTATGAAGAGATACATGATAGAGTACAAGTGGTTCCTGATTCAACCAAAGATTTGGTGGACTTACAAGACTTCCTCAAAACTGTGAGTATGTTTAGAACTGGTGGAAAATTAGGTTCTGTGGAAATACATCTTATTTATGTAAATTAGAAATTCTTTTCTTTACTTGCAAAATTCAACAATGATAATGCTATGAATACAACAGTATTAATAATTTGGCATTTTTAAAACACTTTTCTTATCATTAATTCTTAACCAATTTTGTAAAGCTTTGTTTTACATCTATTGATATTTTATTGATCTTTGATTGACCAGTGATGGAAATAAATGCTGTGAAAATTTGATAGCACAAATTAAGTGTTAGCAGAAAATAATTCCCTGCTTTTCACGTTTTTCCAGGTTTGAAATAATTGATATTTGAAAAACTTGTTTTTGTCTGATTTAAAAAAAAAACAATTTGTAAGAATTTACAGAGCAAAATGGATATTTTATTTTGTTTCAAATTTGCATTTTTAATGAAAAATGTTTTGTGTATTTCCTCAGTCATCCGATGTGACAGTTTACAAACTACAAGACAAAGTGACAGAAGCCGGTCACCGATTGATGTTCCTCCTAGATTATGCTGATTTCCCATGTAAGCTTAAAACATTTTTTTTGTGTGGATTTATAATCTTCATGACTGAAGTCCATTTTAAATACTTGTAAATGAAAAAGTTGTGTTTTTTATTGATGAAACATTTTTTTCACCAAAACAGAGATTAGTCAATGGGAATTAGTCTTAAGTTCATTTGATGAAAATTCAGTCTATGTTAATTTAATTTGCTGCTAAAGTTCCAGCCCACTATGGATACTGGGTAATTCATCTGCAGTGGCTGCTCTGACCCAGGGGGTATGCATGGCAGAACTGCCATAATGTCAGGTGTAAGTGAGGGATCATGATTTTACCTGTAACTAAATGGTTTGAAATGTGAACTGAGATCATCCAATCAATGATAAAATTATGCACTAGTCTCACTATTCTTTTCTAAAACCTTAGTGTCATTAATATTTACTTTGTATTGGATTTAAATTATGTAAAGTCCCCTTTAAACTGGTGAGAGAGATCACCCATAAATCTCACTTTAAATTGGTGAGAGATAGAGAGCATCTGTAAATCTCAATTTAAATTGGTGAGAGATAGAGAGCATAATATGTAAATATCACTCTAAATTGGTGAGAGATAGAGAGGATCTGTAAATCTCACTTTAAATTGGTGAGAGATAGAGAACATCTGTAAATTTCACTTGGTGAGAGATAGAGAGGATCTGTAAATCTCACTTTAAATTGGTGAGAGGAAGCATCCGTAAATCTCACTTTAAATTGGTGAGAGATAGAGAACATCTGTAAATCTCACTTTAAATTGGTGAGAGGAAGCATCCGTAAATCTCACGTTTTAGTAATACTTGAGTTATTGGGAGTGTGGATATATGGGACAGGTTTGGGTGAGTGGTTGGTGGGACAATGAAGAGTTGGTACTTAGGCCTGTCTTTGTTTGAAAATGATTACCATATGATTCTGCTGGATTAAATTCCTATCTTATTGACACAAATTTTATTGGACAAGAAAACCCAGACCTTGGTTAAAATCTTGAATGTGTTGTGAGTTATTGACATTCTCATAAATTTCTTCTGAATTTTTCACACTATTTTTATCTAACAGCGTTGGTTTTTCCATATAATTTTTAAAAAATATTTACTAATAACAAATAATATAATTAGGTCAACCCCTATCCCTTTCAGAAGTATTTTATTTTAATGATAAGTTATTAATAATTTCAAAAAACTGTGCATGTCTCAGATGAAGACATCAAGTTGAATACAGTGACCTTTCACTGGCCACTTCATATTGTTTCCATTCTGGATCATGGCCAAGGAAGGATTATGAACAAGAGGGATCAAATCGAGGAGGAGCTCAAGAAACGAGTGGCTGCCTTCGAAGTCAAGATTGACAGCTACATGAAGGAGGTGGAGTCTTTCAAAAAGAAGGAAGTGAGTCAACCAGGCCATGACAGTTGAACTTAAAGATTTGAACTTTATTCAGTTCAATCATTTCACATTTAATTAAACAATCTCTATCAGAGCCATGCAGATTTTTGGGCCCAGAGAAATCCAAATTTTGGTCCCCCACAAATTTTATCTATCATTTTTATGCTGTACTTGTGATTTACTGGGTTGTCACAGACTCTGCACAACCCTGAGTCTAATTTTTCTATAAGTAGCCAACCAAATTTGTCCCTCATAATCAAAATACCAAATAATTCAGTTAACCCCGATTGCTTCATTTAAAGGTATATTAGAAGTTGATCAATTTCTACATTATGTATATATCAATTTAGTAAATGTTTTCATTAGGTATATATTTTTACCAGTTTGGTCAATTTACACATTTAGATATATATATATCTATTATGTTGGTCTATGTTCATGATTAAATCAATTTTTCAGTTCATGAGTTCGGAAGAGATGAAGAACAATGTGGACACCTTGACCCAGCTACATGAGAATTTGGAAGCAGCCAGATTTGAGCTGGAAGGTCTGCAGGATGAGGAGAAACTTTTAGAATGGGAGATAACTGACTTCCCTCAGTTGTCACAAATGTTTCAAACCAAAGAACCCTACGACAAACTCTGGAGAACAGCTTACAACTTTTACCTCAAGAATGAGATGTGGACACACGGTAAGTGAATCTCACATTAAAATGGGGTGTTACCCGCCACAATCAAACGTATTATTAATCAATTTTAAACTTATCTCTGTATATATGAGGTAAAACAATTTTATCTTCAAGATTTAATAAAAGAGTTTCAAATTTATGTTCTCAGTAAATAAAGTGAAAGTGTGAAAAACATTGTTTCCCTATTTGCTTTTTTTTGTGTGTGTGTGTGCTCCGGGTGGAGTTGCTTCCCCTTGTGGTGTGTTTGGTGAAGGTTTGCTTCCCCTTGTGGTGTCTTGGGGGAAGGGTTGCTTCCCCTTGTGGTGTCTTGGGGGGAAGGGTTGCTTCCCCTTGTGGTGTATTTGGTGAAGGGTTGCTTCCCCTTGTGGTGTCTTTTGGGAAGGGTTGCTTCCCCTTGTGGTGTGTTTGGTGAAGGGCTGCTTCCCCTTGTGGTGTCTTTGGGGATGGGTTGCTTCTCCTTGTGGTGTGTTTGGTGAAGGGCTGCTTCCCCTTGTGGTGTCTTTGGTGAAGGGTTGCTTCCCCTTGTGGTGTCTTTGTTGAAAGGTTGCTTCCCCTTGTGGTGTCTTTGGTGAAGGGTTGTTCTCCTATTGTTTCCATAAGAATCTCTTTACTTGTAACATCTGATCATTCTTCCAGACATTTAATTTCAAGGCCATTATTTAATTTTGTTCATTTTACATAGTAACTAATTATTTAAAACAAGTTCTTGTGCAGTATTTAAAATGTGCCCATGAAACAAACCAATATTTCTCCTTCAAACTGTTTCTCTTTCTAGCCCCATTCAAGAATCTGAACTCTGAGGCTCATGAAACACACCAATATTTCTCTATCAAACTGTTTCTCTTTCTAGGCCCATTCAAGAATCTGAACTCTGAGGCTCATGAAACACACCAATATTTCTCTATCAAACTGTTTCTCTTTCTAGGCCCATTCAAGAATCTGAACTCTGAGGAGATTGAAAATGAAGTTAGCGAGATGTGGCGTACAATGTACAAACTGACCAAGTCATTTGCTGACCAGCCAGGACCACGCCACATTGCCAACAGTGTCAAGACAAAGATTGACAAGTTCAAGAACAACATGCCGATCCTCCAGACCATCTGCAACCCCGGCATTAGAGACCGGCATTGGGACCAGGTCAGTTGGAATATCATAGATTGTATTTACTGTTTTTTACGAGATCAATAAATTTGTAGAGACAAACTTTTGGGTCACACACTGTATCCTATTAGACAAGATTGATGAAAAAAATGTGTTTATTTTTTTTTTAGATGAGTGACATTGTGGGATTTGACATCCGACCTCAAAAGGACACTTCACTTTCCACCATGTTAGAATATGGATTGCAAAAACACCTGGCCAAGTAAGGTTTCTATCTTTATGTACATGGTTTTTCTCTTAAATATTATGTAAAATAAACCTCAAACTAATTTATATAGATCTAGCAATGATGGGATGAAACTTTTATAAGGATTAAAAAGAAAAACACAGGAACTGCTTTACACAAAATTATTGAACACATTTCAAAGATAATTTTCTAGGTTAGGTTGACTTGATTAGGTTGATTGGCCAGATCTTTAGGGAACCATTTTAATGTAATGCATGTTTTTCATGTTTCAGACTCGAAGAGATTGGTGGCAGTGCAGCCAAAGAATACTCCTTGGAGAAGGCTCTGACCAAGATGAAGGATGACTGGAAAGACTTGAGATTTGATCTGGTCCCTTATAGAGACACAGTAAGTTTGATGTACTTTTTAGCTTCTTGGCTCTTCTTTACAGGCCAGCAGAGGTTTTGCGATTTTTGCCCTAACGGTGTAAATTGGATGCCACTGTAGATGAGATTGTTTTTTTCCCTAGTTTAAAAAAGCGTGATACCTACAGACTGGGGCAGATTTTTCAACATCTGGAATTAAGTATGGTTCTCACAGGCTTTCTTTTTTTAAAAACAGAAATGCTTAAAAATTAATTAATTAAAAATGTATTTGCTAGGAAGCACAACTAGTCAGTTTCTTCTGGATCTGAGTTGACGAAAATTTACTCTTTGTATGTGGTTTTAGTGTACAATTGGGCAAATATGTGTTAGATAGCCCACTATTGGTCATCAAATCTATTATGAGTTGAATTCATAGATTAAACAAAATTTAAATGTTTCTGAAACTTTTCTATCAAATTATATGGAATAATAGTTAAGATGAACACAAAAGTTAATTTGTACGAGCCGTCATAAACTGATTATCGTATTGATAGCAGTCTTAATTACATGTTGTTTTTTTTGTGTGTCATAGGGTGTGAGTATTTTGAGTGCCCTAGATGACATTCAGGCACTTCTTGATGACAACATCGTCAAGGCACAGACCATGAGAGGCTCTCCCTACATTAAACCATTTGAAACTGAGATGAAACAATGGGAAGAGAAACTGGTTCTCATGCAGGACATAATTGATGAGTGGCTCAAGGTAAGTCATGTAATTGATGAGTGGCTCAAGGTACGTCACATAGTTGATGAGTTGCTCAAGGTAAGTAACAGAATTTATGAGTGGCTCAGGGTTAGGGACATAATTGATTTGTGGCTCAAAGTAAGGGACATAATTGATTTGTGGCTCAAGGTAAGGGACATATTTGATGTGGCTCAAAGTGAGGGACATAATTGATTTGTGGTTCAAGGTAAGGGACATAATTGATGAGTGGCTCAAAGTAAGGGACATAATTGATTTGTGGCTCAAAGTAAGGGATATAATTGATTTGTGGTTCAAGGTAAGGGACATAATTGATTTGTGGCTCAAGGTAAGGGACATAATTGATTTGTGGCTCAATGTAAGGCACACAATTGATGAGTGGTTCAAAGTAAGGGACATAATTGATTTGTGGTTCAAGGTAAGGGACATAATTGATGAGTGGCTCAAAGTAAGGGACATAATTGATTTGTGGCTCAAGGTAAGGGACATAATTGATTTGTGGCTCAAGGTAAGGCACACAATTGATGAGTGGCTCAAAGTAAGGGACATAATTGATTTGTGGCTCAAAGTAAGGGACATAATTGATTTGTGGCTCAAGGTAAGGGACATAATTGATTTGTGGCTCTAGGCAAGGGACATAATTGATGAGTTGTTTGAGGACATGACATTCAATTTAAGAAATCAGATACTTACTAAAGGGATTTTTAAAAGAAAATTAAACAGCTTTGTTTGTTTTTCAAAATTAATTAATTTTGTATATAATGTTGAGACTGAAAATAAATGTCATTCCAGGTGCAAGCTACTTGGCTTTATCTTGAGCCAATTTTTAGTTCTGAAGACATCATGGCCCAGATGCCGGAGGAAGGTCGCAAGTTTGGAATAGTGGACAGTTACTGGAAGGACATCATGAAAGAAACCAAGCAGGTAGTGTAACAATTTGTTGTCTTTCAAAGATGAGAAGGTCACTCTTTCATTGGCAGGTCATGTCAATATGGTTGGTCGTGAAGGTCATTCTGTCACTGGCAGGTCATGTCAATGTGGGTCAGTCGTGAATGTCATTCTGTCATTGGCAGGTCATGTCAATATGGGTCGGTCGTGAAGGTCATTCCATTGGTCATTGATATAAAACTAACTGAAACTTTCATACCAAGCTCAAGTCAGTGGACCATGACTGTTTAAAGGAATTGATATAAGACTTTCCATTGGTCAATAATCACTGTGATTAGTTTTTTTGCTCTTCTTGTTGTGCTTTTGCTGTCGTTTCTGTTTGAGCAAGTTTTTATCCAATCACACTGTTGATATATTCTTTAATTTTACCACAGATTCAGTAGCTATAATTATTTTGTATTTACAAAATCCTAGAATGACATTAAAATACAAACTCTTGTGTTTTTAATCAGCGATGTGCATGATTAAATGAAACTATCGGCTGAAAATATTGATTTATTGAACAGAACACAAACTGCCTTGTGGCCACTGGACAGAGCAACATGTTAAGTCGACTACGAGAGGCCAATACTTTGTTGGAGGATATTCAGAAAGGACTCAATGCTTATCTGGAGAAGAAACGGTTGTACTTCCCAAGGTGAGAGATTTCAAAGTTACTTCACGTATTTTATGTCATCAATCATCAATGCTATATATCATCAGTGCTATATGTCATTTATGGTATATCTCATCAGTGCTATATGTCATCAATCATATATGTCATCAATCATGTGTGATATCAGTGATATATTTAAACAGTGATATATGTCATCAGTGATATATGTCATCAGTGATATATGTCATCAGTGATATATGTCATCAAAACAGTATGTCATCAGTGCAATATGTCATCAATGCTATATTTCATCAATGCTGTGATCAATGCTATGTCATCAATCATATATGCTATCAGTGCTACCTGTCATCAATGATATATGTCATCAGTGCTATATGTCATCAATCCTACATGATATCAGTGGTGATATATGTCATCAATCCTATATGACATCAATGCTATATATCATCAATGGTATGTCATTTGTGCTATACATCATCAATTCTATATGTCATCAGTGCTATATGTCATCAGTGCTATATGTCATCAGTGCTATATAATATCATTGATTGTAAGATTTTTAAACTGTTCTCATTGTTATTAATAAAAAATTTATTTGTTTAAAATAATATTTATTTTATTCAGTTTTCACAGTTATTCTAGATGTCAATGACTTAACAAACAAACATTATTTTAATGATTACAAAACTATACACTGGTGACAGAATTGTATACCTCTTCATTGATTAAACAAGTATTCACACTGTCACTGATCATGCCTCTGACAGATTCTTCTTCCTGTCCAATGATGAACTGCTGGAGATATTGTCAGAGACAAAAGACCCAATGCGTGTCCAGCCACATCTCAAAAAGTGTTTTGAGGGAATCGCCAAATTGGATTTTACTGACAATGAGGAAATTATTGGCATGGTCTCTGCAGAAAATGAAACAGTTCCATTTTCAACGACCATTTTCCCTGGCAAAGCGAAGGTGATTACTGTCTTGTTATTGAAATACTTAGTTGTTGTCTTCCCTCATTTGTGTTTGTTTATAAAAAATTCTTTTTTTTTTTTTACTGACTGTATCTTTTCTTCTAAACTATTTACAAGAACACAGGTCATTGCATTAATTATTGACATCTTCTTGATGCCAAATGACATCTGCTTGATTCCAATTGACATCTGCTTGATTTCAATTGACATCTGCTTGATTCCAATTGACATCTGCTTGATTCCATTGACATCTATTTGATTCCAATGACATTTGCTTGATTCCAATTGACATCTGATTGAGTCCATTGACAATAATTTATTCCAAATACATTTGCTTGATTCCAATTGACATCTGCTTGATTCTGTTGACAAATATTTGAATCCAATGACATTTGCTTGATTCCAAAGACATTTGCTCGATTCAATTCTAATGAACATTCTGTTTACCATAAGATTTGGTTGTTTCTAATTTCTTTTTCTACCCACTTACTAGATGTTTGTTTTTTGTAAGGCTTTCGTAAAACTAACTTAAAGCATTTGAAAATATATCAATAACCTCCAATTTACAAATCAATATCCCTCTAATGTATGTATGTCTGATGTTTGTCTGATGTATGTTTGATGTTTGTCTGATGTACGTCTGATGTTTGTCTGATGCTTGGCTGATGTATATCTTATCTTCCATCACAATTTTCTCTTGTCTAATAGGGCACTTAAAATGTTGGCATGAACCAAGATAACATTTAAGAATTTAAAGATGCATTTGATACAAGAAAAGAAAAGTCAACAGTTAACAATTCTTTAATTTGTTCCTGTCTCAGGGCATGGTGGAGAAATGGCTGCTACAAGTGGAAGATGTGATGATCAGCAGTTTGAGAAAAGTCATCACTGACTCTATCCACGCCTACAAGACAACACACCGCAAACGTTGGGTGGTGGAGTGGGCGGGTCAAGTCGTCTTGTGCGTCAGCAGCTTGTACTGGACATCAGAAGTCACAGACTCCATGAAAAATGATAATGGGCTCAAGGTTTGTAGACAAACATCAGACATACATCAGACAAACACCAGACATACATCAGACAAACACCAGACATACATGCTTTGTTGCTTTGAAAGTTTTAACGATCTTGTTGACTGAATACAATATATGGTTACTCTGGGTCAGTGGTTTTTAACATATCTTATGGAAAACTAAAACTGGAACAATTACTTCACTCAACATTCAAATATTTATGATGTGACATTTCAATCCAAAGTTCAATTTATGAGTTGTAAATTTCAATCCAGAGTTCAATTTATGTGTTTAACATTTCAATGGAGAGTTCAATTTATGAGTTGTAAATTTCAATCCTGAGTTCAATTTATGCGTTTAACATTTCAATGGAGAGTTCAATTTATGAGTTGTAAATTTCAATCCTGAGTTCAATTTATGCGTTTAACATTTCAATGGAGAGATCAATTTATGATGTGAACATTTCAATCCAGAGTTCAATATATGAGTTTAACATTTCAGTAGAGAGTTCAATTTATGATGTGAACATTTTAATCCAGAGTTCAATTTTTGATGTAGGGCTTGAGTTGAACATATAAAATAATATGGAGTACAAAATTGTGTATTTGGGTCATATATGTGAATTAATTATTAATTCATGGCTGGCCAATTTTATCTCCAGATTTATCTTGAAAGATGTAATCGACAAATTGACCAAATTGTTGAGTTGGTTAGAGGTAAACTGGAGAGTGGTACACGCATCACGCTTGGAGCTCTCACCGTCATTGATGTCCATGGTAAGCGTGTTTTAACTACTGAGCTTATAAAACTGATCTCTCACTGTCATTGATGTCCATGGTAAGCGTGTTTTAACTACAGAGCTTATAAAACTGTTCTCTCACTGTCATTGATGTCCATGATAAGCTTGGTTTAACTAAAGAGTTTATGAAACTGTTCTCTCACTGTCATTGATGTCCATGATAAGCTTGGTTTAACTAAAGAGTTTATGAAACTGTTCTCTCACCGTCATTGATGTCCATGATAAGCTTGGTTTAACTAAAGAGTTTATAAAACTGTTCTCCTACTGTCATTGATGTCCATGATAAGCTTGGTTTAACTACAGAGCTTATAAAACTGTTCTCTCACTGTCATTGATGTCCATGATAAGCTTGGTTTAACTAAAGAGTTTATGAAACTGTTCTCTCATCGTCATTGATGTCCATGATAAGCTTGGTTTAACTAAAGAGTTTATGAAACTGTTCTCTCACTGTCATTGATGTCCATGGTAAGCTTGGTTTAACTAAAGAGTTTATGAAACTGATCTCTCACTGTCATTGATGTCCATGATAAGCTTGGTTTAACTAAAGAGTTTATGAAACTGTTCTCTCACTGTCATTGATGTCCATGATAAGCTTGGTTTAACTAAAGAGTTTATGAAACTGTTCTCTCACCGTCATTGATGTCCATGATAAGCTTGGTTTAACTAAAGAGTTTATAAAACTGTTCTCCTACTGTCATTGATGTCCATGATAAGCTTGGTTTAACTACAGAGCTTATAAAACTGTTCTCTCACTGTCATTGATGTCCATGATAAGCTTGGTTTAACTAAAGAGTTTATGAAACTGTTCTCTCATCGTCATTGATGTCCATGATAAGCTTGGTTTAACTAAAGAGTTTATGAAACTGTTCTCTCACTGTCATTGATGTCCATGGTAAGCTTGGTTTAACTAAAGAGTTTATGAAACTGATCTCTCACTGTCATTGATGTCCATGATAAGCTTGGTTTAACTAAAGAGTTTATGAAACTGATCTCTCACCGTCATTGATGTCCATGATAAGCTTGGTTTAACTAAAGAGTTTATGAAACTGATCTCTCACTGTCATTGATGTCCATGATAAGCTTGGTTTAACTAAAGAGCTTATAAAACTGATCTCTCACTGTCATTGATGTCCATGGTAAGCGTGTTTTAACTACAGAGCTTATAAAACTGATCTCTCACCGTCATTGATGTCCATGGTAAGCGTGTTTTAACTACAGAGCTTATAAAACTGATCTCTCACTGTCATTGATGTCAGTGGTAAGCTTGGTTTAACTAAAGAGTTTATAAAACTGATCTCTCACTGTCATTGATGTCAGTGGTAAGCTTGGTTTAACTAAAGAGTTTATAAAACTGATCTCTCACTGTCATTGATGTCCATGATAAGCTTGGTTTAACTACAGAGCTTATAAAACTGATCTCTCACTGTCATTGATGTCCATGGTAAGCGTGTTTTAACTACAGAGCTTATAAAACTGATCTCTCACCGTCATTGATGTCAGTGGTAAGCTTGGTTTAACCACAGAGCTTATAAAACTGATCTCTCACTGTCATTGATGTCCATGGTAAGCTTGGTTTAACTACAGAGCTTATAAAACTGATCTCTCACTGTCATTGATGTCAGTGGTAAGCTTGGTTTAACTACAGAGTTTATAAAACTGATCTCTCACTGTCATTGATGTCAGTGGTAAGCTTGGTTTAACTACAGAGCTTATAAAACTGATCTCTCACCGTCATTGATGTCAGTGGTAAGCTTGGTTTATCTACAGAGTTTATAAAACTGATCTCTCACCGTCATTGATGTCAGTGGTAAGCTTGGTTTATCTACAGAGTTTATAAAACTGATCTCTCACCGTCATTGATGTCAGTGGTAAGCTTGGTTTATCTACAGAGTTTATAAAACTGATCTCTCACTGTCATTGATGTCCATGATAAGCTTGGTTTAACTACAGAGCTTATAAAACTGATCTCTCACTGTCATTGATGTCCATGGTAAGCTTGGTTTAACTAAAGAGTTTATAAAACTGATCTCTCACCGTCATTGATAAGCTTGGTTTATCTACAGAGTTTATAAAACTGATCTCTCACCGTCATTGATGTCAGTGGTAAGCTTGGTTTATCTACAGAGTTTATAAAACTGATCTCTCACTGTCATTGATGTCCATGATAAGCTTGGTTTAACTAAAGAGTTTATGAAACTGTTCTCTCACTGTCATTGATGTCCATGATAAGCTTGGTTAAACTAAAGAGCTTATAAAACTGATCTCCACTGCTTTAAGTTGGGTCAGTATGCTATTGTCTGAACTAAATAAATTTGATGAAAACTTCATGAGAAACAAATGTGTTTGCCTAGCTTACATAGTGTTTTTAAAAATATTGTTTAATTTCAAACATTACTGTAACAATTCACATAAAGTTTAGGGTATTGATAATAAAAAAAATATAAGAGATAGAGAATTTTTAGGAGCAATTTACTTAGATTGCTTTTTTATTAGTATTATTTTCAGTTTTTAGAAAACATCTACAATAAATAATTTATAGAATACCATCTTAGTTTTTAAAGGAGAATCTTTTTTTTAAAGAAATTAAATATTTATTGAATTTCGTATGTATAGTTCTAACTTCTTCCACTAGCCCGAGATGTACTGGCCCACCTGTGTAAGAACAATATCCGCAGCCCTCAGGACTTCAACTGGCTGTCACAGATGCGGTACTACTTTGAAGGCCGTGATGTGTTTGTTCACATGATTACTACTGAGATAGCCTATGGGTATGAATACCTTGGCAACTCTCCCCGCCTCGTCATCACACCACTCACAGACAGATGTTACAGGTGGGTTCATACAACTACAGTTGTTCCTGACAGAAGCCTTTAAAACTCATGTACTTTTTCGTTTAATGAAGCTTACGTCAGTTTTAATATTTATATCTATACGTTTTTTTGCTAAATATTTAAATTTTCTCCACAACTATTTCCACACACTGTTTGATTAATCTATAGATTTTAATTATTTCGAAGATGAAGATGACCTCATTTCTTTTTAACTTTTACTAGTGTAAAATCAATGAAATGTGTTCATCAATATTTTATCCTGGATCCTTTCATTAAAAATATAGCTCAGAGATTATTGTTATATAATTTATTATTTTATTTTATTAAAAGCGGTATATTGGTGTATAAAATACGTAAATACTTCTGTAATACACTGCCAAGCTGCCTAGCTATTTTTAATTGTAATGAATATTTTCTCCTTGTATTAAACAGAACACTGATGGGGGCCCTGAAACTCAACCTGGGAGGAGCCCCAGAAGGACCAGCAGGCACTGGGAAAACAGAGACCAGCAAAGATCTGGCCAAAGCAGTTGCCAAACAGGTTTGTAGTCAATGATCATCTTAATGGATCTTTAATAATACATTAATGTGTGTTTCTTTGTTAACCACCCCATTTCTGTGAGGCTTTCCCAGTTTTATTCACTTTCTTGCAACCAATCCAATATTTGACAAACTCACCAATGTGTGTTTTATAACTAAATTTTGTCTTAAAAGTATTAAAACCTCGCTTAAAGTATTTAAAGTCCCATTCATTCTTTGTGTCGCACTCCTGAATGTCACATATTGAACATCCCTATGGCCGCAGTGTGTTGTGTTCAACTGTTCTGATGGCCTGGACTACAAAGCCATGGGGAAATTCTTTAAAGGTTTGGCCCAGGCCGGTGCATGGGCTTGTTTTGATGAGTTCAACCGCATTGAGCTGGAAGTGCTGTCTGTCATTGCCCAGCAGATTCAGAGCATACAGCAGGCCATCGCAGCCCACCTGAAAAGGTTTATGTTTGAGGGGACAGAACTCTCACTTAACCCGACATGCACCATTTTTATCACAATGAATCCTGGCTACGCTGGTCGACAAGAATTGCCTGATAATTTAAAGGTAAAATTTACAAGTTACAGATTTTAAGTGTAATTTTAAAATTAAGAAATTATTTTAAAAAGTAACAACTCGACATATTGGTAGAACCAAGAAACTAAAAATTAAAAACGAATAAAGTGTGAGTTTTTTTATCTTAGACTTTTTTTATTATGTAAAATTCATTAACTTTGACAATAACTTTTAAGAGCTGAAGTTATAATTGTGTCTTGATGACATTATTCAGTATCTATTGTAAAGCGTCAAATGTGTCCTCCAGGTCCTGTTTCGCACGGTAGCCATGATGGTCCCTGACTATGGCATGATTGGAGAAATTCAACTCTATTCAATGGGATTTGTGGATGCCAGGAGGTGAGAACTTTGAACATTTCTCATGTCGTATCAGTGGTGGCTGCATTGATTTCATGAGAACTTCTTACGTTTACAGACATTTTATACGGCTTAAAGTTTCACATTTCATATTTCACTGATGGCTTGTTAACTGGTTTCTATAACATTTCAAACTCCCTGAAAATTTCTTGCTGATATTTCCTGGTGAGGAAAATATTAAAACACTACACAAAATGTAATCCTTTTTTGACAAAATAGATCTCATTTGTAATTATCAATAAATCCTGACGACACTAGTGAGATTTTAACATAAATAATTCTGTAAGCCTCAATCAAAAATTTTTAATCTGATGACATCCAAGTTCACCAAAGTGCTTTAAACATTCATCCTACTTTATCCAATCCATCAGTCTAGCCAACAAAATTGTTGCTGTTTACCGCCTGTGCTCGGAGCAGTTGTCCTCACAACACCATTATGACTACGGCATGAGAGCAGTGAAATCTGTGCTGACTGCTGCCGGCAATCTCAAGTTGAAATACCCAAACCAAGATGAAGCTGTTCTCCTACTCAAAGCCATCAGTGACGTCAACTTACCCAAATTTTTGGCACAGGTAAAGTTTGAACATTTTCTTGTGGCTCTAATGTACAGGAGGTAAAGTTTGAACATTTTCTTGTGGCTCTGATGTACAACCAGCAAGTATATTGTGAGATGCTATCAACCTGGTAGGGCAACTTATATTAAGGTAAATACCTGGCAGGCCGTTCTCTATTAGCTGAGAGCAGAGCCAAAGTGAAATAATCAACAACAAAACAAAAACCCATATAATTGCTTTGATGCTTCTATTGCATCAAATTTCTCTTTAACAAAAACTATTTCAAGAAAAAAATGTAATGGAACTAGATCTCTGTTCCTCTAGGATGTGCCGTTATTTGAGGGAATCATCTCAGATTTGTTTCCGGGGGTTAAGTTGCCCCAGCCAGACTATGGATTGTTCCTGGACACCATGAAGGATATCATCACCAAGCAACAGTTGCAGCCAAACCAGTTTTTCATTGACAAAGTGTTACAGGTAAACACACCTTACTTTGCTTCTTTGAATCACAGGTGAAAAAATAAATTCAGCAGATTGACGTCAACCCCAAAAATATGAACATTAATATTTTGTCTATAGCACCTCTAGGAATATTAGCATGAGACTTTTGTACATTGGACCCTGTTAAATTAAAAGAAATTTAGTGGTTAAGTAAGTAAGGTAAAAACGACTGTGTCAAATTTTACTCTATATTTCTTACATGTCTGAAATGATGATAAATGATATCAACTGGTCATAATTATCTTGAACTTTTTTTTTACAGATCTATGAAATGATTTTGGTCCGCCACGGAATGATGATAGTCGGAGAGCCACTTGGCGGAAAAACGAAAGCCTACCAGGTTCTTTCAGAGACTCTAGGTGACCTGATGGACTCTCATCAGTTTGAAGAATTCCGCACCATTTACCGCATCATTAACCCCAAGGCTATCACCATGGGACAACTTTATGGCTGCTTTGACCCTGTTTCCCATGAGTGGTCAGATGGTTAGTGGCCATTCATTTTAATCATTTAGTTCAACTCACCTTTGACCTAACGATGTAATCAGCGTGATAATATTTAATCTTACTTCATCCGCCCAAATGTTACGTTGCTCTCAAAACAATAAATTTCTTGAAACAATCAATGTTCAGGTGTCCTGGCAAACACATTCCGAGAATATGCAAGCAGCCAAGATGAATATCGCAAATGGATCATATTTGATGGCCCTGTGGATGCCGTGTGGATTGAAAACATGAACACTGTCCTGGATGACAACAAAAAGGTAATTATCCAAAAGTAACAATTCGGTTTTACACTATCCTAGATGACAACAATTTTTTTTATAAGACCTACTCTTGATTTGGTGTCCTTTTGATCTCTGACAGCTATGTTTGATGAGTGGAGAGATCATTCAGATGAGCAACAAGATGAACTTGATCTTTGAGCCAGCCGATCTTGAACAAGCTTCTCCGGCCACTGTGAGCCGATGCGGTATGGTCTACTTGGAACCCCATCAGATGGGCTGGCGACCAAGTGTGCAGTCTTATATGAAATACTCTCTACCCAAGAAACTCAGACAGGAGCAGAAGGAGCTAGTGCAAGATCTTTTTGATTGGCTGGTGAGTTAAGGAACTGGATTAGGTCTGATGTCACAAGAGAGGACATTTGAGATCAGGAGAGTTACAAATTGAGAGAAGGGGAGCCTCTATTTGAACTCTTAGATTATTTGATTTGAAGAATTAGATTTTAGAGCCTTGGCTTTGATTAAATCTCTATCATGTGATGAGATATTAACATTTGAAGTAATTTGTCATAATATAATATCCTGTCACTTGACTTTCGTCTAGGTTGAACCCTGTCTTGACTTTGTCAAGCGTAACTGCAAGACGTTCATCCCTACATCAGAAATGCACCAGGTTCAGATGTTAATGAAACTTTACACAACAATGTTGGACGAGATCATTGAGACATGCAAGCACTGGCCTGATGAGGGATCCCCCGAGGCAGCCAACTATGAGCACAATGCTGAACACTTGACCACACAGCAGGTGAACATGTCTGGGTTTATATGTTAAACACTTAACCACACAGCAGGTGAACATGTCTGGGTTTATAAGTTAAACATTTGAACACACAGCAGGTCATGATGTCTGGGAATTGAATCAGTTTTTGGGGTTTATATGTTGTTAACATGTCAGGAGTACATGCCGTAATTTTTGTTGATTTTCTTAAATGTTAGAAAGGCCTCTCAAATTATGTAAAGAAATAATTATTCTACTTGTATGTCCATTCTAATACATACCCATCCTGTTTAATATTCCAGGTAACCTTATGGTTGCAAGGAATCTTCCTATTCTGTGTGGTGTGGTCAATCGGTGGAACCGTCCTTGGGGACAGTAAGAAAGCCTTTGATGAATTTTTCCGCACATTGATCAGCGGAGTTGATGACAACCACCCAAAACCAAAGAGCATCAAAATCACAAAGGTGAAATTGAAAATTTGGCAACACATTGATATATATCTCTTGTGCAATCTTGTATCACAAACCTAAAATTGATGATAGTTATCTAAAAAAACAAAAAAAACACATCTTGTACACTAACATATTTTTAAAATAATTTTGTCATTTAAAAAATAATTTGAAAGCAAACTTCTTGATCTGTAGAACATTAATAGAACGGAGAAAATTAATTGAATAACGATATAAGTTTTTTTCCATAAAGGTTTTTGTTTTGACAATTACTGAATCATTCAAATACAAATGCTTCTATTAAATACTGTAAAATAAGAAATTTGTTGACATCAGTTATAAATCTGCTTGACTTTCAGAGTAACTCATTCCCTGAGAGGAACACAGTTTATGACTTTGCCTTCCAGAAGAAGAGTGGAGGAGGCTGGATAGACTGGATGGACACAATTGACAAGTCAAATGCAGCTATCCCCCCTGGGGCCAAGGTCAGCAGAGATTTATGCTGGACTATTGGATCTCAAAAATATTATCTGAAATTGTTGCAATATTTGTTTGTCATCCATAAAACATCTTCAAGTGTTGTCTGAGATTGTTGTTTTTGTTGTTGTTATTGTTGTTGTTTTTGTTGTTGTTATTGTTGTTGTTTTTGTTGTTGTTATTGTTGTTGTTTTTGTTGTTGTTATTGTTGTTGTTTTTGTTGTTGTTATTGTTGTTGTTTTTGTTGTTGTTATTGTTGTTGTTTTTGTTGTTGTTATTGTTGTTGTTTTTGTTGTTGTTATTGTTGTTGTTTTTGTTGTTGTTATTGTTGTTGTTTTTGTTGTTGTTATTGTTGTTGTTTTTGTTGTTGTTATTATTAAGTGAGCTTCAAAACATTCTTATTATGATAAATTGGGACATTACATCACGGAAAGTCTTTGAGGAAATCATGACCTGTGCCTAGCCGACTCACTTGACCTCTGCATTGACCATATTGTTTTGTATTTTCTTGAAGCTAAAGATACTTTTACTTGATTTATTTATATTTCAAAATCTATTAAATATTTCATGGCAGAAGTTTGGGGGATGAAAATTACACTTTAAGCTAAAAAATTTTTTCCTAGAAATATTCTAACAGCTACTTATTCTAAATGTTTGTTCAAAGGTGAGCACTCTGACAATTCCCACAGCAGAAACAGCCAGGCAGCAATTTTTCCTGAATCTCTACATGACCCATGAGGTGCCCCTCCTGGTCATCGGACCAACTGGAACTGGCAAATCAGCCATCACCAACAGCTACCTGCTGTCTCTACCCAAGGAATCGTATGTTTCATATTCTCTCATCTTCATTTCATAATCTCTGATTATCATTTCATATTCTCTGATTTTCATTTCATATTCTCTCATTTTCATTTCATATTCTTTCATTTTCAATTCATATTCTCTCATTTTCAATTCATATTCTCTCATTTTCATTTCATATTCTCTCATTTTCAATTCATATTCTCTCATTATCAAGTCATATTCTGTCATTTTCAATTCATTTTCTCACATTTTCATTTCATAATCTCTCTTCGACATAAAATTTCAGCTTTAGTCATGCCTTCTAAATCAGATAATAAAATGTGTTCCAATTTTTCAAGTGAAGTTTTTAAAACTCTTTTAGTCTCTGTGTTCTCATATTATTTCAATAATAAACCTCTGATACAACAATTTAGGGAGCACAGGTGCTTTAAAACAAAATACATGTTTGATGACCAGGTCTAGAACAATGCAACAGTGAAAGAACTTAAGTATGAATTTGTAACGACTAAAAATCATTAAACATAATTTTAAATTTTAGAATAAAATGCATGGATTCAACAGCTGCAAAATGCTCTTATTTTCCCAGATACATCCCTAACTGCATCAACTTCTCAGCTCGTACATCAGCCAATCAGACTCAAGACATCATTATGTCCAAACTGGACAGGTCAGTTGTATTTTCCGTTCCTTGCTTTATTATTTTCTTGTAGTCTAACATGTAGGTAAGGTTAAAAAGAGCCTGGACTGGGCTGTGCTTTTAAGAAAGACTCTTGTCCAGTTATATCTCAATTCAGGATTTTCCGCCAAAATCCTTTTCTCTCTTCTTTCTCAAAATACTAAGTAAAAGTATTTAAAAAATTCTCTCCAAACAAGGCGTCGTAAAGGTGTCTTTGGGCCCCCTATGGGCAAGAAGTCTGTAGTATTTGTGGATGACTTGAACATGCCAGCCAAAGAAAAGTATGGTGCCCAGCCCCCCATAGAGCTGCTCCGTCAGTGGATAGATCACGGACATTGGTACGACAGAAAAGACACATCGAAAATATTCCTAAATGATGTGGTGAGTCTACATTTTCTTTGGTGGGAATAAATTGTCAACTTTACCATAGACTGTTAAATGTGTCCACAGCTATCCATTGACTGTTAAATGTGTCAAATATCAAATGGTGTCCATAGCTATCCATTGACTGTTAAATGTGTCCACAGCTATCCATTGACTGTTAAATGTGTCCACAGCCATCCATAGACTGTTAAATTTGTCCACAGCTATCCATTGACTGTTAAATGTGTCCACAGCTATCCATTGACTGTTAAATGTGTCAAATATCAAATGGTGTCCATAGCTATCCATTGACTGTTAAATGTGTCCACAGCTATCCATTGACTGTTAAATGTGTCCACAGCCTGTTAAATGTGTCCACAGCTATCCATTGACTGTTAAATGTGTCAAATATCAAATGGTGTCCATAGCTATCCATTGACTGTTAAATGTGTCCACAGCTATCCATTGACTGTTAAATGTGTCCACAGCTATCCATTGACTGTTAAATGTGTCCACAGCTATCCATAGACTGTTAAATTTGTCCACAGCTATCCATTGACTGTTAAATGTGTCCACAGCTATCCATTGACTGTTAAATGTGTCAAATATCAAATGGTGTCCATAGCTATCCATTGACTGTTAAATGTGTCCATAGCTATCCATTGACTGTTAAATGTGTCCACAGCTATCCATTGACTGTTGAATGTGTCCACAGCTATCCATTGACTGTTAAATGTGTCCATAGCTATCCATTGACTGTTAAATGTGTCCACAACTATCCATCGACTGTTAAATGTGTCCACAGCTATCCATTGACTGTTAAATGTGTCCACAGCTATCGATTGACTGTTAAATGTGTCCACACCTATCCATTGACTGTTAAATGTGTCCACAGCTATCGATTGACTGTTAAATGTGTCCACAGCTATCCTTTGACTGTTAAATGTGTCCACAGCTATCCATTGACTGTTAATTTTGTCCACAACTATCCATTGACTGTTAAATATGTCCTTTACTTTACATTGACTGCTAACTTTGTCCTATAAAAGATGCCTTATCTACAATATGGCCAAAATCATCAAAGAACAGCAACAACAAGATTTCACTCAATTCTAACTAGTGCATTGTGTTTGTGTCCAGCTGTTTGTCAGTGCCATGGGGCCCCCTGGTGGTGGCCGTAATGACATCACTTCAAGATTTACACGTCATCTCAACATTGTCTCTATCGATGAGTTTGAGGATAGCATCATGACCAAAATATTCACTGCCATCACTGACTGGCACTTTGCCAACGGCTTTGAAACAAGCTTTGTCAAGAATGGAAAGGTAACTCCTTTCAAATATAAACCACTCTTGTTAGCCATAATTTAGACGAGGTTGACCTAAATAAAACATTTTGAGCTTAAAAGGCCAATTTAGTTAAAAGAAATGTGTTTTCATGTATGTCATTGTCTTTCTGTTAGCTTTGTGTGTGTGTGTGAGCTTTGTGAACATGTGTGTGTGTGTGTGTGTGTGTTTGACTATACATTTTTGTATATGTGTTTCTGTGTCTGAACTGTCTGTCCGCCACACATATCACAACATGTCTTGCCTGGTTATCTCCAGTTGTTAGTGGCTGCCACTATGGGTGTGTACAAGGATGCCATCGCCAACTTTTTGCCTACCCCCACCAAATCTCATTACGTGTTCAATCTGCGAGACTTCGCTCGGGTCATACGAGGTGTGCTGCTAGTTCCGCCAACAGAGATGAATGAAATGGAAAAACTTTTGAGACTTTGGGTCCACGAAGTCTACCGAGTCTTCTATGACCGACTTATTGATGATGATGACAGGTGAGAAAAAAAACATAACCTTCATCCTCCTCTGATCTTCTCCCAGGCGGCATGGATATTAAATTAAACACAGTGCGACTCCAAGGTTCCCCTCTTTACCAATATTTCAAAGACCAATTTTTTTTTTCACCAAGGAACATGTTCTTCAAGATCGTGAGGAACAACTGCCAGGACAGTTTCAAACAGAACATCGACAAAATACTCGGTCATCTTTCCAAGAGCGGTAAGGTTACAGATGCTGATATCCGCAGCCTCTTCTTCGGAGATTTCTTCAATCCTGAGAACAAGGTGTACACAGAAATAACAGACCTCAAACAGCTGACGTCTGTGATGGAGCAGTGAGTTGATTGAAATTTTCTTACTTTTAAATGTGTTTGCAACAAGGAACACGCCATGGGGATTTCATAAATCGTTGTCAACAAGTTAAGTTAAACAAGATTTGCTTTCATACTGGAATGTAAAGTAGTAGCATTAGATGACCTAAAATATCATCACACTTAATTGAGCTTAAAGGGCTTCAATGACTTTACACAAAAATTGAGCTGAACAGTTCACCAGATATCTCAGCCAATGGCTGTGTACATGACTACCTGTCAGCATGTCTAGTCTAGAACTTTCTGAGGAGTTTTACAATTTTTTTTAATTACCTATCGTATTTCAAACATCATGATATTGTCACTATCACCATTGTCACTTATCACCATTGTCACTTATCACCATTGTCACTTATCACCATTGTCACTTATCACTATTGTCACTTATCACCATTGTCACCACGTCACATGTGCCTAACATCACATTGCCTTCACAGTTACTTAGATGAGTATAACTTGGTTAGCAAAGCCCCCATGAAGTTAGTCATGTTCAAGTTTGCAATTGAACACATGTCGCGTGTCAGCCGCGTGCTGCTCCAAGACAATGGACATGCCCTACTTGTTGGTGAGTTGTTGTTTACACAACAGGACCAGAGTTCTAGAGGACGTTTTGAAATATTGTTATCTTAGCTGGATAAAGAAACCAAAAATATTTTCTTGAGCTTCTCACTAAATCCTCTTTTTAAATTGATTTATTTGATGTTTTTTATTATTTTTGGGAAGTGAGTTCTACAAAATTTCTGGTAACATATAACATGATCCAGGCCCAGAATGTTCCCAATACTCACCCACTGCAACTTAATCACTTAGCGCAACCCCACCCCTTTTTTTTAAATTCTCCATCGTATGACTATTTTGATTATTAGGAATTTAAAAATAAAATTGAAATTTTCATTCCAGGTATTGGAGGCTCAGGCAGACAAAGTGCAGCCAAACTGGCCACTTTTATGGCCAACTATGATCTTTTCCAAATAGAAATCACAAAAATCTATGGCAATACAGAATGGAGAGAAGATTTGAAAAGGGTAATGATAAATCATTTTTTGTCAATAAAATTTGTATTTGTTAAAATGTTTACTTTTAGGCTTGCCCACCCGACTTACTCGTATGAGCTTATTTTAGATTTCATTTTTTTTTTTTTTTTTAAATCCATGCAGCATAATTCTTTTTGATGTTCACCTTATTTCATATCACTGATGAAACTTAAGAAACTTTCAGTGCTTTTATGAAACCTAATTGATTTTATTGTATGCGCCGAGCTGTTCATTCAAATATAAAAATCCTGAACCGGAATATCAGTTTGAGAAAAAATAGCTTCATTATCATGACTTGCTGTTGCGATACATATGAGTGCTAGTTTTCATCTGGCCAAAACATTTTTTTTTCTCAAATATTTTAGCTCCTGCGTAAAGCTGGAGTAGAAGGCAAACCAACAGTTTTCTTGTTTTCTGACAACCAAATCAAAGATGAGTCTTTCATGGAGGATATCAGCATGATTCTCAACACTGGTGATGTACCAAACATATTTCCAAGTGATGAAAAGGCAGATGTCATTGAAAAAATGCAGGCAGTTGCCAGGATGGAGGTAAATGGACCAATAAATAAAATGTCATAAATAATGTATTCATTTTTTTTAAGGTAAACTTTAGAGAAAAAAAATTATTTTCCTACACTTGAAAAACTATATTTATTGTTCTAGGGTCGCCAGTTGGATGGGACACCTCTGGCCATGTACAACTTTTTCATTGCCCGGGTGAAGCAACAGCTCCATATAGTGCTGGCCATGTCCCCTATTGGAGATGCTTTCAGGAACAGGCTGAGAATGTTCCCTTCACTCATCAACTGCTGCACTATTGACTGGTTTCAGGTAAGTTAGTCCTACACCTAGTTAAACAATTTCTTTTACATTTTACATTTCTCTCAAAAGTTAGACTACATTAGTGAAACCATTTATAAATTTAAGGTTGTAGATTTTTTTCTTCATTCTTACCTATTAGAAATTACATAATATTTATTTTTTACACTTCCATTTTGCTTATAATTTAACTTTTTGAAATATTTAATCTTTTAATTTTAATACAGATTTTTCTTTATTGCATAGATTTTTAATTACGTATCCAAAAACACCCTACAGATTTTAAAACAACAACAAACCAACAAAAACAATGTGTGTTGTGTATATATATGTGTTACCAAGGTCAGTTAAAATAAACAAGTCCTTAGTTTATGGTACTAGCTCTGAACACTCAGATAAATCCAGCTGTTTTTGCTTGCAGGCGTGGCCCGAGGATGCCCTGGAAATGGTGGCAAACAAGTTTCTGGAAGAAATAGAGATGGACGACAGCATGAAGCTAGAGACCGTCAGCATGTGCAAGCATTTCCATGAGTCTGTCAGGCTCGCTTCAGAGAAGTAAAGCCATTTGCTAATTTTCTTAATATCAAAATCAAACATCATTCAATTTATTCATTTTATGCTTGCTATTCTTTATAAGCATAACTTTATACATTATTTATCCCAACTATCAAATGCCTAGTTGTTCTATGGAACTATTTTATAGCTAATGTTTTACTGTACAAAAGAAAATGAATGCTGACATCTTCTCCCCTAAAAAATATTTTTTTTATTATTGATTTTTTAATCTACCAGAAAAATTAGTTGCATTCATTCAACATTCAAAAGCTGCCTTTGATCTGTGGTATTACTATTTTCTATTTTTCAACCCCTCAAGATACTATGATGTGCTCAGACGCCATAACTATGTGACACCAACCTCATATCTTGAGCTCATCCTCACCTTCAAGTCCCTTCTCACGGTGAAGAGAGAAGAGCTTATGACCATGAAAAACCGTTACCTTGTGGGTCTGGAGAAACTGGAATTTGCCGCGTCACAAGTGTCAGTCATGCAACAAGAGCTGACCGACCTCCAACCGGAACTGATCAAAACTTCAGCCGACACAGAGAAACTCATGATAAAAATAGAACAGGACACGGTGGAAGTGGAGGCTAAGAAAGAGGTAAGAAAACTTGTGTCAATTATTGGCTTGGTTTATTCAAATGTCAATGTGACAAATTTGAATAATACAAGAATAATAAGTAAACAATCAACTCTTGATAAGATGTTTATTTCATTGCTTTTACATGTCATTACTACTATTAAATGTTTGTGTTACAACAGAATGTTTTGTTTGAGTCTAGGGCAGACAATTTAGCAAAAAGAATATAACCTTTACAATGCAAAATAGTACATTCAGCTCTACACTCTTAGGTTGTAGCTGCAGATGAAGCTGTAGCTAATGAAGCTGCTGCAGCTGCCCAGGCTATCAAAGATGACTGTGAAGGAGATCTTGCTGAAGCTATTCCTGCTTTAGAGGCAGCCATCACTGCTCTAAATACTCTCAAACCTGCAGATGTTTCTAATGTCAAGGCCATGAAAGTAGGTCATTTAATTTCTCTTTTTCTAATTGAATGTCATAAGAAATGGCCTCTTGAAATGCTTACAAAATGTTAGACTTATTTTCGTCTAACAAAATAAACAAATTAATATACAATGAAATCTTCCAACTGAGAAAAAAAACTAATTAGAAATTAGGAATGCTCCATCAAAATAACCTGATACCCTATTCAGTTTTGTAAATAAATTATAATTTTGTTTTCCCCTAGAACCCACCATCAGCTGTAAAACTTGTGATGGAATCAGTCTGTGTCATGCTAGGAATCAAATCTGAACGTAAACCAGATCCATCCGGCTCAGGAAAGATGATGGAGGACTATTGGGGTCCCTCCATGAAATTGTTGGGAGATCTCAAATTTCTTGACAGGCTAAAGACTTATGACAAGGATAACATTTCACCCCCTATCATCAAGAAGATTAGAGAAAAGTGGGTTTGTTAAGTCTTCGGAGAGGAAATTATGGATATTGTCAATAGCAATCAATGTAAATTTCTTAAATTAATGTTTGATTGAAAAGCTTTCAATGTCTAGAATACTACAAAATCAAAATAAGTTAAGAAAGAAATCATTTAGTACCTCACAGATATTTTTATCCAAAAAAAAAAAATGTTTTATAACTAAGGATAGATCATCTTTATAATATTAATAAAAATGAAGACAAAAATTTATTTAAGTTTACTGAACGCCTTGCAGTGCACAAATTTAAATTTGAATGTATATTGAACGATCTTTTAGGTACATTGCCAATCCTGATTTTGACCCGACGCTTATAAGAAATGCATCAACTGCGTGTGAAGGCCTGTGCAAGTGGGTGCGGGCCATGGATATCTATGATAAAGTAGCTAAGGTTGTTGCTCCCAAAAAGGCCAAATTGGCAGAGGCAGAAGGAGAACTCTCCGTCCAGATGGAAAAGTTAAATGAGAAGAGAGCCCAGTTGCAGGCAGTAAGTCACAGTGCCTTCGATTTCTAATCCTCCAATCAGAATGAGGATTTTTTAATTAAAAAAATAATTAAATTAATATATCAAAACTAAATTTTTGCCATTAAATTTAAAAAGCCTCCTGATAAAGATACAAGCACTTAAAGAATGAGAAGAAATAATTCTTGGAAACTACTCAATTTATTCTGTTTCCACCTCCCCAAACTATAAACATCATCTTAAATAAAATTGTTACCAATATTAATAACTAAGAGAATTATACAATTAATTACTGACTATTTTTTCATTGATTGCAGAATAAGGAGCAAATTATATATTACATTGGCTAGTGACATTTTGCATAGGTTTTCTACTATTTTAAAATATTAGTATGGTCAATAGAGGATATAACTGTACTATTCTCCATTGTCAAGGTAACAGACAAACTCCAAGCGCTGAATGATGAATTTGAGGTAATGACACAAAAAAAGAAAGATCTTGAAAGTAATATTGACCTGTGCTCCAAGAAACTGGACCGAGCTGAAAAACTAATTGGTGGTCTTGGTGGCGAGAAGGACAGATGGACAGAGGCTGCTCGAGCTCTTGGAGAAATGTATATAAATATTACTGGAGATGTCCTCATCTCATCAGGTGTGGTAGCTTACCATGGGGCATTCACTGTCGACTTCAGACAAGTAAGAAATCACTGTCTTTTGGTAATTTTATTTTGGTTTTGACAGTTTTTAATGTTCTTGTTAAAAAATAAAATATAAATTTTGTAAAATTTCAAATGTGAAATATTAGTATAGTTGTATATATCAGAGTAAATATATAAGAATAAATGCATACAATTAAATCTACAAAAACACATAATAATTTACAAAGAGTTCATCCAAGATGAAGTACATGTAACTAAACAGATAAGATGCTATATAATACTACATATAAGATTTTATATTAAAGTCTAATATTCTCTTCAGATGATGACCAAGGAATGGCATGAGCAGTGTGTTAAGCGTAACATACCTTCTTCCAAGGTATTTTCCCTTAGTGCAACGCTTGGGGAGCCAGTCAAAATTCGAGCATGGAATATTGCGGGACTCCCGGTGGATGCCTTCAGTGTTGACAACGGCATCATCGTGTCCAAATCTAGAAGATGGCCTCTCATGATTGACCCACAAGGTTTGCATGACTGAAATTATTTAATGATATTTTACTAGGTATATATTTGGTTATGTAACAGAGACAGTGAATAAGGAAATATTTAGATAATAGGAAAGTCTGAACAATAAATAAATATTAACTCTAATGGAGTGTCTACTTAAACATACTTTATACATTATAGGGGGTGCATTTGTAATTGCTATGAGCTGATTGTTCTTTTTTAGGGTCACATTTTATTTTTTTTTTTGCTGAATGAGGAGCTTGGCAGGCATACTACTTGCTTTAATTTGTCATTTTAAAATTGTAATTTCCTGTGTGTCTCAACTATCCTCACTGTGTCATCAGTACATCAGCTTACTCTATAAGTCTCCCACCCCCCAAAAACAAAATTGATTAAAAAAATGTTTGTAACCCACGAACTGTGGCATGCATCATTCCGTAGTGTGGAAGCTTATCAGAGCTTTTTGAGTGCCTTTAGAAATAGCATTAAATGACATAGAAATATTAATACAAGACCCTAATAAGTTATATTTTTAGAAAGGTAAATGGATGGGGATAAAGTTGGCTATATTTCCCACCCGTAAAAAATGTTTGTTCAGTGTCTTTGACCTTTGAGTTCTCAGATAGAAAAATTGACAAAATGTCTTGCTTTCAAGTGCTCATAACATCATTAATTCCATTAAAAAGCCTTCAAAAATATTTATTTATTTATTTATTTATTTAGGCATTTTTATATAGCGCTTATCATAAAGCTCTAAGCGCTTTACAATTATTAAAACATGTAAACTAAGTAAATACAAATGAGACACTAGGATAGTAACTACTATTCTATAGAAACAATGAAAATGGCTATAAAAAGAGGACACTTTGACACTTCAGGATTAAACCGAAACAGAAAATTAGGTAGGGCAAGGAGGGTGCATCACAGGTCATAGGCGGACCTAAACAGATGAGTTTTAAGGGACTTTTTGAAAATGGACGAGGTTTCACTATGACGTATATGGAAGGGGAGCTGGTTCCAGAACCCATGGAAGCAGAAGGAGCGTTCACCGATGGTCTTAATTTTAGTTCTTGGGATTGAGAGGGTTCTACTGTCAATGGAAGAACGTAGTTGTCTTGTGGGGATGTAAGGAAGCAACAGTTCAGAGAGATAGACAGATAATATTTCTATTAGTTCTCATACTGAAGGCCCAGCCGTAGCTTCAGCCATTTTAGCTTTAACAAAAATAGCGATATAAAATTCTGATTAAAATGTACTTATTGATCAGTTATCAACAAACAGCTTGACCCGGAAGATGATTTAATTATTAGTAAATGGAAGTGGCTATAATTCTGGTTAAATATTGAATTTGAAGTTGCTATAGAACCGTGTTTTTTTATTGGCTGATTTTTTCAACCGTCACAGTGCAGAACAAAAATATCTGCTGATTTTTTTGGCCTACCACAGTTCGTGGGTTAAAATGGAATAGTTAGAGAGTGTTTGTTTCCATTTCAAGGTCAAGCCAACAAGTGGATTAAGAATATGGAGAAAGCCAACAAACTCAACATTATCAAACTCTCTGATGGTGGCTACATGCGCACTCTAGAGAACAGCATCCAGTTTGGCAACCCCATCCTGCTGGAGAATGTCGGGGAAGAGCTTGACCCAATTCTTGAACCAGTGTTGCAGAAATTGACCTTCAGACAGCAAGGGGTGGAGTACATGAGACTTGGAGATAACATCATTGAATACTCGCCAGATTTTAAGGTTAGGAAAACTGACAGATTTTTTAAATTTAATGTTAAAAGTTGACATCACTTGGAATAAAAAAGGAATGTGTTTTAACAATATAATATTCCATTTTTTGTTTAGTCTATGAAAGATTCCCTTCATTGCAGATGTACATCACCACTGGACTAAGAAATCCTCACTACCTGCCTGAAGTGTCCGTCAAAGTTTGTCTTTTGAACTTCATGATAACACCTCAAGGTCTCGAGGACCAACTGTTGGGAATTGTCGCTGCCAAAGAAAAACCTGAACTGGAAGAAAAGAAAAATCAGCTGATCCTGGAGAGTGCGGCCAACAGGAAGCAGTTGAAGGAGATTGAGGATAAAATCCTGGAAGTCTTATCCTCTTCACAGGTCAGTCTACAAATGCTGGTCAACTTCACAGGTAAAAATTATCACTTTGGCAGTGATCGGAAATACTTGGGTCCTGTTAGGGTCGATGATTTTTCTAATTGAACACACTCTATCTGAACATTGAGATGAACTTGTAAAATAACAGGACAGCACAGTGATGTTTCTCACCATCAGTTTTAGCCATCAATGACAAAACTTTATTGCAAAATTTACTTTCTTTGATTATTTAATGTTTGCTCTCAATTTTCATGTTTCCTTTAACAGGGCAACATTCTGGAAGATGAAACAGCCATTAAAGTTCTCTCATCGTCTAAAGTTCTCTCAGAAGAAATCTCAGCCAAACAGGAAATTGCTGTGTCAACTGAGAAAGAGATTGATGAGACTAGAAATGGTTACAAACCGGTTGCCCTACATTCCTCCATCTTGTTTTTCTGTATCTCTGACCTGGCCAACATAGAACCCATGTACCAGTACTCACTTACATGGTTCATAAACCTATACTTACAAGTAGGTTCATTTATAGTTACAGGCAGGTCATTAATCATACTTACTGGTAGGTTCATTTAAAGTTACAGGCAGGTCATTAATCATACTTACAGGTAGGATACAGATAGGCAAATTGTCTTTACTACGTGGCATCCATTTGTCCATGTTGTTTTGTGTTATTTGTCTATGTTGTAAGAAATTTGATTTGCCCATATTGACATAGTGATTTTTCCATGCTGTGAGGCATGTCATTTTTCCATGCTGTTGGGTATGTAATTTTTCCATGCTGTCAGATGTCATTTGTCTATGTTGTCAGATATATCATTTGTCCATGCTGTTGCATATGTCATTTTTCTATGCTGTCAGATGACATTTGTCCATGTTGTCAGTATGTCATTTGTCCATGTTGTCAGGTATGTCATTTGTCCATGTTGTCTGATATGTCATTTTCCCAAACTGTCAGGTATGTCATTTGTCTATACTCACAAATATTTAAAAGCTTGTATAAAAGAATGAATCAATGTAAACGTTTCTGAAAACGTCTCTTTAAAGCCCATTCTTGTTTGATCAATGTTATTGAATCCAATCTTGTGAATCCAAATGTGTGACCCAAATGTGTGATCCAAATGTGTGACCCAAATGTGTGATCCAAATGTGTGACCCAAATGTGTGATCCAAATGTGTGACCCAAATGTGTGACCCAAATGTGTGACCCAAATGTGTGACCTAAATGTGTGACCCAAATGTGTGACCCAAGTGTGTGACCCAAATGTGTGACCCAAACTACTTTGAAAGCTGAACAGACTTTAGTCAGCATTGTGATACTCTGTTCATGGATTCCATAGTATAAATACCGGATATGCTCTCAAATATAATCAAAATGCAAATATGAAAGTAGCATTGTATAATATAAGGAGCTATGTGAAAAATCAGGTTCATTGATACTGTCCTGAAAACTTTATAGAAACAAATCTGTCACACAAATAAAGTATAAATTGTTTTCTGTTACACAAATAAAGTGTAAATTTTTTTTCCCCAGTCAATACTCAACAGCAAACGTTCAGAAGATCTGCAAGATCGCATCATAAACCTTAATGAACATTTCACATACAGCATGTACAACAATGTCTGCCGATCTCTGTTTGAGAAAGATAAACTTCTGTTCTCCTTCGTCTTGTGTATTGGTATAAAGAAAGGCCAGTGAGTAGATTGTGTTCAAAATTCCGCATTATTTTACACAACAATTTTTTCTACTTGTTAAATGGTTGTTCATGCTCACCCTTGACTACAAGGACATTCTGGTTATTTCATTACAATTAAATTTTATAATTTTTTTTAAAACTGTAAGTAAAATCTATATTATTATATAGATGTAGACTTAGAGCCAAATTTCCATTACTCATGACCACTTTGTTTCACAGAGGCAAGGTTGATGAAAATGTCTGGAGATTCCTACTCACTGGTGGTGTTGCATTAGATAATCCACTTCCCAACCCTGCAACTGCCTGGTTGTCGGACAAAGCTTGGTCAGAAATTGTCCGTGCGTCCAATCTTCCCAACCTTAAGGGCTTGAAAGATCGTAAGTAATATTCCTGCTAGAAAAGTGCCTCATTTAAAAATTTATCATGAAATCAAGTCAAGAGCTAAATCTTTAAATTAGTTAGCAATTGGTTTCTCTATTTTAACTATAGATGGTTTGGCACCAGTGATTTTTAAAAAATAACTTCAAATTGTCAAATCTATCTCTAAATTTATTATTGAAATATGTAGAATTAAAGAAAAAATAGTTGAATTCTTTGTTAATTATCTTAAAATAAATTTAACTACCTGAAAAATTTTCAGGCATAAATTTTTTAAATATTTTTGTCTATTAAAGAAATGTTTTATTTATTGATTGTGTAATCGGTGAACAAATTTAATTTTCTTTCTTTAATATGCAATATATGCTTTTGTGTTATACAATGCAATAAAGTGTTTTGCTTTTTATAATAGATGTGAACAAACAGCCAGATACTTGGAAGAAATTCTATGACAACTCAGCACCACATAACTACAAATTACCGACCCCATGGGACTCACTGACTGGCCTCGATGCAATGATTGTTCTCAGATGCTTTCGCCCAGATAAAATAGTTCCGGCTGTTCAAAACTTTATTGTTGAAAATATGGGTCAGGCCTACATTGAGCCGCCGACCTTTGATCTTCCAGGCTCATTTGCCGACTCTAACTGCTGCGCACCCCTGATTTTTATTCTCTCCCCTGGTGCTGATCCCATGATGGCGCTCCTGAAGTTTGGGGAGGACAGGGGTTATAAGACCAACATGATACAGACAATATCACTGGGTCAAGGACAGGTTAGACTTGATTGTTGTTCAGTGATTCATAAATTATTTTAAATATTTTTACTTAATAATTGTACCAGAGAAAAAGTTTCCTTCATTAAATCTTCCTTTCATTCTGTAAACACAGGGACCAATTGCAGCTAAAATGATTGATAGAGCAATCAGTGACGGCTCTTGGGTTGTGCTACAGAACTGTCACCTGGCCACTAGTTGGATGCCCAAACTTGAGAAAATCTGTGAAGAGGTCGGAACAAACTTAAACTTTTAGATTACTCGAAAAATTGAATAATTTAAAATCATCTTCAAACATGAACCCTTTAGCTCAACTCACCTGAGCTAAACTCGAAATCCACACATCCTTTACTTTCTCTCTAACATCAACATAGCCTAACTCAACTCACCTGAGCTAATATCAAAATCAACAAATTTTTTACTTTCTCTCTAACATCAACATAGCCTAACTCATCTCACCTGAGCCAACATCGAAATCAACAAATCTTTTACTTTCTCTCTAACGTCAACATAGCCTAACTCATCTCACCTGAACAAACATGAAAGTTTGAAAAGACACTGATAAATTTAGGCTTAGAGAATTAAACAAATTCTGTCACTTAAATACAAAGAAATTATATGGCTGGTATTAATATAGGATTAATTTAAATTATTCAAACAATTTACGTCATTTCAGAAATGCTCTTTATTTCAATAAGCTTGTTGATTGCTTTAAAACCTCAATCTGTCCATCATTACCATCTTGCAGGTGATAGTGCCAGAATCAACCAATGAAGACTTCCGACTCTGGCTAACAAGTTATCCCTCAGACAGCTTCCCTGTGTCAATTTTACAGAATGGTTGGTTTCCACAAATAGATCTAATCTCATGACTCAAACGTATTCTTAAGTCATGCTTGATTGTAAAATAATTCTTCATCATCATTTATAAAACTATTATAAAAATATTTCTAAAATACTTACTCGTGTGTGGCAACGTGCCACTATTTGCAACTGCTTTTTGGTAACATTTTGTATGCGGCAGTATGCAACAGATAGGAATAAGAGAATCCACTCTCATAGTCATAGTGTGACTGCTGTGGGTAACCCAAAGCACGCACACATCCATGGTCATTTAAAGTAACACACAGCTGTGTACTGGGCTTAAATTTTATGTTTGGTTATTGAAACGCGGGAGCAACCATCCCTGCCCCGGGGTTGATCCATGATCAGCTCGGGATGCGGGTTCCCTTGTACTTGTGCGATAGAAGGGGAGCAAACTGGGACTTGGGATGTGTACATTTTTTTAGATTGTTGTGTGTAACGGATACCTCGGATCGTCAGCTTGTGTGAGAGATTTTTTACTGTTGGCTCTGTCAATGGATTGTACCTAACGTAAATTTAAAAAAACTATAGTTCTCAGACCTGATTGTGATTTTTAAACTGTAAGCCACGTCACCTCTCGGCTACCTTTGGAATGTATTTAATTCATGACAACAATTTTTTAAACTGTTCTTTATTTATTGAGAAAAATTTCAAATGATTGACAGGTGTCAAAATGACAAATGAACCACCCAAAGGTCTCAGAGCCAACCTTCTCAGGTCATATCTAAATGACCCCATTTCTGACACCACCTTCTGGGAAGGCTGTAATAAGGTAGGTAATGTGTACTTAAGATACCATGGCATGAAAAAAGTCATATTAACCTTCCGGCAGGCGCGCTCTTTTAGCAACAAGGCTGACGCTGTGTATCAATTTGATATCACTAATGAGTGATTGGTAAAATTTGTTTTTTACTGAAATTTTGTAAAATAATGAATTTTTTAAATAGTTTAACCAAATTACAATATAAAATTCATCCCCAATTAGTGTTTTTTAAAAATTTCTACTATATCCTTGAGATTCTTAAAATCAAACATTTTCCTACCATCCGCCATCATAGACATTAGAAGTAACCTGATGTATATACGGATCAGTATAGATATCCGCCATCATAGACATTAGAAGTAACCTGATGTATATACGGATCAGTATAGATATCTCATTTTGGCGCAATGTATCAATATGATTTTTACTATTTAATTATAAGATAATGTATCAGTATATATACAAATATGAAAAAAGTTTCTTACTAGAGCAAAAAATAATATAATTGTCAACTTCAAAAAAAGTAACGTGCAAAGACGAGGGGTATCAGTTTGAACAAAACAGCCAAAATCTACACTCTGAAAGCATTTTCTACACACTTAGCAGCCTTGGCCTGTAAAGGAAAGGAAAACGTTAAGCTACTGATAAGCAGAGCTCACTGTCATCTCTCATTAACGTGCCGGCGGAAGGTTAATTTGGGGTTTTCAGTATTTATAAATACAGTGGTCTCTTGTCTATCATGGGGGTTAGGTTCAAGAAAATCCTGATATGCGAAAACCCATAAAGTAGCAACCTTATATTTATTTTAATATTTATATACATTGTAAGACATTATATTTTCCCACAATATTATTATCCTTTTCCACACTCTTATAGCACTTCCCATGCTCTTAAACAATTTCTGCACTCTTAAACCTACTAATTTTAACAACATATAAAATGATATATCAGTACTCAACAGTGAATATACTACACGTGAATTTTGAAGACGATGATGAATTTGGTGTGCAGTTACAGGTCTTTTGAAGGCACCACTTCATTAGCTGGTGCATTATCTTTGCCCTCGTCCATAATGTCAGTTTTGCTAGAAGTTGTGTAAATAATCCATTGTTTTTACTTTCATTTTCTTATCTTTTTCACAGCGTAAAGCTTGGCACAAGATGTTGTTTGGCCTTTGCTTTTTCCATGCCCTGGTCCAAGAAAGACGTAAATTTGGACCTCTGGGATGGAATATTCCATATGAATTTAATGAATCTGATTTGAGAATCAGTATGAGACAAATGCAGGTTTGTTTACTTGAAGAAAATTATTTTTATTAGATTTTTAAAATAAGTTTTTTGTTTATCTATTATACAGAAAGTCACCATGTTTTTTTTAAGAAGGGTTTTTTTTTTTTCACATTTGAATAGAGCCAATCTTTTGACTTGGTCTCACTACTGGCCTACATTTTAATTTCATCTTTCAATTTTCATTACATAGTCTAAGGATAAGTTGAAAAGCAAGTATCTGAAATCACATTATTAAATGCCGTTTTATTGATTTGTGAAAATGTATTTTCATCACCTGATATTGCAATTTGGACTTATTTTCCATCACAGATGTTTTTAAATGACTATGATGACCTCCCCTTGCCGGCCCTGACATATTTAACAGGAGAATGTAATTATGGTGGCCGCGTTACAGATGACAAGGACAGACGTCTGCTGAATTCACTTTTATCAGTTTTTTACAGTGAAAGAATTGTTTTAGATGATAAATACAAGTAAGTTACGAATATATGTCTCATTTATATTGTTAATGATCTATATCATAAAAATTAGTAGTGTTATAGTAAGAACAGAAAAGTTTAAAAACCATTTTGAGCATCTCAAAAAGTGTTGATTTAATTTTTTGTTTCATAGTCTGTTTCGAGTTTTAGCTTTATTTTCTTTAACTATGACCTTTCTTATTGCATAAATCTAGGCTGTCATCCAGTGGCTTATACTATGCTCCACCTGAAGGACCTTATCAAAGCTACATTGAGTACATCAGAACTCTCCCCTTTATAGCCTTGCCAGAAGTGTTTGGGCTGCATGAAAATGCTGACATTACGAAAGATAACAAAGAGACGGCACTGGTAACTCTTCTCTTTAATTTAGATTTTTACTTCAATGAAACATATTTTAACTGCTACAGTTTGAAATTGTTAGTATTGGTCTAACCCTCTGTATTCATATTATTATAAACTTACACATTCCTGATCATTCATCATTCTGTTTGACATTTCCATTTCTTAATTAGTGAAACATTAAATCTTCAGCTTTTTGAGAGTATATTGCTAACATTACCTCGTCAATCTGGCGGTGGTGGACAGACATCAGGAAACGCCATGGAAAACCTGGCTGCAGATATCCTCAGCAAGCTTCCGCAAAACTTTGACTTGGAATTCGTAAGACGTTTTTCTATAGAGTATTTTAATGATCAAGTACTGAGAATGAAAGAAACTTGATAAATGAAGGACATGGACATAGTTGTTGACTCATAAAGGTTTTGACAGATGTGGAACCTAGATTTTTAATGACATTTCTTTGGTGGGCGTGATGTAGTGGAAATAATGAGAAGTTAATCTACTCACAAAATAAAAATGTTAGGGATCTTTTTTTAATACACTCACTCTAACTCGTGTCAGTATTAAAAATTGATATTTTATAGGTGATCAACAAATATCCTGTGGTCTATGAGGAATCAATGAACACTGTACTGAGACAGGAGTTGATTCGTTTCAATAATCTGATTTCTGTTGTCAGGAAAACCTTGATCAACATGAGGAAAGCGATCAAAGGTCAGGATAGTAATCTTTTCTATATCATTTGTCACCCATAAGGAATGTACTATTAATTCAGCCTTTTTTTAGACCTGTAAAATTGATTAAAACATATGTTATTATCTCATGATTTAAAAGGGGAGAAATTATTTTTGATATTTAAATACAGTGCTTTAAATCTTAAGGTCTGGTGGTTATGTCATCTGAATTGGAAGAAGTATTTAACAGCATGCTAGTTGGCAAGGTGCCAGCATCATGGGCCTCAAAGTCATATCCAAGTCTCAAGCCACTTGGAAGTTATGTGGCGGATTTATTGGCCAGGTGAGAGCTTTTCATCCCAAGTTTGTATTTATCCGTCTGTTGTGCATTTCCATCTTTTATTTTTCTTTGTTCAGAATAAACAATTTTTTTAATACACTTAATGTGCATTGAAAGAAATGGAACATATAGCTTTTGATATTTTTACTTTCCATAGGCTGAAGTTTTTCCAAGATTGGATTGATAATGGAGCTCCTTCAACTTTTTGGTTGTCTGGCTTTTACTTCACTCAGTCTTTCCTTACTGGTGTGATTTATTAATTAAATACTAGACTAATATACAAATAATGTGTTTTCTATATTTTAGTTATTTTCATATTTTATTTAGTTTAATGGAAAATTTCATGCCAAAGGTTTATTATAGTATTACAGTTAGAATTCATAAATATTTTTCTCTGTAAATACTTATTTATAATTCTATTGTATAAAGGTGTTTCCCAGAACTACGCCAGAAAGACAACAATTCCTATTGATCTCGTAGGTTTTGAATTTGAAGTTCTGAAAGATAACCCAACTGGCAAACCAGAAGATGGAGCATTTGTTTATGTGAGTTATGAATTATATTACTTTGAATGACTTAAATGTTACATTACTTTGAATGACTTTGATCTTATAATACTCAGTAAATTGATGTCAACAAAATGTTAGTATTAACAAAGAGTTGTCATTGGATTCTTGTGACAGATGTGTTTAATCAAATGGAAAAGTTATTTAAACAATTATACCTTGAATAGTTTTAAAACCAATCTTTTTATTATCTTTCATATCAGGGCCTCTTTATGGAAGGTGCCAAATGGGACAGAGACAAGATGGTGATTGGAGAATCAGCCCCCAAAATTTTGTTTGATATCATGCCAAATGTATCCTTTTTTACCTCAATTCAAATAATGTTTTTAAAAATATCTTTTACCTTTTTTTTTGTCAGCAAATGAGCATTAAACTTATTTATTATTGATGTTTTATACTTTTTTTTTGTTTTCAACAATGGAAAAAAAATAGTTTGACTGGTTGGCAGTTCCACACTTTGATTGAACCTTGAATAAAAATAAACCTGGTGCTGCTCCTTAACCATGTCTCAGATCTGGCTTAAACCAAACAGCATCGATCAGTTCCAAAAACTGCCAAGCTACACTTGTCCAGTCTATAAGACAAGTGCCAGGCGTGGAACACTTTCTACAACTGGTCACTCTACCAACTTTGTGATGTACATTCAACTTGCGTCAGACAAGCCAGAGAGCCACTGGATCAATCGAGGCGTTGCCAGCCTGTGTCAGTTGGATGACTAAAGAATGTTAGAACACACTAGCCATTCTCAACAACCGTCCTTCATTTCACCAAATTAAACCTGATTTATCCATCAGTTGTACTTATAATGATTATATAATTTGTTTTCACCTTGATTTATTTGCATTCAGCAAATATTGATGCCTAAAATAAATAGTTTTTTTTTAAATTGCCAAATATGTATATAAAAAGTTGCATGTAAAAATTGACAAGAAATTTTAAGTTGTACCGGTACCAGAACAATAAATTGGAAATTCTGATGAAGTGTTATTTTATTTACACACCTAGTCTGTTACTTTACTAGACTAATCCAGCAATGGGAAATGTATGCCGAACATATTCCTAACAATATTTAAACAATTTTATTCGGATAAGTTAGTCATCGTTTTTGCTATATTTTTATTTTACAGTCAGTATTCTGTCAATTCAGTAAATATATTTCATTTAGGTCTACATTATGTTCAATATGTAATACATGTACAATTAATGTGAGTTTGGCCTTTTCAATTCATTTGTTTTTCTAGATGAAAGATTTTTGAAAGAAAATAAATGTATAAAGATTATTTACATCTATAAATATATGTTTGTTTCCATCCATTTTAAATCCAGCATAATTTCTTCAATTTAAAGTTAATTTTTTTCTCGCCATGTTGAGCATGTATGAATGCTTTTCAATAAATCTAATACAATAATATATCTTGCTTCCATGATACTTTAATCAATGGACTATTGTACCTGTATAAATGATGGTTCAGAATTTATTCCCAAATGATCATATGTTGTGACCAACCAAGTTTGTATTGGTTTATTTTCACTCCTTATGTCATTTATATTGATATGGTAGTTCGGCAACTGATTGCAATATCATGGAATAAATTATGTTGTTAGCTTTGTGAGAATAAATCTGGTATGCATGTTGTGTGACAAGTTTAATCTTGCACATAATTATTATTTTAAATCAATGTATATAGCAATATTTATCTCAATATTTACTTTTACAATCTAATATTTACTTCTCAGTTTTTTTTTATAGGTTTAAATTATATTTTTGAAAATATTGTTTGCCACAATAGATAAATTGTTAACTATAAATATACATAAGTAAATAATGATAGCGGACAACTACTGACTTATGCATCGTCAACTGTTTCCCTATAGATTTCACAATACACTTTGTATTGCAAAAAAATAAATGATTTATTACTTGACATGATATTAACTTAAATGCGTGTTTATACTTAATTCATGATGTTATATACAATGTTTGTAATATATTTTAACGTCTGTGATATTTTTGTGTGCTGAAAAATAAAAAAAATTCCCTATAATTATGTGTTAAAATAAAGTGAATTATAGAATAAGATTTAAAAAATTATTTTACTTTATTAATTGTCAAAACTGTAAGTCAAAGAGCAGATAGATTTAGTTTGAATAATAATTTTTAATCTTATAAAATACATGTGACATTTGGAGGCAAGGCAATATAAGTTACTTGAGTAATAATCAAGTATTAGCTGCACAAATCTACTTTTACAAAGAGACACTTTATACAGAATCTAATCCAACTGTTCACCCTTTTCAATGCACTTTTAAAAGGATATTTTTATAAATATTTACCAAGTGACAGAAATAATTCATACTTTTTATTTTATTGAAGAAGGTCTTGTTAAAAAACAACTTTTTGTTTTAAAATGAATTATCTTTAAGCTAACAGCCTATTTTATAATAGCCCTCATAAAGACAAACCGGAATGAGTGCTCTATTTTATAATAGCCCTCATAAAGACAAACTGGAATGAGTGCTCTATTTTATAATAGCCCTCATAAAGACAAACTGGAATGAGTGCTCTAAAAAGATCTTTATAAATCCTATTTATATTTTATCCAAATGAAAGGAATTTTAAAATATTTTTAGACAGATAAATAAAATAAATCCTCAGTGTAACTGAAAATTTATCAACAGGCATGTAATGAATTCCTAGTACATACATTCTACCAAAATAATAATTTTCAATAGAAAGATAACTTGAAAACTGTATAATATGTTGTCTCACAAAATAATTATTTACAGGTTTACAAATAACAGTAAATTTTTAAGAAAAGAAAATTACTATTTACATCATTAACCAACGTATGTTACAGTGATATGTTTGATATGGTGGTGGATGGCCCAATGTTTTTCTCACTCACTTGTACACTTCCAGTCTTAACTGCATGTACACTTCCAGTCTTAATTGGATGCACACTTCCACAAACTCATTCATTCAGGAAACACACACAAAATATACTACGCTAACGACTCATATTTTAAGCTCTTAAAGATGATAGCTGGTGATGACTCTCTCAACGAAATGATTTTAAAAGAAAAATTTGAAACACAACTGTCAAATATGTTATATTAAGGAATGTTTAGTCTCAAACTGAGGAAATGTATACCAAACTTTTCAGCTTATTATTGTAAAAGTTTAACCTGGAATGTAAAAATTTAGACAAACTTTAAAAAAAACAAAACATATATATATAAAAACACTACACAAAATACAAAAGAATATATAAAATGGAAGACAAAGACATGAGCAGGACACTGAATCTGAGATGAGTCGATGTGTTACAGCCATCAGCATCCTCACAGTAGCATGTTTCCATAAACACACCTGTGTAATCCCAGGACCAACGGCAACCCCAAGCCACACCTAAAAATTGTTGAAGAATATGGTATTTTATTTTTAAGAACATTTAAATTTAATACACATAATTTAAATCATTTAAAATGTGGTCACTTTGTAATTTTCACTTTCAAACTATTTATCAAATTATTTCAACAACATCATAGAGGGGGATTTTATAGCAACTTGCATTGATCATCTAAACATCACACACACACACCCATTAAATTAGTTTTAAATTGTCTGTCAAAACGAAATCTGTTCTTAATTGATCTTATACTAAAATAATTAACTTAATTACATAATCTTAACAAATAGTTTACAAATTGAATAACTACAAACAAAATCAAAAAGAAACCTTTAGCTCACAAACTTTAAAAGTAAAACAGAGAAAATTATAGGAAAGACTTACCAAATACAGTTCGTGTTGCACAACGTCTTGTAGTTTTTTGCCATCCTCCCCCTTAAATAAACAAAAAGTTAGAGTCAACAAGTTTATATCAAATGCGTAGATACCAGAGAGCTGGCCTCTAAAAATTAAATAATAAAAATTGGCACAATGGGATGTTAATTATTTTTTCTTACTCTGTTACTGTTATATTAAAGAAAAAAATCTAATGACAATGAGCAAATAAAATTTTTTTTTTTTTTAAATTTTATCTTTTTATAGAACAGTTCCCAAAACTTTCAGCCTTCACTCTTCAAAAATTACATGTTGGAAGTTTTTTTAATCACAGAAAGAGTCAGTACTTGCTTTTATTTTGTTGTGTTTATGGAGAATGCAAAAATTCTGCATTTGACTGATTATATTAAGGGAATCCATGTTTATTTCAATCCATAATTTAAAAAATTAGCTTATGAACAATCAAAAATGTAACTTAGTTAAAAAGTGAGTTGGTTGTTATAAAATTGTGCAATAAAAAAATTTAACTTACATCCTGGACTTTCTTGGTAAATCTTCACACAAAACTGGCCTGGAATGTCCGCCTCAAAGCCATTGCAGTCCAACAAGGCATTAACTGATTTGTCAAAGGCATAACCAGATGGACATGTGTAGTCTTCATTACTGTCACATTGGTAGCACTGGATAGCCAGACCTAGAACAAATTGTCACAGAAATACAAGTATTAGTCCTTTTCATTACTGCCACATTGTAGGTAGAACGGATCCTTTTTGATGCTTAAGATATAGAAATCGGCAGAGAACAGAAAATTTATTAAATTTAAAGTTGTAATAACTAGAACCTAAGAGTAGAGTAAATTTTATATGGCAAAAAGTATTATATAATTGATAAGGTCGAAATAGGATAGTAATGTTTTGTATTTTGTGTAAATCTTCACCCTTCATAAGTCAAATATTCCCTTTTTTGCAATAGTGCATAGCAACTGATTAATTTATCATTGCCATCAAAATATTATTATTGAAATGGAGAATAAAATATCAGCATTATCTCATTGTTCAATGATTAAAATTGCTTCTCTCTTTCTTTTGGCGGACAATCTCATCTCTTTTTTTTTTATTGTGAAGTGCCGGTACTTAATTTTTTTTGTTGAGGAGCAGGTGGTAATATCTATTATAAGGCCCAGTTATGCATCATTGGTGCTAGTCTGACCATTTGAAATTATATGAATTTTTATAGCCCCCTTTTTTTGTAAATGTAATTTAAAGTACAGTTGTGCAAAACCAAATTTAAGCTAGATGAAACTGCAAAGCTCTCAAAATTATAAGGTACTTGCTAATTTTGCGTGATTATTTGTTTTAGCAAGATGCCGATCTTTGGTTATAACCATGGCAGTTTTTATTGACAATTATTATTTCATTTCATAAGCTTACTGGCTGATGTTACCCAGAAACATAAGTTTGTGTTTGTGTGTGTGTGCATGGATCATTTCTAAGTTCTGTCATAGAATTTAATAATACTAGTGTAATTTAACATGCATTTAATAAGTGAAGCAATTTCTTAACTGAAAGAAGGTGAAATGGTATTGCCACGATGATGATGATATAAATATTTATTTAAATACTATGCATCATTTATACCAGAAAACATGAAGAAAAAAAACGCTCCGTGTTTGAATGTTATGAGTTAGTTATCTGACAAAATGTTTTTGTACGGTATGTAAAATGTGATGCTTTTCTTCTTATTGGAATATTAATTTTAAAATGTAAATATATACAGCGATTGTACTAGTTTCTTATTGTTACTACACTAAAGATACATTTAACATCATTAAAATAAATAGTTTGGCAGTTTCTTTTCATTTGTTAAATGTTAATTTGTTATATTATAATTTGCTGTTTCTTTCTTCGTTGTTTAATTTGTGTGTGTGCCTAAAATTAAAAGTTGGCAGCTTCCACACAAAACTATAATTGGATGTGTGAATATATCAACAATATTCTAGGGATTGACTTACAGAGATCCTCTACAGAACCCTTGACCCTTCGTTGTCCTTATTTCTGCTTCCCCCCACCCCGGATCAAATTTAGAGTACAAACAACTTTTTATCTACAAAAAAGCTCTGCTCCTCTCCCCTACTTTACACCTGTTTCTCAATTTCAAGGTATAATTCTGGTTGTGTATCACCACAACTTGACAGATGTTATTCATGATCACAAATCATCCTCTAAATCAGCTCTCCCCACCTCATTTCAATAAGTAACTCCGACATGCAGTTTACATCATTCGCTAGGAATAATGGTTTTATTCTGTCTAACAACATGTCTCTCGATAATCATATCTCTCATATTTGTCACTCTGCATTAACCGCTATCCATCAGATCAGCTCCATCCGCCACTACCTCACAGTTAGTGCAACAAAAACCCTAGTCTATGCTTTTGTTCTCTCTCATCTTGACTATTGCAACTCTCTTCTGTCAGGTTCACCAAAACGCTTCTTAGAAAAATTACAAAAGGTTCAAAACTCAGCTGCTAGGTTAGTTCTAAAGGAAAAAAAGCATGATCATGTCACTCCATTAAGTTCATTGGCTCCCTGTACAAGCACGGATTGACTACCAACTCTCTGTTCTCTGCCACAACTTTTTCTCGAATTCCTGCCATTCCTATCAAACTGAACTTCTCTCTGTCTATTCACCCCTTTGACAGCTTCACCCTTCTGCAGATGAGCGTATTCTTTCTGTCCCCAAGACTCACACAAAAACATACGATGAACGATCTTTCTCTTTCTGCGCCCCCAAACAATGGAATTCTCTTCCGCTACACATCTGCAGTATACCGACCATCACAGCCTTCAAAACTGCACTCAAAACACATCTCTTTAAACTCTACTATACTGACTGATTCTCCCCTCTGCCTGATAAATGATGCTGTTGGGTGCCGTCCATGCCTTGACATGTAAATAGTTCTTGAATGTATGGAGTGAATATATATTTGTTTTGTTTAATTTAATTAATGTATGTTCATTTTTAAGTGCATGATTATGTTTGTTAAATTGTATGTACAGCGTGGTGAGCAAAGCCTTAGGCTGGCGTACCGCGCTATATAAAACCACTAATAATAATTATAGTAATAATAAAGGGGATGCATCCCTTAAAAAGTTGAGAACTTCTGGTTTAGGATTATATTATCAAATTAGTTTTTTTTAAGCCTTCGACTTTGATGCCTTTATCACTACTGGTTTTATAAATTCACTTTTCAATATTTCCCATTCGTTGTTCAGAACACATTATAGAAAATGACATGATAACGCCATTCTGGTAAAAAAACAACAACTGCACTTAAATCAACCCCAAGTTGTAGCACTGTATAGCCACACCCAGAATAAAATGTCACAGAAATACAGGGTATTAGTAATTCGTTTTTGCTTTGGTGAAAAATATCATTTATTAAAATGATAATGTGTTTCTGATGAATGAAAATCATCAGTGACTTCACTTATATTTATATTTACAAACATTCTGAAACACACATAAATATATACAGGCCTATATATATATATATATACAAATAGAGATGGAGACATTCTAATCTCATAAATGATAATGAGAAATTAAATATTTAGAACAACATTTGAAGCTATGGCCAAATAACAGCCTACATTTACATTCCAACATGCCGAAATTTAATAAACGAAAGGATCTAAGGTGACAAAACTTTCCATTCTTCTGAGCATTATTTGCATTAGGGACTTGTGCCCATTCTAAGTTTTTATTGATTTCTTTCATTTTTAGGTATGATTTTAAATTTTTATTTATAGTTATATGAATATGAATGGTGTTTTTTTTTGTACTGAAGAAAGCATTGGCCGAAACATTTGCATTTGTATTCAGTGTAACAATAATGAAAGCTTAACCTATATTGTTTTATTTATACAATGTGTTTTTAATTGGCTTTTTGAAATCTTTATCGCAGTCCAACTTCACACTCTTATAATTACTTGACAAAACAACCTGTAGATTTAATCTATATTATGAGATTATTTTAATTAAATTTTGATGATAGACTTAAGTTAAGAGACCCTATAGTTTTATTGATCAGTGATCTATGACTAAGCCCAGATATAATAAGTTAATATATATTTTTAATTTATAATGCCATTATAATAGGTAATTTCTTATTTGAAGGAAGTTTAGACTTTAGCCTTAGCGTGGCAGTGATTAAATTTTATATTAACTTTCAGGCTACAGCTTCTGCTAATTGGAGGTTTACACACAAACTTACTTTTTTAGTGTTGGCTTAGTACTGCACCCCTCAATAATATAGTTTAGTGAATAGCGAAATTGTAATAAATAGGCCTAATCACTAATCAAGGATAAAAGTGAAAGTCTCATTGAGTATTGAGATTTGATCGAGTAACGGTGAATATAAATTAAATATGGTCCATATATCAATCCAATTATTATATTGCAATGGAACAGTGAGTAGGGGTTTACTCAAGGTTTGGTTATGGCATGGAATATCTTTTTTAATAAAAAAAACTTATTAAAATTGAACTAAAAAGCCATTACATCCAGCATTACTGAGTGGCATTTCATTAGGCCTTGTTACCCGGAAATGCTAAAAAAAATAATAGGGCCTAAACAAGCGATCTTAATTTGTTTTTAAAGTAATTATGAGAAGAACTTAACGTAAATGAATAAATTTAAGATATTTTCAAACCATTTTTAAACATGGCATAATGTTGATTGGATTGTATGAGAAGTATAAATACCTCTGGTTATACAGCATATAAAGAAGAACGCTAGCGACCAGGTTATGTACGACGCCATTGCGGCGCTTTTTCACTTGTACACACTGCACAGGTGGCGTTGAGGTCGACTCAGGTGTGCACCTCAGTTTACCTGTACACTCAAATTAACTTCAATAAATATATTTTAAAATAAAAATTTAAAAAAAAAATGAAGTTTGGAATATTAAGTGTTTTAAAATATCACTTGGGGATATTTTTGGCCCAAAATATAAATGATACAAATTAAATTTTAGTTTCGAATCAAGTGACCTCCCTTTACCGGAAATCTTACCTTCGCGAAGAATGACCCACTTTTTATTATTTACAAGTCCCAAAGTTAGTAAAGTTTTAGGCAGGTGCCACCCCAGCGTACATGACCTACCATGAATAAACTTGTGGTAGCAGTAGTCACATTAGTGGCGGCTTTTCTAGTTTTGGAGCAGAGTAAGAGATTTTTTAATATGAAAACGTTTTTTTGGAGTTCCACACTAGTAAACTTAACGTCTTACCTGTTAGTCCCTTTACAAACGGTAATATGCGGAAGTAACTAACGAAAATGGCGGCCGATGTATGTGTTAAAATATAGAAGTTATAATAGTTTTAACCATTAAAATATGCATGCTGTTTAGTTTCAAATACTGCAAAATGTTTAATCCTAAAAGTTAGAAGAGAGGAGTCCCTTAGCTCTAGAAACATTTCCTGTTTTTTTTTAATTTAGGATTTTTCTGTCTCCCTGGACTTGAATAAATCATGTCTCTCTGTACACTAGTACACTCACACTGTCATGCCCATGTTTGTAATTTATTGTTAATTTCTTGATTCTTAGTCTGTGATTTGAATCATACTCGGTCGTACAATTAGAAATAGTTAGTGGTTGGCAGTGGTGGACTGGAGACTGGAGGGTCCAAGCCTCCTGGGACAATAATCTTTAATAATTAATCTTTTCTTTAGAGATTTAATTCACAAGTTTCATTGTAATGTGGAAGCGGACCAAAGCCAAATAATTCCAAATATTACTGGAATTTTCCCAGCAGCCCAGTCCACTCCTGGATCCCATCATACTTTTTTTTAATATGATTGACGTACTATTATGTTGTCATCTTGCTTTTCATTTACTATAACAATTATCAATGTTCAATGGAAAGATAGGGTCTACTAATTAAATAACGCATTATCAATATCAGACATTATTGATTATTACTGTAAAAACAACTGTATTGTGTAGTCTTAGACAGTGTAGTGATTTAGCCAATTTGGGTGAGGCGACCTATCAATGACTACCTACTGTGTCACCACATTCTTAGCTCCTGGATTAAATGGTCAACATTCCTCCACTGACACATACAACAGCTAACATGTTTTGAACATTCCAGAACTTAAATTCATAAACAGTTTCAACACACCTATTTATAACACTAAGAAGGGCTCCAAATACATTGTGTCAGGGACTTGCTGAGAAACCAACAATATCAGTCCATTTATGCCAGTCCCTTGGACTGATGCAGGTAGTTTAATATTTTGAAGTCATAGGCCAAATTAGTTAAATTTAGACCTGCCCACAGGCCAGTTAGCTATTCCCCTTCTTTCTTTCCACAGGCTCTTTCCACTCTTTTTTTCTGCCCAGATATTGCTTAAAACATAAAATTTGTTTAGGTCAATCCAACTATTTAATCTCTCACCCACTTTCTGTCACAATTCATTTGCAGTCCTCTTGGATACTACTTCTAAGCTAAGTGCTATATTTTAATTTTTTTCTGTTTTTTCTGTTTTGTTCGCTGAAGAAGTCTTCCTGCGGACAAGTTTGTTGTTTTGTTGCATTCCTTTTTCAGGTTTAACATTACTTTGTTTTACTAATTTCAAAATATTTATGCTCTTATTGTAGAAGACATAGTTTAAATTATGCATTCAATGTTATTTATTACAGGTTTTGCCATAAAGTGCTTTGTTTGTAATTCATACCATCAAGCGGATTGTGCAGATTGGTTTGACAACGTGACACAACACTTGGTAACTTGTGACTCATGGCAGCATAAGTGCAGAAAAATTGTGCAAGAAGGTGAGTTGTTCCATTCTACTTTTGCCTGTGGGAATTGCCGTCCCTTCTTATGGTTCACTAGTTCAGGTTGACTTGTTGAGTGTTTTGCCTAAAAAAAAAAATACCAAAGTACTTTCTGTAATTATTAAAGTTAAAAGAAATGGCGGCTTCATTATTTAGGGGCCACTTTTTCCCCCAAGTCCATTTTACTTTAATAATTTCAGCAGCTTATAAATTAGTAAGGCAAATGGGATATATGTTTCTATTTAAATTAGAAGGGTTTAGTTGGCACCTCTAACGCTAAGACTTTTTTATAAATTAACATTTTCCTTTATGTAAAAAGTTACACATTGATTTTTTAAAGTAGGCTACTACAGTTCTCTTTGCAAGAGTGTGCGGAATATAGTAAAGGCTGGGAAACACTGATCTAACCTAAATCCTGGTTTCCTCAACAAAATCATGTGATCACCTTTCTGGTGTTTAGAAACACCTTTCTAAATATGTCAATATTCACATGCTATGGATAAAATTGAAATTTACTAATCTTTATGATAATGAATTAATGTTTTTGTTTATTATAGTATGGTTGGATGATCACTGGGACATACGTTACCTTCGTCAGTGTGCTGCTGGTGGCACTATTGGAAAATATGAGGGCAGAGAGTGTCAAGAAGTTTATGGTACATACAACATACGAGTTCGATATTGCCACTGCGATAACCAAGATGGATGTAACAGCGCACCACGACAAACAACACAAATTTCAGCTGTGCTTCCTGTGTTATTGACTTTAGTTGTTTTTGTTATGAGGCAGATTCGATGAGTGTTTACTTAAAATAAGGCAGCATACTTTGATGTATGGGGTTTCATTTGTTAAGTGCTGTTTGTTCAGATCAGTACGTATGTACGAATTGTTGCAAATGAAATAAATGTGATTGGGCAATATGTATGTTTCTGCAAGCTTTGAATAAAAGTGAAATTTATAACTGTAAAAGTAAAAGCCATTTTCCAGCACTTGATCTAACTGCAAACTCAGCAATGAAGTGTAAAATTTATAAATGGTTTTTAGTGTGATTAATTTTTATCACATTTTCCTATATATATTATTTTGTTATTTAAAAAGAACTCATAAATAAAGGTAGCCCCATGATTTATACTTTATTTAAGCTTAGTTACTTCAATGTCTTCATATAGGACTCATTGTAATAAATTGGGGAGTGGGGGGGGGGGGGTGTTTTGAAGCTGAACCAGGGAAAAAAATTTCTCAGCTTAAGCAATCATTTTTATACCTTTTCTATTTGAAAATAGAAGGTGCTAATAAAGGCATAGCACACACTTGCTTGGCCACTAGTTCAAGGCTGACAAATTGAGTTGAAGTACTGCTCTTGTTTTCACTCACCCATATAGACATATAGCCTGAACACTTATTAAACCGGTACACAATCATACATTGAATAGTGCTAAACTGGTTCAATATTCAATAACTCATACACTTTGGAAACTTTTGATATATTTTTCATAATATCCCAAGCATACAAAATTAATAGTGTATTCTTGTATCAACGTTAGCTCTTTACAGAAATCGACAAGTTCACCATTTTTACAGACTAATAGACCTTAATGTTCCCATGGGTATTGTATTATTACAAAAATCTATCTAGCTATGACTCATTGTAAATTAAAATAAGGTTATTCAAGGTATTTTGTCTAAGTCATTTGATTAGGATAAATTTTAAGGAGATACTTATTGTTTTTTAAACTTCGATTTGGTTGCAAATGTCTTTTATGATGGCTGGATCATAGATCACCTTCCGTTTGTGGCATAGTCATAAAGACTGTTATGAAAGGTGTTGGAAGTGAAGAGAATATTTTTTTTATTGATGATTACTGTGTGAATATCTATGAGATTGCAAGCTTGAATTCTTTTCTCTATTGACATAATTCTTTGCCATTTGTAGAATCTGACAAATCAAATGATAAGCAACTGTAAAAGATCATGCCAAATGTGTATCTCTGATGCCTGTGCTGATAGGCACAGTCTTTAAATTAATAGATTTTTTATTTCTGGTATTTTCATGCAAATGGCGGAGAAAAAAATATATTGTTAACATCATTCCATTTCACTCCAATAATATTTTTAAGATAACATGTACATAAACTATTTTATCCTGTACAAAGAAATATACTCATGTAGGCCTGTTTGTACAGTCGCATTTGTAATGATCCCATTTTTCATGAAGATGATGTAAATATTCACTTAGATCTTTTCATCTGTGTAATCTTTTTCCTCTTGCTCAACTTCAGCCGCCTGAGAAGTAGTCTCAAATTCTTAATCATGAAACAAAAGTATTTTGGTGGGGCTAAAATGTCATTTATGATTTAATGCAAGTTGTGGATCTTTAAAATAAAAGCTGCAGTGCCTATCTCATAAAACCCTCATGGTTTGCTTCAAGGCATTAGGACCATTTAAGAAAATAATTTTTAAAATCCTATACCTATAGGCTAGTTAACTTGTCTGGGCAATAGGTTAGTTGAACATTTAGTTCCTTGTCGGACAACTTCAAACCATACATAAAAAATTTGATAAACCTGAAAAAGGTTTTTTTGAACAAAGTGAATTAATTTAGGACTTATTTTTTTCGAGATTAAAAATGATTAAACTCTACATTCCAAATAGTTTTTGCATACAAATATCATATGTATCTTCTAGATCATACACATTCCCTTCCATTCTTCATATTTAATATTTACAAATTGTGTTTAATTTTTTTATGATGCCTTATTATGAAGGAGTGGATGTCATTTGGACCATTTGTAAAGATACAAAATTGGAAAAGTGGGATATTTGAATAAATAGGACTTTTTTTTTCTTCTAAACGTCTGGACCAAGTTTTCATGTTGGTTTGTTTGTTTATTCTGGCCATAGATATCTTTAATAATCAATTTATACAATGTCACTGTAAACTTCTGATACTGAATAAACTAGTTAAATTTTTTTTTTTTTACTCAACACAACTTTGACTTTTGTTGTTTATTACCTATTGGGGGAAAAATAATAATTGTGTGCAGGGTAGGAATTGTAGTTATTGCTTTTAGCAAAAGCAGATAATATTGGCCTAAATAGATGTAGCGGAAGAATGTTGAGAGCTGGACTACTTCAGTATCAAGAATATTCTTTACATTTATTTTTAAAAATCTGTATGGCAGTAAGTAACTGATTGACCCATTATTTTTTTAAAGAGCTTAACAAATAGAATATTATAAACAAGAAAACATTATCAATCAACTTTTGTGGGGAGGGGTGTAACCATAAAGTAAAAGATTCCAAAAAAATTTGTGTTTAAAAATCTTTTTGTTTTTGAAATATAAGGGACAGAAACGATCCAGAAAGTTCGCTTTCAAATAAAAGTTTTAATATTTCGCAAGATTAAGCTGTATATCAAATGTTAGCTCTCCAAGAAGTTAGATAAAATAGAGATTTTTAATAATTTTCTAAAATTCGTTAAAATCTGGGACACACAAAAATAGAATACATAACTTATGTCATAAGACTAAAGGGGCATCGTACATGTGTATAATTAAAAAAAAAATTCATGTGACTAAATTTTTATTTGGATAAGACTTTGGTTGAGACACCACAAATCCCAAAACATTTTGACAGATTGGCCAATGTTATGAATTTAATGCAAATGTGACACTTTTCCAATCATTAGCTTATAGGTGCTGGGTGTCGAATATAAAGTTATAAAGATTCCTCTCACAGAAAGATACTTGATTAAACTAGTTGAAAATCGGTTTGCTAAGATATAATTTTGAAACTACATTGTCTTACTTAGTACCTACCACAATGAAAGCAGATAACTGTGTTGGCCTCTATGGTTAAAACATCCAATATTATTTTAAAAGTCTAGAATTGTTTTTAACGCCTTATAAGCCTTATTCTTATATTATAGTAATGTATAATTTATACACGACACTAGTTTTACTACCATATCATTGAGTGAATTTATTAGCTTAGTTAGGAATAAACTAATATTTATTAAGGTAAAAAAGAAACAGTTGGGTATAATAACCGTATAATAATATTTAAGACTTTAAAATGCGCTAAGTATTTTATGAGTTTTATATTTTTGCGCTACCAGTACATTTAAAAATATAAAAAAAGAATAAGAAAGTGTTGTTGTGCTTAACTGGCAATATTGTGTATTGTTTTCTATTCTTAAAAATCTGAACTTAACTGATCCACTTCCCGATCAAAGGTTAAAGGCAGTACAAAGTTTTTTTGCTTAGGTTCAGAAAATGACAACGCTAGGACGATTTTTTACAAATACCAGTAAAAATCTTATTCTTCAAGTTTGTAAAGCCGAGGCATCGTTGCACGTCAATGGGTTAAATAGGCTTTATTCGTCTGGTATGCAAATGTTTTTGTTTTTTTTTAATAAGAAAGGAACCAATTAGAATAGTTTGGTTTAAAGTTAAACAAAAAAAAAAGAAAGTCAAAGTCAACAATGATTAAATTTAAAATTAATAATATTTCAGTAAAGATATTTTTCGGTCTGAACTAGAGTTAGATTAATTAGTTAGTACTGATGTACTTTTTTTAGCTTAATTATTATTATAAAGGTATAAATAATGTTAGAAGACCTAGGCCTAGGCCTAGACCGTCCATAGTCATAGTATTAGTCATTAGTATAATAGAATAATAGGTACTTTGATTAGAAAATTAAAACTTTTTTAAAAAATAAATAATAAACCAATGACAATGGCATAGTTGAATAAAGCTAATTTTTTTAAAGAATTAAAACAACAAAATCATATTTTTAGCTGTTGTAGTTTTAAAGTTATGAATTTTTAAAGTACGACTTAATTTGTCCTTTTTTAACATGGGCCGCATCTCCATTTTCTGGTACCCAATTCCGTTGTTCGTGTCACTAGCTATATAACTCTTGTTTTAATGATAATTTTAATTTCAGAACTAATGCTGTATTTAAAAAATAAGTCCCATGACTTTTTGCACACAGTCAATTCTGATCGCTAATAATATGGACTCTACCAGGTTTTTAAAGCTCAAATTTAAAAATTCTAGTTTAAATGTCTTCAAAACGCATTCTGAAACACAAGTTATCAAATATTTTGATGTACATAGAGATAATAATGAATATTTCCTAAGCTAAGTATCGGCGTTTTCCGCCATTTAAAGGGGGCGGGATCACTAATCCAAAATGGCCTGTGCATAATGAGGTCAACGTTGAGGTCAACGTTGAGGAGAATTGTGAAAATGTTTCATGAGGTATCTCAATGAAATTTTGCGCAAGTGTACTTCAACAAATTATGCAGGCCTACTTTTAATATGAAAGACCTACATTGAATATTTAGACCGAATTTTTTAATACGAAGATGCCTTATATTGAATACGATTTTCCTTACTTAACGTTCATATAAAGAAAAAATTAGCTCAATATTTCTCCTAACGTTATATGGCGGAGTCAGACCTTAATTATGGGCCAAAAGGACTCATAATTTATTCAAATTACATGCACATGAAAAAATTGGATTCTATTGCGCCGACGACCATTTCCGATACAAATTTACTAGGAGTCTTCTTCTTCTTCTTTATTTTAAGGGCCCACGATCAATGAATTGATCATTCTGGCTCCTATGTTTCAGAGAGGTTTGCGATGTTACTGTCCATGGGTTTCAATGGGATACTTCACTGGTTGCAAGGGCGACTCAGCAGTGGTGTTATGAACTGGGGGTTGGAATACAGGAGGCAATAGACACAAATGTATCGAGTGTAGCCGCCTCAACTGTTGCTTTTGGAAGCTTGTTCCAGTCCCCTATTGTCTTCGGCAGGAATGAGGAGCTTCTGTACTTCGTTCTTGTTTTTACCAGCCGGAACTGTTTGTCGTGACTTCGTCGCAGTCTGGGGGGAAGATTAACGAGTTTCTGTTTGATTCCGGAGCAGTGCACCAGTCCATTTGTTATCTTGTACAACATGGTGAGCCTGGATAGTCGTCGTCGTTCTTCCAATGTCGACCAGCCCAGTGTTTCCAGCATGCTGCCAACACTCGAGGTGCTTCTGTAGCGGTTCATGACAAAGCGTGCTGCCCGTCGCTGGACCGCCTCCAACCTGTCTATGCTTTTCTGGGTAAATGGGTCCCAGACTGTAGAAGCATACTCTAAGATAGGTCGGACAAAGGCTTTATAGGCTTTTTCTTTCACGCTTGAGTTGCCGATCTTCAGATTGCGCCTTAGGAACCCCAGGGTCTTGTTTGCCCGGTTGCACACACTGTTAATGTGCTCGTCCCAGCGGACCTCTCTTTGGATGGTAACACCCAAGTACTTAACGGAGGAAACTGGCTCAAGAATATGGCCATGCAGTTCGTAAGAGTGGTTTAGAGGGAACCTGCTTCTGGAGACTGACAGGGTTTGGCACTTAGCTTTGGCGGAGTACCTAGTATAGAATATGATAGAATAAGCTTACCAGATTTTCTTGATGCCAAGTACGGACACAAATGCTCACACTCAGGAACCGGAACCATGACAAAGTGGGGGGGTGGGTGTTGTGCTTGACTTTTTTGGACCTCCCCCCCCAACTCGTACGTGCAAGAAGCTTTTAGTCCCCCCACCCCCATAAAATATACCAAAGAAATCAAATAATTTAATAGATAATTGTGACGTCACAGGAATTTTAAAAAATTTGTAGCGGGTTTATACAGCCGACAATTTGCCAGCCCAGTGGTCCCCATAATATATGCCGTGTTGCTCTGGGTGCCATGTTGCCCTCGGGCAGAGCCATGACAATTAGGCAAAGAGGGCATTTACAGCAGGCGCCAAAATCTTCTTTAGATAAGATCTTAATAATAGTGAATTAAAATACTGACAAATACGAACGCAAAAATTAGTACGGACAAGGGTGTCGAAAATACTTATTGTCCATACTAAATATGATAGGCCTTTTAAAACAACAAATTAACTTTGTTTCATTATTTAAAATAATGGTAAATTTAAGCAATCTGCACCATGATGTGTTTCCCACTTCCACCATCTTGGTTACCATGATCCGTCACAGTTTAAGTGGCGGCCTTTTAAAAAACATGTCGGTTAAAGTGTGGAGAGGAAAGGGAGAGAATGTGCTGGTTTAGCTATTTACAGAGAGAAACGAGGGGAACAGAATGTTAAAATTTAATGAAATAATTTCAGCCGGTACATAAATTTTTGACAAACAAAGCTACTTTATTGTATCCCTCGAGATATGCGGCAAGAAGTCTCATTGACCTGCAGTCGCCCCTTTTCCTATCGTAATTTCAGCTGGTACATGCTCCTTTTCCTCAACTAAACCATGTGTGTCGCTACAGTTAATCACTGTAGTAAAAAAAAATGTAAAAATGAAGAAAAACTATAAAAACTAATTTTGAAATAATGAAAACCTAATATACAGTTTCATAGAATACACATTTACACACTTTATTTCAGGTCCCATCAAAATGAAAATCCAAAAGTTATCAGAAAATCAATACATTACTATATCTATTTTCCAAACTGCCCGAAAATTTAAATATTTTAATTAACCAACCAATTAAACTTTAATTTAAAACATTCCATCTTTGTATTAAAGAAAAGTTAGCTTTAGTAACGTCAATAGAATGAGCAAAAGGGAGAGAATCCTAAACAGACACGCGTCTTGGCGAGGATTGCGGAAATTGACCAAAATAATATTTGAAGGACTGCACTCATGCCCTATATTATTTAATTATGAAGTAAGTAAATAACTAGTGGAACAATATATGTTAATGTTTTGGCTAAATGCCTTCTTCAGCAGACGAAGTAAAACAAGAACAAAAAATAAATAAATACTTACTTGTTTGAAGATCTCAATGCAGCTCTTTGGTTAAAATCAAAAGTGTTCTACTGTGTTAGAAACGGATGTTAGGTTGTTCAAAACCAAAATGTGAATCCCACATAATTCTGTCGTGTGTACTATCAAGGTAAAAGTAAGTACTTTGATACTTATCTGCACATGTTGAAAAATGATAAAAACTTTCATGGCAATAAAACAGTCGGCTATGCTGTGATATTGTTTTTTTGTGTAAATCACTGTTTCCAATAAAAGTACTGAATTTATCGGCGTATAACACGCACTTTTTCTCCCTGAAAATAGGGGGTAAATGATGTGTGCGTGTTATACGCCGATATAATGTTAAGGACCCATAGTACATACCGCATAGCGGGGCGAATGGTGCCTGTTATACGCCTGTGCGTGTTATACGCCGATAAATATGGTACTTTAGTCATCAAATTCCGTAACATATAATTTGTTTACATTGACGCTTATACCATTTATGCAACAAGGGGAACCTCCGCTATTTTTCTTTGTCCCTTTGACCATTCGTTCAGCTATAAACCTCTTAAATACTTTTCTTTTAGCAAACCAAATTTATTGTGACAGGAAAATTCCTGTTAACAATCCAAATTGGGTCAGGAATAACTTTGAAATAGTCCATTACCTCTTTTCCATTGAATTTTAGCCCTTTTAACTTGTCACCCTCACACACACCTCTTCCCCAATCACTGAATGGAAAATAATCATTTTTCAATTTTTTGTATCTGCACCTGGAACAGAATCGGTTCTCAATAACAATCAATAAGAACATTTTAATATTGTGTAGGCCTATCTTTAAATATCTGAATAAATCTAAGTAATATGAAACAAATTCACAACATTATCAGATTATTACACAAGATATTATAAAACTTACTTTCCACAATTTGAAGTAGTAGCAGTATATTTTATAGTAAATTTTATTTTATGGAGTTGGTAACACTTATATTTAGACTCTTCTTCCCAAAGAAAATGTCAAAATCTGTTGGATTAATAATCCATTTGCATTTTTTAAAGCTTACAACCATCTATTTAATCTTAGGGCCATCTATTTTACATTTGCATATACGCATATATAAATATATATGTATGGGCAATAACTCGTTTATAATTCAAAAAGCGTAACTAAGATCACTTCTTCATCGCATTTAATTTACAAATATGACCAACTTACTGAACCAGTACTAGGGGCCCATGATCTTCACTCATGACTGTGAAGACATGAAATATTTGTAAATTTAGCATATTTACCGCCGTGATACAATAATTTTTGAAAGTGAACTTAATTTGCTGTTCATATCACACAGTTTAGCTAGAGTTATCACCTTCTTGTTATTAATAATGTACCTGGTATGTTTTCCATTTATTCAGGTGCTTATGAGAATATCAAGGTTGAGAAAAAGGGTGAAAAACAGAATGTCACATTGATTCAGCTGCACAGACCAAAAGCTTTGAATGCTCTTTGCAATGCACTTATAACTGAACTTGGTCAAGCACTTGATGCGGCAGAAGCCGACGCAGATGTTGGAGCTATTGTCATCACAGGGAGTGAGAGAGCATTTGCTGGTAGGGATTTAATTGATGTATTGTCTTTATTATATATATTTTGGTAATATTAAAGATAAAGTATGTTAAATATATAATAATTAGTCACATTTATGTCCATAAAAAAAAATGTATTTAGTTTTAGCTTTGTCATTGCAATCAGTGTTAAGTGTCAATCCAATTTTGAACTATAAAAAAAATTCTAGTTAAGTTAAAAGTAATGTTAGTTTGTAAAAATTAAGTACTTAGCTCATTAACTTAACACTAAACTAGCTTGAAACATTTCTGAGTGATGTACATAATATAAAATGTTTTAAAAACACATAATACCAAGTCTTGACTTCCAATGATGCAACTAGAATTATTCCTGTCACATGCTTAAAAAAAAAATAATGATGTTGTTAATGAGTTAAGCACTCCAAAAGTTGGAAATAAATTCATCAATTAGAACTCCTCCCTCCCTCCCCCTTTCCATGCTTCCCCTATGCCATGTTTGCCTGGCTCATTGCTGACACCTCTCACAAATATTTGGCCCAAGTTGATCAAACCTCTTCTAAACCCTTGGTATTTCAGCTGGTGCTGACATTAAAGAGATGCAGACAATGAACTCATTCCCAGAAGTATACAACAGTAACTTTCTGATGAATTGGGACAAGGTTGCCAGATGTCGTAAACCGGTTCTTGCAGCTGTCAATGGATTTGCTGTATGAAGAAAAGATTTTTACCCTCATGTGTCACATTTTCTTAATCTATTTGGCAAACTAGTTTTCTGACTATTTAATACTAATCTTGCATCTGAGTTGTGCAGTCTTGCCATGAGAGGGGAAATAACCACTAGAGTTAAACACCTGTAATTCTGTCCTCTACATCTTACTTGCACATCTGGCCCAATTTGAAGCCCTCAGCTACACCATGGACAAGTTTTAGTCACTTGCTTTCACCCACATCGCAAAATGCGCATCTCATTTCGCCAAATTTTTTTTAATCTAAGCTAGGCTCTACTTGTCTGAACTCAAACATTTTAATGCTATGCAAAATAAGTAGAAAGGCCTTTTTTTTTTTTTGTACGTATGTTTAAAGGTTGTTTTTGTTTTTGTTTTTTTTGACAAAACAATTATCCGTTGTAGAATATAGATTTAAATTTATTATTTTAATTTATGTATTACCAAAGCTCACTTTTAAATATTTCATATTGGCTTATTTATAAAAATAAGCAGAAGTTAAAAATTATTCTATCTTTAATTTTTTAGAACTGACAGCACAACATATTCCTTGTTCCATATTGATACTAAAAACCCTGATCACAGCACTTGGTCTCAGGAAGCGTGAGACATGAAAAAGTATTAGAGGCGCACATAATTTTAAAATCTTTTTCAAGTTTAATTTTTAAAAATATTTTGATAAAGTTTGAAGATCAACACAAAACTATAATAATCACTTTCAAAACCGATAATAGTTTAAAAATGTCTTTAATTTCGTGCAAAGATTTTTTTCCAATTTAATCAAAACAAAATGATTTTTTTCCAATGTCAAATCTCTACCTGCTCATTTTTATTGACACATACAAATAAGAGAGGGAGCACCTGAGCATGTATTCTGGTGAAGTCTGAACAGACAAATCCTTATTGTAGTAATGCAATGCTGTCTGTCATAAGTGGTGAGATGTCTGGAAGGTGACATGTGTTGTGACAAGGTTTCTTGATAGATGTGTTCCTGAGATTGTGTAGGGTGGAAGAAACACATTTTTCTGCCATCGAAAATGCCTGGATCCAGAGATCTGTGTGGTCCAAGGGAAAGTGTTGTGATGTGAAAAAGTTGAATGAGATGGCTGTGTTGTTAGCCAGAAGATGGACCGACCAGTGTGAAACTGCGCAGGGAAGCACATGGCTGCTACTGAACGCCCATTCAGACATGTCTGCTCTTACAAAAGGGTATTGACTGGATGCCAATTTTCCCAGACTGTTCTCAATGGTTCTTATGTTGCCAACTTAATAACCTGTGAGAATAAATACAGCCAAAGACTGTGCCTCAGCTTGTTATGATATAAAATTGGAAGAGGTTTCATCAAACATTTTCCACACATAAATAAAATTGTAGTTCTCTGTAATTTGCCCTACGGTCAGTTTTTTAAATGTTGTTTTAACTTGTAAATAAAATTATTGCAGAACACTAGCAATGTTAGTATTAAACATCCATCATGTGCTTTAAATGTAAGTAATTTGCATCTAATCACTTAGAAAATATGAAGCCAGTCTCAACTTGAGCGACAACCTTTTCCCACTACCATGCCAAGAAATAAAGTAAATTCCTTTTCTTGTAAATATCCATGAAAGGTGTTATGTCAAACCTTGGATACATTCTTTCAGTTGGTGATGATATCAAGGAAATGTGTGACATGTCATTCCAAGAGGTCTTCAAACACAACTTTCCTCCCTTTGATGTCCCTTTGATGCAGTGTAGAAAGATCTTGATAGCAGCAGTCAATGGATATGCTGTATGTTTATCTTCATCTCTGTGTAATGTTTCTGTCTTCTGAGAGTTGTTACAAATGGCAGTAGTTGACAAATCTCTAAGTCATCATATTTCTTCATGTTCTCTCAAGCTTCTTTAAACTTGGTGGATTCAATGTCACGGCATTAATCTTCTCCCATTATTATACGTGATATGAAGGCTGTATGAAATAGAGCAGTCACCTTACAGCAATCATTGTCCAAGCCAGTTTTCTACATTGAATCTCGGGCTCTTTCAAAGAAAACTTAAACTCACCAAGTTTTGTCCATGTTTACAGTGGGTGCTGATGTAGAAGAGATGAGCCAGATGTCTTTTCACGAAGTGGTTTCCACTGATTTTCCAAATTTTGATGCATTCAGGCGATCAAGAAAACCTCTGATTGCAGCTGTTAATGGCTACGCTGTACGTTGTCCACTTCACATTCCATATTTCAGTTTTGTTCTTTAATTTGACCATTTTATTTTAGTGGCATTTCAAAAGTAAAATTTCTTTGTTCATTTTTGCTAGAATAATTTTTTGTTTTACCTTCACTTATGATTTCAGTAAAATTTTAAAAAATATTGAATCCTAATTAAAATATACATAGGTAATTTTAAACCAGTTTATCAATAAGAAAAATGGGGATGAGTCAACACATGTTAAAAAATCTTGTAGGATGAGTCAACAGGTGTTGTCTTGTATGTTGACAGATATTGCTCTTTATTCATTGAGCTCAAATTTTACTACCTCAGTAACTTTGATGCAGGTTAATGCTATATCCTGAATATTCTTTGCATACTTTGTTCAGAAAATTAAGTATCCTTTTAGATTTATGCAATGAGCTTAGTCTTAGACTTGGATAATTAACAAAACGTTCTGTTAAACAGAAATTGGCATATAATTTTTCTTGTTTCAGTTGGGTGGAGGTTGTGAATTGGCCATGATGTGTGACATTATCTATGCCGGAGAGAAAGCCCAGTTTGGCCAGCCAGAGATTACATTAGGGACCATCCCTGGTAAGGGCTTTAAGAAATCACTCGGAATGTAACCCCTTTTAAAATCAAGATAGAACTAATGGAAGGAAAAGGTCAACTCCAAAAAGTGGGTCATGGACAATCATCGCGATTGTTCTCAAATCAGTCTTAGCTTACTGCAAATGTGTCCGTACATTGTTGAAAGTACCTTAGAAAATATCTTCCCAAGGTGCTGGAGGTACCCAAAGACTGACAAGAGCCATTGGCAAGTCGAAGGCAATGGAAATGGTTCTCACTGGAAACAGGATAACGGCCCAAGAGGCTGAAAAAGCAGGTACATCCAATGATCTGATTACAAGGACAAGTAACATGTTTTACTGGGCCAGAAATGTTTAAAATGTTGGTGTTGCATAAAGAATATAATATATGGGAATAGCCATCTTGTTTGATGGGGAGAAGGCATTTAGAATTTGTTCTTAAGAGAATAAAACATAATTGCATGCATTTCCCTTATCAAGTTTCTCCTATATTCCAGGTCTGGTAAGCAAAGTTTTCCCACCAGATCAACTGGTTGATGAAGCAATCAAAACAGCTGAGAAAATTGCAAGCTTTTCTAAAACAATAACAGCAATCTGCAAGGAGTCTGTTAATACTGGTGAGCATTGATGAATGTATAATTTATTGCTGGTGGGCACAGAATGGTGTTTATACTGGTGAGCATTGAATATATAATTTAATTAATTCCCTACTCCAGTGATAACTCCTGTTTATATTGTTGCTGAGAAGTGATGAGATCTCTTCAGTCTTATACATTTAGATTATCCAAGTGTCCTCAGATATCATAGTTTTAGAAATTGTATTGCAGGATATGATCTGACACTGGCAGAATCCATACATTTTGAAAAAAGATTGTTCCATGCCACATTTTCAACAGTAAGTGATCACTGTGCTCTATTTTTTTAAAGAAAAAAATGTCATGGCCTTAAATAGGCGAGTTGGGGGGGGGGTGTACACATGTTCCCTAATCAATTAAGTATTCAACTTCTAGAAATTGACCAAGTATCACGAAAACCAGTGACCATCAATATTGTTCTTGTCTTTCCTGTAGCATGATCGTAAAGAAGGAATGACAGCTTTTGTTGAAAAACGAGCCCCCAAGTTCAAAGATTGTTGAATGCATCTTGAACAAAAAATTACCAGCGTCACAAGGAGGATTTAACCAAGACTTATTTCATGTAACTGTCCAGTCACACCTCTGTTAAAAAAATGTCATTTGTAAAGATTGCAGAAGATTTTTTATTTAATAGAAGTTAATAAAGAAGATGTAGAGAATTGAACTCGAGTTCAGATACTTTGTAAAAATATTTTATTTCTCAAATCAAAAATACACAAAGAAATTCTGTAAAAATATTTTATTAGCCAAATCTAAAATGCACAAAGAAATTCAAAGGTGGTTTGGTGAAATTGTAGTTTGAACACTGAGCAGGGTCCTTGGAAATGTGTGCCTCATTCCTCCCCCAGGGATGTGGCAACATGTTCCAAAGTACAAGAATGCTTCTAACTGTTGCAGGAAAATTGTAAAAATTGTCACAAAAAAATTGTTGAGGGGGTAAAAGTAAGAAATTTTGTGGAATTGAAGAATTCTTAATTGAGAGAGTAAACCAGTGCCACTGAAGCATTCTTTTTAAATTCACAAGCTGTTAGAGATGTCCTTTGTGAGTTGTGAGCTAAATTACATAAAATCAAGCTAAAATTATTTGACTAGACTATGTTAAAAATCTTGGAACTGAAACATTTTGATGTGAATGTGAGTATTTAAAGGAAGTCTGTGAAATCCTCATATGCCCCAATACCAGCATCACCACCGGCCCCGGTAGGGGGCCACATATGGGAGGGGCTGGCCGACTCTGAGACCAGCGACTCCTCCGGTTGATGTTCTAAGATTCTCTGTTTGAGAAGTTTGATCTGTCGGAGTCTTTCCAACCAGTTGGACGCAAACACCTCCGGGCTGCCCACTGTAGATTGTTGGCGCTGCAAAACCATCGAAGCAAGCTGGGGAGAAAAATGGAAGAACTGAATAATTCATTTGTACTTACATATTTTATGTACAATGCGTTTTCAACCGTGTAGTGCGCTGCAGACCACTTGAGGATGTGCAAAAATTATATTGATATTGGCAGAAACCTGTTCATTTTAAAGAAGCTATATTTCAATAGTTGGCGGTATATTAACAAATTTGTTTTACAGTTCGATAGTTTTTATTGATTTTTTCCTGGCCATTTTTTAAATTGCAATGTTTATTTTTGAGATTCAATTTAACTACGTTTAGTGGAAGCCAGTTTTTACTATTTAGCCATGTAGAATAAATATGGCAATAAGGTCAATGCAGGTCCTGATATATATCTGCATTTGAACCTGATTTTAAAAAAGTGGGATCCATGAAACAGTCTAAGGGATCACAATAAAAAAGACAAGGTAATTGATTCAATCAATCAGAGAGAGGAACGTTAGGGTCTGGGTGAGACTAATGTGGTACATGTAGTTTCAATCAGATACAGAAATGTCACTGTCTGAGTTAGACTACTGTGACATATTGGTACACTAGTTTCAATCAGAGAGGGCAGGCCTGCACAACATACAGCCCTCCAGCATCCACTTTGTGGCCCGCGAAGTAACAAAATATTCTTTATTCTTATCATTTTCTTAATAGCTTTCCCCCTGTCCTATTTTCTTTTGGCCCACAAAAGTCCTGTCCTTTTTTCTTTTGGCCCGCACAAGTTTTTCATAAATTACGGCCTGCCTTACATTTTGAGTTGTGCAGGCCTGAGAGAGAGAGGAATGTCATGGTCTGAATGAGACTTTTGTGACATAATGGTACAAGCAGTTTCAATCAGAGAGGAATGTCACAGCCTGAGTGAGACTATTGTGACATATTGGTACATTAGTTTTAACCATAGGGAAGAATGTCATGGTTTGAGTGAGACTATTGTGACATAATGCTACAATGTAGTCTCAATCATAGAGAGGTATGTCAGGGTTTGAGTGAGACTATTGGGCATAACGGCAAATGAGACAGCTAGTCTGTAGAGTCAAGTGTTTGTGTTGTCCTATCAGTAATGGAAGTTAGAATAAGTCTTATCTAAGAGTTGTGTTGATTGCACCACCACTGATTGTGCTATCAGTAATGGAAGTTAGAATAAGTCTAATCTAAGAGTTGTGTTGATTGCACTACCACTGATTGTCCTATCAGTAATGGAAGTTAGAATAAGTCTAATCTAAAAGTTGTGTTGATTGCACCACCACTGATTGTCCTATCAGTAATGGAAGTTAGGATAAGTCTAATCTAAGAGTTGTGTTGATTGCACCACCACTGCAGATTGCCAAAAATGTAATCTGTGCACAGAGAACTAAGAATTTTTTCCTAAAGTTTGCCCCAAGTTGTATATATGATTGATAATCACAGTGAATGTTTTTGTTACAGTGAGTTGAGTTTGAATTCTTCTGTCTAAAGGCTATCAGATGGAAGGGAAATAAGAAACAAATGAAGATAAAAAGTGTGGGCAAGAAAGATGTAAGTTCCCCTAGTGAAGTTGTGCTCAAGAGTTCTAGTAATTGTCTATTAGCGTGTTGACAGTGCCCGTTAAGTACTATTGAGATTAAGTAGGAGTGAGAGCCCTTAAAGTTAAGAGTGGAGCCCAATTCCTACTTGATTTTAGTGTCTGGCCGTGAACAGAGGTCAGAGTGTCAGCCATCTTGTGTGACCTTGTTTGGGATTGTTTCATTACTTGGAAGATAAATTTGTGTTTTCAAACAGTGTTCATATCAATTGAAATAACAGTAGATGTTTAACAAGAGATTTGTTGTTAATTATTTAAAGTATTTCTTGGCTGTGTTTGCATGACTCTTATCAAAGAGCGTAACAGAATTGTTGACCCTAGATAACGGAACCAGAAGTAGTTAACTGTCGGTAGACCCCAACAACAGACATTTATGATTGTACTTACATTACAATTGATGGCTATTTGTCTGACCAGGAGTGGGAGATTAGCATCTGAGATAATCTTTGTGTGGGTGTGGCCCAGAATGTCAGCTATATCTGGGAATACATTGACATTTTCTGATTTTAAACAAATTGCATGTGATCTGAAGTTTTTGAAAAATGTTTTTCTTTAAGATCATGGCTTTTCTTTACATGCCAAAAGATTAAATTTTTAATAGTGTACAGTTATTAGTCCATGTTATAAATATAATATGGAAAAGCCAAAATCTTCAGTTGAACAAGTATTAAAACTGACAATCTTAAATTTAAATATATAAAAAAAATACCTAGAAGTTGAAGTACTATTAGCTTATTATCATAAATAAAAATAAGATTTCAAGTTATTTTACCACAAGATTTTATTGTAAGTTGTATTAGGCACATCTTTTAAAATAAAAAAAGTTATATAACTCAACTTATCAATATATAATTAACAGTATTTATAAAACCCCACTTATTATATATTTGACAGTGTTTATATAAATTTGGCACAACATTAATACCATCAATATAGAGAGCTTATTTGGCACAAAATTAAAGCTATGAGTATAGAGAGCTTATTTGGCACAAAAAGCAGAATGACGTTTTGGCATTGAGAAGCTTGTTCATGCTACTACTAAATATGCAATGAAAATTGAAACATACATAAGATCAGAAATTCTATAATCACACATGCCACTAACAAGGGATCAAAGAAATAAGTGATTAAAATTAATGTGCAGTGAAGCCCAGAATTAGAATTGTTCCACAAGTATTGACATAACCGGTTTACTAAAGGTGTAAATTCTTAAGCTTAAGTCTAAGACTTGTATCATTTTGATTTCTTACCAAGTGATCAACTAAAAAGTGTCAACCACAGATTTGTGTAAATGCCTGAGTACTTTAACTTAAACTATCCAATCCAATTTTCGAGTACTTATTTTCAAACTATCCAATCCAATGTCCTGAGTACTTTACCTTCATACTATTCAATCCAACTTTAAAAATCCAAGATTCTATTCATGTTTTACATTTAGGACATGCCTCCTACTTAAAGCCATTGTTTACAGAGTAATATGTTGCTTTGTTAATTGTGCTACTGATTGATGTGCTTGGTGAGGTAAGGTAAAACTGCGGTACAGATTAGAGTGCTGACATGCTTAATTGATAGACTGGGATGATTAAATACCGTAATGCATACCTTCCACACACACTTTAGCATTCTTGGTTATAATTAAGATGACTATAGAAGTGACATTTTCAAAACTTAAACATAAGCATAGCCAGGTGAGGAAGAAAAAAGGGGGTGGGGGGAGTGTAATGAACCCAGCACTTTGTTATGGATGTTTAATCAACTACCGGAGATTTCCGAAAATAAGCCCTAGGCTTCAAAACTGAAAATTGATGTTACATGATTGAGATTTGTGTACCAAATACAGGCCCATGGGCGTTTAAATGGAAAATACAAATCAGTTAAACTACTTATTACCTGAGACACTCTCATGCAATTTCTTTGTACATTTTTTTTCTGTTTTTCAGTCAAAATCTTTTCTAAGTTGAAAATATGTTATAAAAAATTTAAAACGTTATTTTATTTTGTAATAAAGATCAGTCGTAAGTAAAGTGAAAGGATCATTTTTGAAAGATTGTTTTTCAGATAAATCAGATTACCCATGGATTTAAATGTAATCATTCATCCAACAATCTTCTTGAGAAAAGAAATACCGGTAAATACTGATAAATAAAAATACAGATAACACAGTTAAGATAATTTACTTTAAAATTTTGCTGTTTGAAAATATTGAAAAAGTAAAAAAAATGTTTTTAATCTCTAAGATGTTAATCTGTAAGATCTTCAAAAGGGTCATCAGACTCTTCTTCATCATCGTTCTGTTCATGTGCACGTCTGATACCTTCTTCAGCTTCAAAACTGAATGCAGCTTTCAATCGCTTGTTGAGATGCTTGTCATCAACACGTATTACCCCCACATGCACTAAATGATTTTCGTATGTTTTCAGGTGAGATCATTTTTACGCTTTACTTTCTGTCACCATTTGAAGTAATTGTTCATAAGATGTTTTTTTTCCTGTATCCACCTCGTGTATATTCCTTCACCCCATTTTCAAACCAATCTTTCCATTTCTGCTTTAAAATAGCCTTAAATGGGAAATTAACACCAACATCTAAGGGCTGTAGGAATGATGTTGTTTTGGCAGCAATAAGTTTGACAGTTGCATTTATGTGTGTACATGCTGCAAGAACAGCTTCATTTGTGTGGAAACTGACTGTCCATGATCAACAACGATTTTCTTGTTGCGAAATAAGGCCCTCTTCTTTTGTAGACATTTTCAAGCCATTCAATCATTAGATCCTCTGTCATGGAGCCTCCCTTTGACACCGTCAAAAAAATATTTTCCGGAATGTCACATTTTGGTACATTTTTAAGTCCATTCAGTATTACCATGGCCTTGATAACCCGACCAGAAGCACTTATGCATAAAACCACAGTATACCGTGTCTTTTCATGCCCTGTATTCATGCCGTCAACATTTTTGTCACCAACAAAATGCAACGTTGAACTCCCAATCATGTCAACATAGCATGGGGTCTCATCCATGTTGAAAATGTCCTCATCGGTTAGTTCGACCGTTGCTGCATGCACACATTCCATGTAATTTTTCACTGTCCTTTTAATCACCATTTTATCTCTGTCATCTTGTTGGCCATGATGAGTTATTCTTCGTGAACTTAAGTAATGCCTCTGACAAAAATTACAGATCCATTTATAAGAGCATTTAAAATCATCGCCGACTTCAAATTCTTCTTTCAATGCAAGTGCCTTCTCTCTTATATCCTTATAGTTGATATATTTCTTTTCCTCCCTATTTTTTACAAACCAGTCAAACAAATCATGTTCTAACCTTTCATGAAAGGCTGGCCTTTGACCTCCAATCAGTCTTTTTCATATCTTCTCCCTGGCACAAATCATTTTTTTTGTTTTAACCACTCTCTTATTCGCTTCCAATCTATACCAGTCTCTCTAGATGCTAGACTAATATTCCCTCCATATTCATTCTCTAGTTTCTTAATGATATCCAATTTATTGTCGATTGTGTAGGATTTTCTTTTTAGAGGCATGTTTTAAAGAACGCTTATCGAATCATAAACGGAAACAGAAATGCATGTGCGGGTTAAAAAAAATAATTTTTCCCGGAAATAATTTCCAATAAAATGTTCCGAAAATAATACAATTGTGGTTTTACGTTTATCGTTTGAAGTTTTATGTTTAGCAACAATAAAAAAAACATTAAAATTTATTTTTATAATACTTAATGACAGTGAAGATTCATCAGAAGTTTCGGTATGTGGGTTTAATAATTTTTTAACCTAATATAAGCCCTTGGGCCTGTATGTGGAAAGACTTTCCGTATACAGGCCCATGGGCTTATGCTGGGGGGGGGGGGCTATTTACGGAAATCTCCTGTAGTACTTTGTTATGGATGTTTAATAGCATGTCTTTATGGATGCTAGTAAATTAATTTTAACTTCACGTTCTTGCTCCCCCCAAACCTAGTGACATTGAAAATGCCTGATTTCCCAGGTTATTTAGAATAAATATTTAATGACATCTATGGGAAAACTAAATAGACCCGGTAGATCTGGGTAAACTCAGAAGGGATGTTAACTAACTCAATAGAACTGGCTTAAAGCGATAGAATTGGCTAAACTCAGATGTGATGTTAACTTATTCTTAAAACAGAGGAAAATTTAAAATTCTAAATGTCTTAAAATACTGAAATACACTTAAGCAGACTACACTAAATTTTAAAGGCAAACAAATTTAACAAATGGAAAACACAGCAGTTAAAAGATTGGGCACATCGCAGCTAAAAGATTGGGCAGAAAGCAGCTAAAAGATTGGGTACACACAAACAGGAGACAATCTGGTTATTGTTGGGAACAGACAAGTCCGGTAGCAATGGCTTACCCTGCATTGTTCCTAAACCTAAATGTGAAAATTGTAAACTGGCATTTAGGGTGGAAATAACAGTCATGAAAACAACTATTAAGATTATCAATAACAAAACTCCTGGCATTTTTAGTAATGGATCCTGTAAAAAAAAATGTTGGCATGGCATATTCATAATTCTACTGATTACTTCCCACTAAGTGAAGCACCAAAAATTCATATCTACATTTGTTCTACATTTGTTTTGAGCACGGTTTTTCTTCGGTATACTATTATATACAATTTTATGAAGATTTCTGAACTGTTGTTGCAACATTATAAGGTTTCAGTTTATTTACTATTTCTATTCATCTTGATAAATCATTTCCCTAATCTCATGATATAGTAGAATGGGATTAAATGTCAACTTTAGCATTGAAGAGTCTCTTTTTCTATCTGTACATTAAGTTAGAAACTTATAAAGATCTATTCTTTACATAAATTAAAGTAGCCACTTACAAAGATCTTTTCTTTACATAAATTAAAGTAGCTACTTATAAAGATCTTTTCTTTACATAAATTAAAGTAGCCACTTATAAAGATCTTTTTACATAAATTAAAGTAGCCAGTTATAAAGATATATTCTTTACATAAATTAAAGTAGCCACTTATAAAGATCTATTCTTTACATAATTAAAGTAGCCACTTAAAGATCTATTCTTTACATTAAATTAGCCACTTTTAAAGATCAATTCTGTACATTAAAATAACCACTTGTAAAGATATTTTCTTTACATCAAAGTAGCCACTTATAAAGATAATGTAGAACAGGTTCTCCTCCTCCTACCATCCATTAAAAAATGTGAATGCTAAAAAAACTGCGTTCAATTCTGAAAGACTTTATTTAAAAACTAAAACACTTGACTTGAAATTCCCCCAAAAAGATGAGTTACATTTGTCAACAAAGAAAATCCCAAGTGTAAAGGCATACACAGCAAATTCCTTAGACATAACCTTTGTTTAGTTATAAAATTTAATAAGACTGCAGATAACTAAATATGTAAATCATAAGACTTGTCGTTGTTTGCAACCAAAAAGAACCGAATGAAAAATAAGAATACTAAAATATTGTAAAATATTAAAAATTGTTAAAGAATTAGAAAACTTGATATAAGAGTGAATTATTAAAAGAGCAAAGCTATGAAACTCAAAGTGTTTAAAGTAAAATTACACCTTGAAATAACTGGAGCTAAAATATGATTTACATGTAACTGTATAATGTTATAAATAGTATTCTAAATTTGAGTTTCCTTAAGTTAACGGTACTAGAATTTCCCACTGTTAAAAATGATAGAAAGAAAGAATAGTTGAGTAACCTCACCTTCTTTTGTAGTGAGTGTAACAGCATTGCTTTCGTAGTCAAGAGGCCTAATGATGATACTCACAAAGTTAAATTGGCCCTGAAAATATAATTAGATTTTCCTTTCAATGAGTCACAAGTAGCACTTTCACATTTTTGTATAATCTCAGTTAAGTCAGTTCAAGTGATTTTTTTTTTGCAAACTTATTTTATGCTTATATCTTTGACCTATGCTTTCTTATGGTCAGAGTTTACATTTGCAGCATATAGTGATTTAAATTTGTTCAAAGTTACCTTGCTTAAGTTAAAGAAACGAAGCACTGTTTTATAACAATGACCGTATACTTCAACTGGTTTTACTTATTTAAATAAATAGGGTAAAAAGATATGAGAAAATTTTGTTCAAGCCTAAACATATCTTGTTACACAATGTATTTACTTCATACGACCTAAATGCAGCTCCTTATACATACTATGGTTTTACTTGTTTACAAATTTATACTTTATTTTGCAAATATGTTCGAACATCTCTGCCATTTCAAATACACTAAATTTAATTTTTAAAATATTCTTGAACTCACAGAAATGGTCCCACTTTTATAATCCTCAGAACTGTCATTGTAAACAATTGTGACAAAATCATTTCCAATGTGGCTTTTCTTATTATTGAACCTTGTGTCTCCAGGTCGATTGGGCATCAGTGTGGCAATGTGAAAAATAACTGAATTTCAACACAAACAAAAACATTCATTATAACATCCAAAAATTTTTGTCAATAGAAATAAGCAAAAATAATTTTTAGAAAATTATTAAACATAATATTTCAGTGTTCATTCCTTATCTCAAATGTATTATGTTGTTTAGATGAGGCTTATACTTATATGCAAGCTGAAATACTTTGTTTCTATAGACTTTATATAAAGATTTCTCACCTCTCAGAGACTCATCCTGCCAGGCCACAGCAAATTTGCCATCACTTGGGGTAAGTCCACCGAGGTAAACTTTTTCCCTTTCAGCTTCCTCTATGCTGATCATGTCTCCTAGTGCCATAATGAACTTTGTGTAGCGGGGAGAACCAAACTCATTGCTCAGTAGAGTTTTCTCATCACTGGCCTACCAGCGTACAAGCAGTACAAAATTGTATCTTATAATTAGGACATTCAAAATAACCAACAACCATTACCAATTTTCTCTAGAGCCGACAGAAGAGATTCATGTTTCTCATATAAAAACCATTGCATAAATCACAGACTAATGACAGCATTAACATACAATAAAAGATACAAAGACTTTTGACAGTGTTGAATAACATAATTTTGACAGTCTTGAACAATTATTTACCTGGCCTTTACCCATATACAACACTCCTATTTTATGGGTTTCGTATGGGTAGATATGATCCAACATGTCAACTGTACGTCGGAACTTCTAAATTGAGAAAAGCATATAATGGTATGAGCAGATCAGCTGATTGAAATGAACTATAATTTTTTAAAATCTTATCATTTATAGTACTGTTATTTACAACATACATCAGGCCTAAAGTGCACTATATATATAAGAATGAGCTAGGCTGACCATAACGACAAAGAAGCGAAAAGATTTCTTCTTCTATATCTTAAGGGCCCACGATCAATTTATTGATCATTTTGGCTCCTATGCATGTAGATGGGATTTGCAATGTTTCTGTTACTGGTGTTGATGAGGAAATCATGCACTAGGGGTTTGAAGGCTTGATGCAATAGACACAAATGTGTCTAGTGTTGTCGCCTCAACCGTTCCTTTTGAAAGATTGTTCCAGTCCCTGATTGTCTTGGGCAGGAATGAGCAGCTCCTATACTGGCTTCTTGCTGGTATGAGCCTGAATTGCCTGTCATGGCCTCGTCGCTGTCTATGGGGGAGAGGGACGAGTTTCTGTTTAATACTGGAACAGTGGACCAGCCCATTATTTATCTTGTACATCATGGAGAGCCTGGATTGTCGTCGTCGTTTCTCCAATGGTGACCAGCCTAGTGTTTCTAGCATGCTGCCAACACTAGAGGTATTCCTGTAGCGGTTTAGGACAAAGCGTGCTGCTCGTCGCTGGACCGCCTCCAACCTGTCAATGCTCTTCTGGGTAAATGGGTCCCAGACTGAAGATGCATAATCTAAAATCGGACGGATAAAGGCTTATATGCTCTTTCTTTCACACAGTAGATTTCGCCTTAAGAACCCTTGGGTCTTGTTTGCTTGGTTACATACATTGTTAATATGCTCGTCCCAGCGGACCTCTCTTTGAATGTTAACTCCCAGGTACTTTACGGAGGAAACTTGCTCAAGTATATGGCCGTGCAGTTCGTATTGGTAGTGTAGAGGAGTACAACTTCTAGAGATTGATAGTGTCTGGCACTTGGCAGGGTGAAATTCCATGTCCCAGCTTATCTCCCACTCAGCTAACAGATTGAGATCCTGTTGTAGCTGGTCCTGGTCAGATCTGTTGGCGATCATCCTATACACTGCTGTGTCATCTGCGAACAGTCTTGCCTGTGATGTCAGTTTCTCGGGTAGGTCATTAATGTATGCTAGGAACAAACAGGGGCCCAGGACTGATCCCTGGGGGACCCCTGACTTCACATCGACAAAGGAGGAGCTTGTACCGCCCACCACTACTGCTTGGAGTCGGTGGCTGAGGAAGCTAGAGATCCATGTTTTAGTGGTGCCTTGAATCCCATATCTCTATATGTTTGGATTCTTAAAAACGATCATAGTTATTTTCTATTATTTTAAGGAAATCAAATAAATTTAAATACGCAAAAAATATTTATTTTTATATATATATATTTCTGCTTTTATTTTAGTAAAAGTTGAAGTATTATTATTATAAATAACAAGCATTTTATATGCCTTTGAAAGTTATGAAAAAAAATATTTAAAAATTGATGAATTACACGTAATCAAATTTATCGGGAAAACCCAAACATCAGTTGTTTTTAGTGCGTTTTTTAGTGTGTTGTTAATGTTGCAAAATAAAATTAAAATTAATTTGTTCTAAAAAAAAACAGCAAATGTTAGGCAAACATGTTACAAAACTGATAATGTATTTTCCCTTTCTTAAAAGTAAAATTAATAAATATAATTGATTGCTTTTTAAATTGTTAATAAAAAGCACAAAAATTTTAGCATTGTATTTTTAACATTTAATAAGTTTTTACTTTTAATTCCAAAAATATACTTTTATTAAATTTATAATGTAATAAAAACTTAACCTTTAAATATAATTCCAATAAGAAAATGCCGTATAAGTCAATCAGTGCAGCGAAACTCCATAGCCAAATAACATTCACTAATCCACTTATAACTCATCCAAATAAGAACAAGCCATGTGAAGTGCACAATATGATAGTTTGGGTATGGAAGGGACTACAATTCGGTGGAAGATTTTCTAAATTTATTTAAATGTGTGGGGGAGGGGTTGGTCACTTCCCCAGGCAGCACAAGATATGTCTCAAAATAAAGGAATGAATTTGATAAATAATTAACCCTCTTGGGGTACATATATATCAAAGATAGGAAATAGGATGTGTACATTTTTACGTGGATGACAATATATTTAAATCCTATGGTATTACATTAGTGAAAAAAGAGATGTTACATTCTCTTTTTACAAATAAACATATGTTTACCAATTAAGAAAATCAATGGCGTTAACAAATCGTGTGTACATTTATACAAGTATACCCATGAATATCAAATCCCAATCATTTTACACACTTAAAAATTTAATTTTGAAAAACGGTGATGGGTTAATATTTTCTTTCAAAAAATGAAAATATATTTTTGTTTTTACTTTGCGAAAAGTAAAAAGGGTGTGCATTTTTATGAGATTAACAATTTAATAAAAAAACAACAACACTAAAGTCGATTAGTTAAAGACGTGAAAAACAGTTGCGAGATTTTCCTTTGAATAAAAGAAGTCTTTGTTCTTTCTGATAATGTATAATTAAAAAAACAAGGGCAAAACAAATTTGTTTAAATTTTTGATGAAGATATCAACATATCAAATTCTTTTAATATAAAATATACTTATATCATATATAGAGTTTTTGTTGTGAATTTAAGATATTTTCCACTTTTTAGAGAAAAAAAAAGTTTTAGTTCAAGGGCATGAAAAGAGGATTATATTTTCACAATTTTTAGAGTAAAAAAAGTTGTAGTTCATTGGCACAAAAAGGGATAAATCTAAAGTATTTCTCTAGCGTAGAAATCATCCCTCAATTTACTTCTTTAGTGACAAAAGTGATATAATTAGAGATAATTTAGATTGGGTAATAAGTAGTTTAGGGCATGAAAGGGAGTAGGGTAGGCTTATAATATATAGCAGATAAATACTTCTAAAAACTTAATATTAGAAACGTAAATATCATTACATAGATACTTCTTTTAAAAATTAGGAATTGTGACGAGTTTTTGAAATACCAAGTAGAAATTATCGCAAAGGACCTACCATTATTATCCCGATAACATCGGGTCATATATTCTAGTTAAATATAGTACTGTTATTTACAAAAACTTACATCAGTTTGAGGCACTCTCAGAGGCTGCTCCTGGCTCTGCACCAGTGGGTGGCTATGATAGAGTTGTAAGAAGACATAGTTTGGGTTAAGGCCAGTCTTACTGTCTTTGGCTGACCCAGAGCCCTGGGGGTGGGAAATAGAAACAGGAAAGTGACACAACTGGTTTGGCTGTTGGAATGTCCACTTCAGATAAGTAATTCTGTTCTTTGATGTAACAAATTATTAATAATACAACCATCTGATAACATTAGAAACAAAGATTAAAATTCAAAGATTATTTGTACACCACGAACTACAAGAACTATTAAGTCTGGTCAATTTTTTTTAAACCACTCCACCCAAACCGACTTTTGATGTAGACAATTTTTAAAATCATTTTCAATTTCATCTTTAACCAAATAAATAAAACTAATACTTTTTTCATCAATAGATTCTGCATCAGTCTTTCTGATATCTTTATCTCTAAGTTTGCTAATCAACTTCTCAATGTTTTGGGATTCTCATAACTTGATAACAAAGAAAAATAATTTGGATTCCTCCATAATGAAGACCGATATTCTGGTGGAAACTTCACCTTTAGCCAAACATCCTGAACCCTACATCAGAAGTATTGTGTTGTGTTGTGAATTACGCCAGGTAGGAGCCGAGTGTAAAAAAATTGTGGGGTTGCTGACAGCGGAAATGGTTTAATTTTGGTCATGTGCTTCAACTTACATAACATAATGGATCATAAGTCTGGCGCACTTTCCATAGACAATTTCTTGAACTACAATTTGAACACCACAGAATAGATGCAAAGAGTTAAAAAAGCCGAGACAAATGAAATGTAAGACGTATAAAGGATAAAAGTCTATTTCAGATGTATCGCAGACCTGTTTACTCTTATGATTTTGGCGTACAATGTACGATTTTCAGGCGTATACATTATATATACTTCATGTTTTTTTTACTACTAAGATAATGTATTGAAAGATTTTGTGATGATTTTGTACGATTTTAAGAGTTTTGAGGGTAAACAGGAATGGTATCGGTCAGTCTAAACCTAACAGATATTTTAACTTGCCTGAAATTCATCAGCTTGGCGTGCATCTGCTGCAGCCGTACTCATGACAGAAATGGTGTGTCCACGGCGTTTCATCTGTCTCAACTCTGGGACCTCATCTTGAAGTGAGGATGTGCTTGATTCATCATTAGGTGAAGCTAGGCAAACAGTTACACACAAAATGTTAATTCAAAGAAAATAGATTCTATCACCAATACAAACAAAATCTGAAGGCTTGTAATTTAGGTTGATACACTTCTCATAACCCAACTTATATGAAGAAGATATATTTTTTTTTTAAATTATGAAAATTATATTGAGAAAATTGGAATATTTCTTAACTCCACATTTTTTAAGATTATCATATCTGCTGCTGCAACCATTTTATGCATCATTCTCTGCTGCAATCATACTCTGCTGCAATCATACTCTGCTGCAATCATACTCTGCTGCAATCATACTCTGCTGCAATCATACTCTGCTGCAATCATACTCTGCTGCAATCATACTCTGCTGCAATCATTCTCTGCTGCAATCATTCTCTGCTTGCAATCATTCTCTGCTTGCAATCATTCTCTGCTTGCAATAATTCTCTGCTTGCAATAATTCTCTGTATCAATCATTCTCTGCTTGCAATCATTCTCTGCTGGCAATAATTCTCTGTATCAATCATTCTCTGCTTGCATATTTTTATGCTCTGCTGCAATCATTCTCTACCCCAAGTAATGCTTAATTTAAGAAATATTTTTCATAAATTTATTTTTAAAAGACAAACAGATCTCATGCAATGTAACTCTCATGGCAGAACAACCTGGAAGATGTGGTTACAGATCTTTGCAGAATAATGTTACAAATTTGTGGTAAAAAACCTACATCATATAGTGAACCTTTGAACCCATGATCCCACTATATCAGTCTGTGAGTTGCAAATCCATACCCCGCTAGACTGATATTTCGGTCTCCCATTCCTTACCCTATACAAGTGGTTCTCAAACTTTTTTTTTTATAACAATAGCATTTAGATATTGGTAGTGACGATCGATGGACTTCAACTAGAGCTTGTGATGGAATGTCTGCTTTGGGAAATAAACAACAATGTCTACCCCAAGTACTAGCCATGGTTTTCATGAAAACCAGGGGCACAAAAGTGACCATCTACTATGCCATTCTACACCAATTCTAAGACATTTTTCTCCCCATTATACATTTCATAATAGTCATGGACAAAAGACATATTTAGATATAACAAAATAATTTTATAATCGTGTAAATTTTACTAGATATATTTATAAAAGATAATTGAATGGACTATATGTTTGTAAACTTAATTCTTCAGTTTAACTAAAATAAGTATTTTAAGACCAGGATCCCAGAGAGAGTTGTTCCGACGCCCCCTAAGATAAAAGTCAAATGAAAAGACTAGGACCCAATGGGACCCGATGGTTCAGAGGCTTAAAACATCAGGGGGAAAACAAGCAAACTTACATTCTTGAACAAACTTATCAATATCTCGACTGTGGGAACTCAGAAGCTGCAGGTGCTCGGGTCGTCTGGTCCCCTCCAGTTCCATGGAGTAACTCCTCTGAGCAATCTTTTTGTGCTCATTGCTCTCCACACTCTGAACACCAATTGGTTTCCTATGTATTTCCCCAGAACTTGTCTCCGCTCTACTTCTGTAGGCAGCAGCGTCAGGGCTGCCATGTTTGCTTGGAAGGGACTGTCCAGATTTAAAAACACCGTCATTGCTTTCTACTGAATTTTTCTGTGGGGCTTTGTCCAGATTTTTCTCATCCATTGAAAGCTTCAAAGACAAGTCAGACTTTCTCTCGGATGTTGTTCCTGCTATTGGTCTGTTTATGTTACTATGGGCATGTTCAAACTGGACAGATTCCGTCTGAGAGAAGTCTTCAGCCTCACTGCGGTATCTAGAAGCCTCAGTGTCCAGACTTTTAACAATTGTTTGAGCTTGTAGATTTCTGTCTGACCTGCTGCGTTGGCTCTGGCCCAATTCTTCATTGAGGGAATCGGTGACGAAGGTTGGGGATGAGCTCACCCTCCTGATGGAGGCCTGGTGGTTGAACTCAGTTTGTACACACGAAGTCCTGACCTGTCAACAAACAGTTTTAAAATACACACCTGAATAGGAATCACTTTAAGCAGGCGTGGATTAAGGAAAACTATAATATATATACATCTGAAAAAAGACACACAAAAAACAAAATTTGTTAAAAGACTATAATAGATTTAATTTGTTACTACTGTCACCAAAAAACTAATATTTGCCGTTACCTCGTGTGGATCTCCTCCATTAAGATCTTCCCTTGATGCTGTGAATAAAAACAGTTTAGTCAGACTGGATTCACAGAGTCAGCTTTTTAAAAATCATTTTACGTCTAATGAGGCTATTTTAAAAAGGCTTGGTATTTAATATTCCTCATTTACAACTTACTACTTTTCTCTGTCTCTGAGAAATGCTGTGAATGTAGTGTTTCATACTCTTCCTCACACAGACTTCCGCTGTCAATTTTTCCAAGACTGTCTGAGTCTGGAGTTCTGGTATTAATACAGAAACAAATGGGTGTCTTTAATTGTTACGATTGTATTGTTTTGAAGATGACAAACTGATGAGTTTTTCAAAATTATTTTAATTTATTTTAATAACTGATTTCATTTTGCATAATTAGCAAATAACTTCACAAAATTTTAGCATGGAAACTTAAAGCTCAGAAGTTTGTTTTATAAGAACATATCCAAAACACAGTAAAAATAAATAAAAAGTATTTCGTGTACGATTGACTGAATTTGAATGATTTCTTACAGGACAATTATTAACTTATACACATTTGTAATCATTTTTAATCAATATTATTCGGGGCTTTTCAACTTGAAGATAGCAGGGTGCTTCAACTGTAACTCTAGACGTCATGCACAAGTGGACTTCAAAATATTTATTATCTAAGTAAATAATGATTTTAAAGTTTTTTTTAAAATGAAGTAGAGTTACTCATTGAAAGATACAATTATTTAAATACACACACCCTAAAGAGTTTTTCTTGTAAGTATATTAAATGCTTAGGAAAATAGCTAAAATCTCTCTCCTGTTAGGAAAGAAGCCAGCTTATATATATAGGGAGCAAGTTAGAAACCTCCAGAAACGAAATTCTACATATTGCGCCACTTGAAATCATTCTTTAGAACAAACAGAACATATTTGAAAGCAAACAACCTTTTTCCCAATCAAGGGAGAGGTGGGGTTGGCACAGCTCTACATATTTAATTGGTGACGTCAACATTAAACAATTCAAAAAGCGAAATTAAGGATCAGGATCAATTTCAGATTAGACGAGGCCTAAGACCCTAAAAAAGAAAAACCTCGGAAAACCTATTAAACACATGGGCGAGAAAAAAATTATCCGGAAAATATACGGACCAACAAAGGATGAATATGGACAGAGAATACGAACCAACCAGGAATAGTATAGACTATATCAGGATCCCACGCTAGTAGCAGAAATAAAGGGTAGGCTGAGCTAGGCGAGACACTTAGAATGCCAAATGACAGAAGACTGATAAAGGTGCACCACCAAAATCCCAGAGGAAAACGGCTCAAAGGCAGACCTAGGCTTAGATGGATGGATGATGTGGAAAAAGATCTACAGCAGCCGGGAATTCAAGCATGGAAAATGAATTCATCCGTTAGGTCAGAGCGGAAGTAAAAGGTGAGGCTGACCAGAGCCCTATATGAGCTGCATGGGATGATGAAACAATGGAATGTTGCTTACTTGCATCTGACAGGAGCCAAGAGTTGAGTAATATCAGGTAGGGATGGGTCGGAGTAGAAGCTGTAGCTGCTGGATTCATTCTCTATCCTCATCATCCAAGAGACAACACCACTGGCTCCTCGAATGTTGACCTCAGCCCAGCTGGTGCACCAACAACTGCATTGAGTTGAAGAGAAAGTTCGGTGTTCAGGGAACTGATGCTTGATCTCTGGTCAACAGAAGAAAAGGAACAAATCTGAGCACGGAGTCGTTTATAAAAATGGTGATGGTTTTCAATTATATTTATGAGGAAACGCCGTCTTCATAATACGATTCAAGTCATGAAGCTCAAAACTTTCAGGAGCAATAGGATGTTATGTGCCTGGTATATGTGACATAAATGAGTTTTATTAAGCCATTTACCATATACATATGATGAATTACAATATTGATGGAACTGGATCCAACAAAGCTCAAAGGCTTATGTTATCATTTTTTGACATCAGTAAATTGGGTCAGAAATGCCAGGGTTTATTTTATCTTGCTCTAGACTGACCAGTCAAAAGAGGATCAAGGCCATCTTTATTTAATGAACTTCCTGTTTGTACAGCAACATCATCTCTACCAAATGGATCCCCACTGGCATCCTGAAGCAAGCTCATGTCATCGAGGCTTCGACGTGGAAGCTGAAGCTCATCTGATTCTGACAGCCCGAGGGAATCGGTCTAATTAAAAAAAAAGGATACAAAATATGTTGTTAATTGTTTGATATCATGGACATATTCATCTTCAGTCAAATAACAATGTGTATCAATTTACCTTTAAAATGATATTTAATTTCTTTAATGCATTCAATCAACATGTTTAATTTAATTAATGTTTTAGAATCCAGTATTATTTTTCAAACAATCCATAATGAAAACAGAAAATAAATTTGACAAATATCGATCCTTGCTTAAGTTAATATATTTCTTTTGACCTGGGTTTGTGAGCGTCCCAAGCTGGCCATGGACTTGTGCCGACGCCTGTCTCGTCTGGAGGATATCGTCACATTTGATGCAGACGACTTGACATCCTGTCCAAACTCCCCCTGGGAACGCAGAAACACAGCCAGGCAGTTATCACACAGGCCAGAGTTGCCAGATTTATTGCCTCCACCGCTCGTGGACACTGTAATGATTTTGTTGCCAACAACCCACATGCCAGACTGGCCATCCTTCAGTAAAAATTGAGCCACAGGAGATCTGAAATAAGAAATATGCCGTCGATTTAAACACCATGCACTTAATTTATATTTCTCTTTAAAAGGAAATAATCAATGAAGGAACTAAAACCTTCTTCGTTGCGCCTACAAAGTGAGCAATGCAAAAGTTTAAGAAATTTTTAATATCAAAATATTTTATGAATGTTCTGCGTATTCTTAGTTAATTTTATTTTATCTGATGTCTGGCTGTTTAAATGTGGCTAACAGTTGAGGTGTAGATATAAAAGAAAGATAAGGATAACAGGAAAGAAACAAAAAACATACCTTCTGGGTAGGGCTGTGAAGTTGCCAAAGGCATATCTAGACATCATGTCAATGCAAGTTTCTGTCAATTCTTTGTGAAACTGGGACATCTTCTCATCCATGGGAATACGGCCATCATTACGCACACCTTCAACTCCAGATACATTACGGCGCCTGCTAAATAATATTTAAAGAGCGAGTATAGTGGCTATGTAAATAAATAGCTAAATATTAAATTTGCTTAAGTTGAGGAAAGGCTCTGGCCATCAAGACTAAAATTTATGATTTCTGCTGTTTGGACACATTATAATGATCTCTTTGAGACTGACTGCACAATTATTATTATTATTATTATTATACATGGTTTTATATAGTGTGGTACCCCAGCCTAGGGCTGGGCTCACCACGCTGTAAATACAATTTAACAAACATAATCAAAAAAACTTTAAAAATAATTGACATGCATTAATAAAATAAAACTAAACATATGTATATTTAAAACTATTTACTTCTCAAGCCATGGATGACACTCAGTACCATCGTTTTTCGGTCAGGGGTGGGAATCAGTCAGGATAGTAGAGATTAAAGAGATGTGTTTTGAGTGCAGTTTTGAAGGCTGTGATGGTCGGTATATTGCGGATGTGTAATGGAAGAGAATTCCATTGTTTGGGGGCACAGAAAGAGAACAATAGTACACAGTAGGTTTTTGTGCAAGTCTTGGGGACAGAAAGAATATGCGCGTCTGCGGAGGAGCGAAGCTGTCGAAGGGATGAATAGGCAGAGAGAAGTTCAGTTAGAGATGAAGGGCAGGAATTCGAGAAAAAGTTGTGACAGAGAACAGAGAGTTTGTAGTCAATACGTGCTTGTACAGGGAGCCAATGAAGGGAATGAAGTGGTGTGATATGATCACGTTTTTTTGCCTTTAGAATTACTTGAATTAGCTAGCGGCTGAGTTTTGAACCTTTAATAATTTTTCTAAGAAGTGATACATGATAGAGTACAATGATCACTTTCTGGCTGACTGCACCTATCATATCTATTCACTAGAAATAACCAGCCAAAGAATGGTGGCAGCAATGCCGAGAGAATTATCTGATCTTCTTAGCATTTTAGGAACCAGGCTCTCATTAAAAGTGAACTCTACTTTGTTATGATATAAACTGACCTGCGGTGACCTTCATTCAGAGAGCTAGTACGACCCCTGTCTGTAGAGTCTTGGTTGAAAGAACTCAAATGTCTTATTGAATTCTCTTCAAACAGTTGTAAGACATTGTACTTCAGACCCTGAGAATTTAATATTTATTGGACATATAATCACATAACATTTCTATGAAAACAGAAATGTGACAGTATCAATATTTTATGACAGCCAATGGAAAGAAGAAAATAAAATAATTAAAAAAATAATTTACTTAATTTAAATAGATTTTGTTCAGAAGCTTTTAATTTATTTGGATAAACATAGTTTTTTTTGTTGAAGATTACAATTTACGATGCTCATACCCTTTGGATGTACTTGACAAAACCTCTTCTGAATGGCAGTCTACACCTGATGAACCAGATCCCTATGACGTGATGGGCCAGGGAAACTGTATAGTGGCTGAATCTATAAGAACGGAGAGGCGAGAGGTTCACTACACATTAAATTGGCCTAAATCAAAACTTTTTCGCCTCTCGTTATTTTTGCATGGAAGTTCCTAATATGACATTATTTTTATATAATCAATCATATCTCTACTGTGTTATTCATGAATGCATAAACTACATTGAAGACTTATAATTAATGTCCCATACTTATATCAATGATGCATGGGAAATCCAAGTTTTACACTTGCTTTATTTCATTAATAAAACGACCATAACAAAGTTGATTGCAGCTTTAAATTCTAACAGTAACAAGTACAGCTAGTCCAAGCACCTACTTGAAAGGGTTGGTGTAGGGGAGGGCAATGGCAAACACACTCATGTACTGATCCTCTACAAAGTTGGCGTAGAGCTTTGGAATGCGGACGATGCCTGGATAGAATATTGCACATTTTTAAGTTATGTCACATTTCACTAAATACATTTCTCACGCCTCGGTGTTAATAATATAATACTTTATTTACTTCAGTTTATTGTTTACAGCGTGAAAATGAAATATCTTTGTAATATAACAGCTGGCCTCTGATGATGAAAAAAGATACAAATGTTTTATTTTGAGAGCGCTGCTACAATTTTAAAAGGAATCACACATTCATTTTACACTACGTCAGTCAAAGTTGAAAATACAACATTTTTAAATGATCTGAATAATATTTTCTTAAAATGAAATGACCATCTTACTGGACAAAAATGCTAGTACTGGAATGGCCATTGAGATGGTAGCTGATATTTTGGAGAGGGACAGCAGAACTGACGGCAGCATTCTCATCATCAACTCTTTCATTTCCAATGAACAAATTCTCAGAGTGGTCACACAAATTTTGGCACATTTTGATACCAGGCCAAACTCAAGGCAGTTAACCAACTCTTTCTGAAAATTAGACAAAAATAATTTCTTCAAATTACTATTAGCCTTTGATTTTTCTATTAAATTTATCTTTAAGCTATTATATCTGGGTACACTTTTATCAAAAACTGAGACAAAAGATTTAGTAATGAAACTTCTTTTACCCACCAAATGACCCTTTGACCCCACTCAACCACCCTTGGACCAACTAAATGACTCTTTGAACCACCAAACAACCCTTTGACCCACCAAACGACCCGTTGACCAACCAAACAACCAGTTGACCCACCAAACAACCCGTTGACCCACCAAACGACCCTTTGACCCACCGAACGACCCTTGACCCACCAAACGACCCTTTGACCCACCAAACGAACCTCTGACCCACCAAATGACCCGTTGACCCACCAAACGACCCTTTGACCCACCAAACGACTCTTGTCCAAATGGGAGTGGTAGGTAACCATTGAAGCTAGAACTGGAAACACAAAGCTGTGGAAATCTGAACGTGTGAAATTGTTGGGACGATTAATCAACTTTTTCGACTGCTCCACGGTGCGATCTTTCACCTGTGTAGATAAGTTTTAATACATTTAAAATGGATAAGGAAGATGTACCTATAACTTAACAATATTTCAATTGTGACTTTCAAGTTCATAAACCACGACTGACCACATTGACATGGACTGATGATCAGGTGGAGAAAAGTTTTCCCACCATAGCACACATCTTTCCACACCGTGCATCAATTAAACTCACCATAGCACACAGCTTCCCCACAGCGCATCATTTAAACTCACCATAGCACACATCTTTCCACACAGCGCATCAATTAAACTCACCATAGCACACAGCTTCCCCACAGCGCATCAATTAAACTCACCATAACACACATCTTTCCACACAGCGCATCAATTAAACTCACCATAGCACACAGCTTCCCCACAGCGCATCAATTACACAAGCTCATCATCAATTAAAATCACCATAGAACAAAGCTTTCCACACAGCATATCAATTATTTATTTATTTATTTAGGCATTTTTATATAGCGCTTATCATAAAGCTCTAAGCGCTTTACAATTATTAAAACATGTAAACTAAGTAAATACAAATGAGACACTAGGATAGTAACTACTATTCTATAGATCTAAACAGATGAGTTTTAAGGGACTTTTTGAAAATGGACGAGGTTTCACTATGACGTATATGGAAGGGGAGCTGGTTCCAGAACGTGGGCCCATGGAAGCAGAAGGAGCGTTCACCGATGGTCTTAGTTTTAATTAAACTCACCATAGAACAAAGCTTTCCACACAGTGCATCAATTAAACTCCTGTCAGCTGACAATACCAGGGTTTTATTTTCCAGAATCAGAGGCATATTTTCCAATACAGCCTGTATGACTGACCAGTCTCTCTCCTGGGAACATCAGGTGTGTAATAGTTAGGAAAATAGCTGGACACAAGTTGGGCAATTTCAATTGTATTTTAACCATTGTACTTTTAAATCCATTAAATATAAAAATCAGAAGTAATGATATTAATTTTCTACTCTGAGTTTGAGATCAAAATATTATTGTCTGTCTCTGTCTGAATATCATACAAATATGGCCTGTCTCTGAATATAATACAAATATTATGGTCTGTCTCTGACTGAATATCATACAAATATTATGATCTGTCTTTGTCTAAATATCATACAAATATTATGGTCTGTCTTTGTATAAATATCATAAAAATATTATGGTCTGTCTCTGACTGATTACCATACAAATATCATGGTATATCTTTGTCTGAATATCATATAAATGTGGACAAGTGTTATCCGCCACCCCATTATGCCCCCTACCCCGGCCAGGGGTGGACTGGGGAGTTCAAGCGGCCCGGGAAAAAATCAAAGCGGCCCAGGAAAAAAACAAAAAGCGGCCCTATCTTCATGACTTTTATTTTTATTATATCACCGGTACTAGCGGCCCATCAGGAATCTTCCCAGTGTCCCGGTAGCCCAGTCCACCCCTGCCCCGGCCTGTTATGCGCTACTGCCAACCAGTTACCCTCCAAAACCGCAACAAGTAATGCTCACATAGCCACACCCACAAAACATTTTTTTTAAACAAGAATTTAAAACTTAAATAATGTCTATATTGTACGAGTGGAGGACTCACAGTTTCAAGACATCGCAGGAACAGCTTGAATGTGTGCTCATACTCAATGACAGCATACAGCTGACTGACGCTGGTGATGTGCAGCCCCGGGACCGATGGACTCTTTAACCACAAGGCTTCCAAGTCTTCACTGGAACATAAGCATACAAAGCATATGAGGAGACATTGAACACGGGGAGACATTGAACACGGGGAGACATTGAACACGGGAGACATTGAACACGGGGAGACATTGAACACGGGGAGACATTTAATACAATCTACCAGACAATATTAATGAAAGGACACAAGGAACCATGTCTGTAGTGTAAGATAGTTAAACATAATAGAAATTGTGCATGACTCGCTGATTTAACTGTAAATAAAATCTATAATCTGATGAAGGATATACACATTTCTCTCAAAAAGTTTGGCCAACTCTGATGAAGGATATACAAATTTCTATCACAAGTTTGGCGAACACCATTTCATTGAAACATTCCATTACAGACTACATCATTTCCCATGCCACCGGCCAAGTCAGCCCACCTTCATTTATTTATTTATTTATTTATTTAGGCATTTTTATATAGCGCTTATCATAAAGCTCTAAGCGCTTTACAATTATTAAAACATGTAAACTAAGTAAATACAAATGAGACACTAGGATAGTAACTACTATTCTATAGAAACAATGAACATGGCTATGAAAAGAGGACACTTTGATACTTCAGGATTAAACCGAAACAGAAAATTAGGTAGGGCAAGGAGGGTGCATCACAGGTCATAGGCATGTGGGTGTGACATTTAAAGAAAATAAAGTTACGATAGTTACCTGGGTTGGCACATGACATAGGGACTAAAGACGTGACGTTCCCCTGGCTTCCTGTCTGCCAAGCCAACCCTTGTTCGACTGTCTGCCCGTAACAGTAAAAGCAAGTTGAAAATCTGAAAATGAACATTACACGAACATAGATGTAGATACAAGCCAAGTAGTAGACATGTTTTTTGAAACTTTCCATTATAAACTCTTACGTATTTTAATTTAAAATCAAAGTTTGAAGAAATTGAAACAGACATTGTTCATGCAGAGATTTTCCATAAGTTGTAAAAAGTAGTGTAAATGCACTAAATGAAAACAGTGCATTGAAATGTATAGACCTTACCATTTTACGAATGGCACAAGCAGTTTTACCCAAGTACAGGTGAGAGTAATGTTGTTCCAGGTGAGACACAAGGACTTCATACAGTTTCTGGCAGTGAGTTGCTGGGGCTGTGTACAGTTTTATCTTCAAGTAGGTCAAGAAGACAAGAGATAAAATGTACCTTTTTAATGCCTCAAGAAAAGAGTGTAGGAAAAGAACTAAACGACACAATGACAAAATAAGTTGGTCTTTATTTCCTTCCCATATATATAATGGTTTCATTTGTATATTTTATTATACAAATTTTATGTTTGTATTGTCTTTGTATTACTTGACACACATTGTTAATTTAGTTTGTATTACTTGACACACATTGTTAATTTAGTTTGTATTACTTGACACACATTGTTAATTTAGTTTGTATTACTTGACACACATTGTTAATTTAGTTTGTATTACTTGACACACATTGTTAATTTAGTTTGTATCACTTGACACACATTGTTAATTTAGTTTGTATTACTTGACACACATTGTTAATTTAGTTTGTATTACTTGACACACATTGTTAATTTAGTTTGTATTACTTGACACACATTATTAATTTAGTATGGTAATAGTGCGTTATAGCCTGACAATCAGTCAGTGCAAGCGGCCACAGCAAATGAGCACATTCAAACATACCTTGAAAACCTCAATGATTTTTGTGACACCTGTGTAGATGTCCCTCAAGTTTCCTTCATCTGAACCCATGCCCGACTCATCCCTGCGGCCCGGCTCATCCCTGCGATCTAACTCTAGCATGTGACCCCCTAAAGGCTTCTTTAAAATCTGCAACAAAAATAAACATTTTCTTGACAGGTTTCATCAACATTTCAGGCTGAAGGGCGCTTGCCGATCTGCCACTGGAATGATGATAATAGTCAAGTTTTAAACTAAAACAAAACCCTTCAGAAATGTGATGAATAAAATTAAGTTCATTCATTACAATGAAACTATTCAAATACAAAAATTTAAGTTCAGAGTTTGTGAACAAAGTTGTTTATGCTACGTGCTCATCAAACAATTTTTGTTGTTGCCATTACGTGCTCATGAAACAATCTTTGTTGCTACTGTTTTATGCACTGACCTCCTCAACAATCAAAATCAATTCAAAGAATTCATTGGAGTGACAGTCCTCACAAAGCCCAATCAGGAGCTCCACTGCCTTACAGCGGACCTCGGTGTCCGGGTCAGAATCTATTCGCATGAAGTGGGGAATCACAACATAGTCTATCAGCTCTTTCTGGAAAATTTTAAGACAAAAATGGTGACAATTTAGGCCTATATTCTTTGATATAAAAATCAGCAAAAGAAAAGGGTCCCGTAAACAGGCTTCAAATTATTGAAAAAGAAGTAACATTTCAAATACGAGTAACATTTAATATTGTGGAAAAGCAATGTTTTCAATTTATTTGTATTCATTATCAGCTGTCATAACTAGATGATGCCTCCCGATACAATATTTTAAACTATATTTTTTAAAATAAATATAAAATGTTTTCCTGTACCTCATAGACATGTGTATTGATGCTGAGAACAAGAGATAAAACATCCAGGGCTTTTTTCCTCACTTCTGTTCTTGTTTGGCCTCTTTTAATGATATAAAAAAATTAATGAAATAATGCCTCGATAATAAACAATTTGATCTAAAGTTTATATTTTACAAAATAATTTATTTTGGTATTTTAAACAAACATTTGCTAAAATCTACATGCTGGACTCTATAGTGTAGGCCGGCACAACTCAAAATGCAAGGCTTTCCGTAAGACTTTATGAAAACCTTGTGCGGCCGAAAGAAAAATAGGACGGGGGTAATGCTAATAAAATAAAGAATATTTCGTTATTTGGCTGGGAGCAAAGTGGGTACTGGCGGGCCGTATATTGTGCAGGTCTGCAATAGTGTATTTGCAAAGGAATGGATTGTCTCAAGGAGAGGCACACATAATTTCATGTCTTGATTGGATTAAACACATTAAATTATTTTGGTTGTCATTTTGTAAGAGATATTGCCTACATGACTCACTTAAAATATTTCTCCATTAAACTGTGTAGGGTTTCTATCCAATTTTCTTGACCTGGATGAATGAAGTGGGAGTGATAATAGTCTATAAGAGCACACACTGAGCTGGTCTGTGGACAGAGTAAAATACAGTCATAGTCAAACTTAATATAATAAGATGATGTTGAATACAGTGAGGATGAAGCAATGTGAGCAAATTTACACAAACTTAGAATGGGGACTAAAGTTAAAAATAGACAAAATGTTAAAGCTTAATATATTTACACATTATAACACTTAGTAGTGTATGGAAAGTATAAGTTATGACTTCTAATGAAACTGAAATTACATAAGAATAAAAGATGATCCAAAAGTACCTTAGAGTAAGGTGAAATTTCCAGAAGACAAAATAAATTTTTTTTTCAGTTGCTTGTGAGATAAATATATGTTTATGTTCCAAATAATCTGGCTTTGTCACATGGAGAACATTTTGGTTATTTATTTTGTGCTCAATAAAGCTATATCATATTACAGTTGAACCCGCTTATCTCAACCTCTGTTAACTCGCTAACCCTGTTATGTCAATGTTTTTGGCGTGGAAACGCCTAATTCTCTCTTTGTCTTAGAATTTTCTCCTAGGTTATGTCGATTCTTTTATGTCGCCGAACCCTGATATCTCGAGCACAAAAGGCGGACAAATTTGCCACTTAACCTTGGTTATCTCGATCGCCATGACCAATTGCCGGCAATTAAAAATTATATATACAACCGGAACGTGCCTACTTTCAATTGTAGTAAATGAAATGACATTATCGGTGTCCGCACAATTAACTTGACACAGCAAGAAGCTAGAGGCTTGCAAACAAAAGAGAGAGGCTAGGTTACAGTACCCGTTCTATTGATAGTGAACCCGCTTGTCGCTCGATACTTAATAGGATTACATGCGTTTTTACAGTTATAGGTTGATCTTTTTTTTTTTTAAACCCAGAATTCGTTTTGAATAAACTGAACTTGTGAGAGAAAATAAAAACTTGTGAAGCCGGAGCTGGAAAATATTTAGCCTCACAAATCTGGAATTCCGGGATAATCCGGAAAAGTTGCACCCCACATATGCCTTGAGTTGTTAGCAAACATGTATGTACATTTTTATAGCATGCCGATCTCTTCATAAAAAAAATTGCGGTAACGCTGTTGCGTAAAAAAAAAATCTCCAAAAACACTTGCATGTACATTCTCATTTATAAACGCATATCGTGTACATAAAGAAATTTCAAGCACATGTTAATATATTGCTGCTATATTGGTTTTCGGTTATCTCGATCATCGGTTGTCTCGCCGCTTTTTGGCAAACCCCGAGACCGTCAAAAATAACCAGGTTCTACAGTAGTTTACATTGCTAATTTCTGTTTTTAAATTATTGGGAAGGGAATGTAGCATATTTACATTAGTATTATTTATGCCCAAAAATTACATGTTACAGGCAAAGTGAAATCCAATTGTATATGATGCCTCATATATTTTGCTATTTTACAAAAAATCATCAGGCATTCTTTTTAAAGAAAAATGCTGTTGTAAAACTAAAATAATTTTGGATGATATATTACCCCACCCTCTTCATCACAGTCCCCAAAGATCAGCCTGATCTGGGTGAATTCTTTCTCTTAAAGTTAGGGCCGAAAGATATACAAATTCTTTTGTTCCTCAGCATGATCAATATTGACACTAAGGGAGTTCACTGATGGCTGATTACTAAGCTAGAGAAATACTTTTAGATGTCTTGTGTTATGATCCTTATGATTGTAAAATGTTGTCTGGTTTAAAATATGTATTTATATATATGCTGAAAAGGAATATGTCCAATGTCATTAAAAACATTTACATATTTTTGGATCAATAAAAGACTCTTATCTTATAGAATGCCTGAATTACACACTTTGCCTATGACATATGCGTCCATTATTTCGTTTATTTCATAAAAATATGTACCAACACTTCACCAGACCTGTTTACTCTTATGATTTTGGCGTACAATGTACGATTTTGAGGTGCATACATTATATATACTGCATGTTTATTTTTCACTATTAAGATAATGTATTGAAAGATTTTGTGATATTGTACGATTTTAAGAGTTTGAGAGCAAACAAGTCTGCTTCACTAAATACACAATAACAACATCATCATAAATAACTAACTGGTCGCTTGCTTGCACACATCTCCACAATTTTAAAAAGACGGGCAGTTGGCCCAAAGAACTGCCTGGAAGTGTTGAGGGTTTCAATAGTTGTGATCACTTGATGGGTTTCTGTAGCCACCTTTTTGTCAAAGTCACATTTCTAAACAACAAAATAAAGAGAAACTAAAGGAGTTACATTCTCAGTTCTCTGACACCACACTTTAAAGCAACTAATATAGCTTATATTTTAAAAAACAAAACATATTCAATGTTTGAGATGTATTGTAAGAGATAGCAGAAATTTTAAATTTTACAATAACACTGATCTTTCATAAAAGAGAAAGAGTTTTAGAAATGCCCTGTAATAAGTTAAGATAGGCATGGTCTCTTGTTAGACTTGAAAGCAAAGTTTACCGCATTTTTAATCAGCAAATACCTTGAATGGGTTAAAACAGTGATTGAGGAGCCATTGTATATATTATAACTGCTAAGAAAATACTTTTGGAGACGCAGGCGGGGGCGGATTACTTATGTTATTATAGATTACTTTAATAAGAGCCACGTCTATTCTTTCAAAGAGCCACATAGGGCTCCGAAACTCCAGGTTGCCGATCACTGGATGAAAAGAAACTTGAAAAATGAACACAGTTCAGAGGAAAAATTTATGAGGACATGCCTTCAATTCTATTCAGCAGTGAAAAGAGAAGAAAACTTACATCCATTTGGTTGAGTAGTTTTTCCAAGATATCCAGGATAATATTCCAGGTGACATGCTCCAGGTCCTTGCCGTACTTGTGTACAAGCCGCTGTAGACTCAGCACGATCTCGTAGGCCACTATATTGTTTTCATGGCACAAAGCCTGCATTGAGATGGAATATTCAAAGATCGTGAAGACAGGAATATAGAAAATTTGTTTCAATTATAATTTAAAGTTAACTTATTACCCTTTTACCTTTAACAATATATGAGTGCAATGTAATCAATGTTATAGATCCTGACCTGTGAAAAGGACGGCAAGATTGAAGCATGAGTGTACTTGAGTGTGGGCACACGCCTGGAGCCCCACAGGGCCATGCCAGTAAAGAAAATTGCACCTCTTAGAAGCAACACATCAACAGGTTGTTTCCTTGATGGAGTTAAATACGTTCTACACCATTACTGGGTCATAAAATGTTCACCTTACAGAAAATACATTTCCCAAATTACTGGGGGTAATCAAAAGATTTATGAACTGACCACATAAAAAGGAGATCATCAGTCACTGAAAGTTTAAGTATACCAACTTTTTATATGGGAAGTTCAGGAACTTTGTTGCGACATATACATGTGAACAAGACAGCCGTCATAAATTAATAATTTTTTAAAAATGTATCACATTAATTAAATTATGCCTGATTATGTTTAGCATAAAAACTTTACTAAATTATAAGATGAAATAAACATGTCAACCATCCACTGTTATGATTCTCTTACTTGTTCTGTAGTATTGAGCACATGGTAAATATTGCACTGTGTCCTAAGTAAGTTCCAAGGAGTTTTCTCATTAGCTGAAACAACATAAACACTAGATTTGACGATTTACTGCACTTTTAACTTCTAAGAAATAAAATATTTTTTAAATAAACTTGTTTTGATGGGTAAAAATGAATGCATAAATGATTCAGAGCACAAATTATGAGGATGAACTTTTTCTTAATGAAGGCTATTTCATCTTTAAACAACAACCCATGGTGGCTTAAATATATGACAACAAAATATTTGTTAGCAAAATAGACAATAATTATAAAAATATGATAAAACTTAAGCAACAGAGATATGAGAAAACTCACTTCCCAGGATTTCTCACTGTATGGGGCTTTGTCTACAGTATGACAGAGAGCAGCAACAAAGTAATACAGAGATGTAGAGGGGAGGTAACTGTAGCATATGACAGCATCCAGCACTTGAAGACATTTCTGGAGAGTTTAACCAAGACTCATTTAGTCATTTAACCAACACTCATGTAGTCATTTAATTTTTTGTGACAAGTTGTTGTGCACACTGAGATAATAGTCAATTAAAATATGAATACTGCACCCTTAGCATAAAATGGAAAATGCAACGTACTATTTGAAAAACAAAATGTTAAAATTCTGTTTTCTCATTTTCCTCACCAACACTCCAAGTCTCATGATTAACAAAGATTTCAGACAAGATAATCTTAAAAGGAATAATATAGTCAAACGTGTCATACTTTCCCCTATTTTGAGAAGCATCAATGCAATAAAGTGTACATCACTCCTTGTTGTTGAAAGAGTTATAAATGAAGAATTTCTAATCAGGAGTTGTTTCTTAATTATCTAGAATAGTCGAACATTAAGCTGACTAAATTTACAAATTAAAGATTTGAACTAGAAAAAAAAAAATGTGATTCACCCTCCATAATGGTACTTACAGTTATTTCTTCATCTAAAAGAGTTTTGTTTGGAATCATGCAAGTCTGCCTGCAAATAATATTTAAAACATCAATTTTTTTTAAAAAACTATCAACAAAGGAGCTACATCACATTTCATTTGATATATTAACTAGCAACACCAAGAATACAGCAGTTAAATATTAAAATTATAAACTTAAGAAAGAAGTTTGCCATTAAAATCAGGTATTTAAAAATTTAGCAAATGTCCAGCAATAAAATACATAATGAGAACAACAGATGTAACTTTACAGTTATAACTCCTGAGCATCGAGAACTAATGGGTATGAAAGTAACAATATTGATACATTCTCATTTATTGCTTGGGTTCTGGTACAAAGATAACAAGATTACAATAGAAAGGTAGCACACATATGATTGAAATAGCTTAGATATGTACAACAATGGAAAATAAACGAGGTGGCTAAATGAACAGATGACACACTATAATAACACACACATTTTACTCTACTCACTGTACAAGTCCTGACAATCCCACACTATAATAACACACACATTTTTGTTCCCCACTCACTGTACAAGTCCTGACAATCCCACACTATAATATCCCACACATTTTTGTTCCCCACTCACTGTACAAGTCCTGACATGACATCCTCATCCAGGTAGGCAGCATTGTATTTGATAACATTTAGAATGATAGGTAGGAATGACACAACAAGTCCTGCACTCAGTACATCCGGCATCAAGTGCAGCAAGAAGCCACCTGAAAGTTTTAACATCTTTAAACTGTTACAAACCTATAAACCGCTAGGGATGGAAATAGTTTTGCTTAACTAAAAGAAAAATTGTTTCAATATTAGATTAAATTAACTTGAGGATTTAATACTTGTTCTTCCCATAGTTTATCCTGAATTACCTCCACTTAGACTTAGGTATTAAACATTAAATGTATTTCTAAAATAATTCAGCCAATCAATAGTTTGCATTATCCTCACCAATTTTGTCTTCAAAATACAACAAGTTTTTGCCACATTCACTCAGGGTTTTGAACAGCTCCAGCCTGGAACATACAACAAATCTACAGAATTATGGCACTAGGAGCAAAAAATATATAGAACTATGAAACTAAGAGAATTATTTAATGTGCTTAAAATTATTTTTTCTAGGTTGCTTAACATTTTTTCTATAAATTGCAGCATAATATGTTTGGCCCTATGATACACCTTTAAACTCCAGCAAATTATTTTTGGTTTGGTTAGATAGTATATCCCAGAGTTATCTGAAGTTTTACTCAGTGCATTCTTTCTACCCCACAGATGCCGACAAGAACCACTGAAATAGTTATCAATCTTAAGGAGAAGCTCATTTTCTCAATATCTCTTCTTACCAGTGACATATCTGATGGATCTCTACTTACCTATGGTGGATATCTGATTGATCTCTACTTACCTGTAACAGATATCTAATAGATCTCTACTTACATATGATGGATACATGATCAATCTCTACATACCTGAGACGGATATCTGATTTTTCTGTTAAGCCTTCAATGACTCTGAAGAAATGTCCTCTGACAATAGTCATGTAGGACAACTAAGATTTTAAAGAAAGTTATTAGAAAATATAATGTAGAGTAAATGAACATGTGCATTCAATATTTGGAAAAGATTTGTAAACATGACATTTTTATATATAGAACCCAATTATGCCTATAGCGTGGGAAATGGAGGACATGTTTTGTTTATTGTAACAGTGTAGAGGCAGAATGAATTTCAGTTTCAGTTTCATCGCCGAAAGTTGCCATATAATTTTTTGCCTAATTTCCGTTGAGGATGCAACAGAAAAGTTAACTATCGGTTGATTTTTTTTATTTTGGGCGAAAGTGATTTAGGCTTTTGGTTGTCTATCAGAAGTCAGGCGGCAATCTGACATTCATTATTGCTTGATGTCTTGCTGTCATGGTACATGGTATGATATGACTAAACTTTTGCAAACACTACTCACAGCTGAATGATGACCTATGCGTCCAATATTTCCATAATAAAATTATTATTATGCTTAGGCAAAGGTAATAAATGAAGGACTGAGTTCAAGCTTTGTCAAGGAAATATTGAAACAAGGTAGTGTGGAAGCTTGAAATATAAAGACAGGATAATTAAAGAAAAACCATTCAGCTAAGAGACTTCCTCAGCAAACAGGACAAATGAACAAAAAAATTGTTTTGAGTTGCCATGCTAAGTTATTGCGGGAAGTTGGGTTTCCCAAAACCAAGATAATAGGAAGTAAAAGAATTCATTTATCAATACTTTAAAAATAAGGCACAGGTAAATCGTTAAGGGGAAGAAAAAAACTAAGAGAATAGTAATGTTACTATTATTTTATTTTTTGCCATTTTAGTTAATCTGAGTTTGATTTTAACAAGGATTACAAATTATTATCCATAATTTTTTGGATCATTAGTCATTACATTAGTCATTAGATTAGTCATTACATTAGTCATTACAGCTAATTAATTTTCCATGAAAAACAACATAAAAGTTACAATGAATTGAAAAATATGTTGATTATAGCTGATCTGTTTCAAATATAGTCCAATTTTTCACACTGATGATAAGATGCAAAATGTAACAGATGAATAGCAAACCTAATGCAATGTCTTTAAAAAAGTACAGTTCTATGGCCATAGATGCCATGTATCGGTAACAATGAATAATTAATTTAGTATTGTAATTAGTGACATGATTATTAAAAAAAGTATTCTCATATCATCAGATGAATCACTCACCTGTCCTTCCAACAAACAAAGAAGAAAATGAAGTGCCAACTGACGGTTTTCTGGCAGAACGTGAGTATTAAGTAGGTCACTGATTTGACCCCATAGAGCTTCAACAGCATTCTAGAAGGAAAGTAATTGTTCTTTAAGAAAGTTTAAAAGCAGGAAATAGTGATAGTCAAGCTAAGTATTAATTTCAGTCAAAATGTGAGACATATGCACACAAATTAATGAATTTCTTGTGTAACCTATTATACTGTTGCCAGACTCGATGATCAAGTTAAACAGTTTAAAATACACACCAAACTGGTAACTGCTGACTTAATATTACTAATCATTGCTTATTTTCATTGAATAAAAAAGCAACAGTTTTTAGGGAATTCTATTTTAGTAAAGTCTTTTTAAACTTGCTATAGATAATGTCTGTGTTGAACATAACTTAAACTTTGTCTTCAAATACAATGTAATAAAGCAAAGGAAATATGAAGATTAAACAAATTATCAAAAATTATCTGAGAAAAAAAAAAATCAAACGTTCTAAGGATATATTTATTTTTTGCCATCCTTTATGGCGATTTATGAAAGTAAAAAAATTATTTTTTAAGTTATTGTTTTTTCAAATTTTTTTAAAGTCACTCATAAAAAGTGGACATATTCTAAAGTTCATAATGACCATTTAAAGGAAAGGTCTTAGGTATCTAAACTTCAGTTACATTTTAAAGTTAAAAGTTATAATGTAGACTTTGCATTTATGAACATAAGCTATAATTCTTTGAAATTATTCTTACAATAATAAAATTGTTTTTTTTTATACTGATTAGTCAGTTCATGTTTAATAAGAATTTTCTTATAATTACATCTTCAAGCTGCTTGTGTTTCACTACTTCACATAGTTCACGAATGGTGCGGATTCTGTTATTCGCTGGGCTTTCTGGTCCAATTTCCTGAAAATAAGAAATCACTGAAAGCTTTTGCATCCACCCTAATGCATGTTATAATTATTACAAGCCAACCTAAAATAAACAAAGCCAACCTAAAAAAAAATTATAAAATTACTTTATAAACAGAACAGTATAACTCATGGACTGCCAAATCCCATTTATCTTGTTCAAAATTTAGGTAACATGCAGGATAGATGCTGTGCTAGTACATTAGCAGACTCCACAGCAACATGTTTATTTTCCACCTGGATATCCTGATAAGGGCAGAACTTTTTTAGAAGTAATCCACACTGTTTGGTTTCCGCCCCGGTCGGCTCTTGCTGGGGGAAACCAGCACCACTTTGCTCGAGTGGTGTACACGTGATCTGCCTCTTTGTGGCGTAACAGACTAGTATAGGGCGTGCTCCCTGAAGCTAAAGATCACACTGTCCCTATCGAAAGACCCAATGAGCTAGGGGAGGGGGTGACGCAAAGCCTCCTTTCACTGGGAGGAAGAGATTTTGCTCAAACCCCATACTCTTTTATTTTCTTTTATTTATTTATCTATCTATTTTGCAAAACGCATGACTTCTAACGCAACGGAAGGAAGCGCTAACATGATTACGTGTTGCCGGTTATGGGTATGAGGTAGTGGGCCCTAAACCCTTGCCAATGATTAAAAAGACGTGGCCCTGAGAAAGCCGCCCCTAGGCGACCGTTTCGTCCCAACATGTCCAGTCCGAACAGCTCCCAGAGCGGTGGGTCGAGGCAATGCAACGCCTAACCCGGAGAGGAAGTTAAAGCCGCTATGTCCGGTCCGAACAGCTTCCGGGAAAATGCGGGCTGAGGCAAGGCAACGCCTCCCCGGAGGGAAACATTTCTTAGGGAACCCCTTAACTTGGCTCAGGACTCCCGGGGTGGTGGGAGTTAGTAGGCCAGCATACTTCTCCCGGAGAGGAGGAAAAGCCGTCTTACAAAAAGGGAAAACGTACAGCTCCCGGGCGGTGGAGGTGGCAACGCAACGCCATCTCCGGGGAGGAAGTAAAGCCGTCCCACACGGGGAAAACGGACGACCCCCGGGCGGTGGAGGTGGTAACGCAAAGCCATCTCCGGGGAGGAAGAAAAGCTGTTTCCAACCAATTTTATTCATGACCGAGTTGCATGGCCGGAGTCCTCAGGGACTACTTGGCCATGTTTCACGGCCGGGGTCCTAAGAGAGTCATCTCGTACCCTTAGAATATTGATCTTTATAAGAAGTAATCCACAAAAGAACAAAAGCTCTTTAGAAAAAAAGTGTTGACAATCTCTCAACTACAAGTTATTAGCAATAATGTAGAGAAAACAGTGATGATGTTCACTGTCCCGTTTTGTTAGGCCTTTTTTACATGAAGACATGAAAGAAAATATTTTTATATTATTTACATTTTAAACACCAAAAATATATTTAAAAAAATAATATCTATATATATGTATTGCAATTTTTTGAAATATGTCAAAATGTTAATATCATGTTTTAGTAATGCGATCAATGTTACCTTAAGAATTTCATGCGTAAAAACCACTTCCCTTGCTGTGGCTTTGGGAACAGTATGAGGTGCAGAAGTTTTTCCAAATCCAAAGAATTTCTGCATCTTTTCTTTGACTTTACTAAAATTTTCCTCATTTTTGGCTGGCTGTTTCCCAGATCCCGACATAGTCTTCAACAGTCTAGTTTAATTTTAATAAAAAATGTATTCATTTAAAATTCAGAAAATATGCATTTAAGTTACTAAAAATGAGCACTTCATATTTGATTCATATATATCTTATTATTGATAACCTAATGCTAATCCAAAAATTTAAAATTAATTCCTCAAGAATTGAATAACTTTTCCCCAAAACCACTGCCTCTTGTCTCTTTTCCAGCATTTTCAAGTTTAATGTCAGAAGTTAAGTTGCTTACTTTGTCATTTAAACTTAAAATTACTAACTATAAATAGTAAATACTATTTATTTATCCAATTATTTATTTATGAATTTATTTATTCAGCAACGAACAATATTAATTTGATTAATAGAGACTGTAACTATACTATACCCAAACTAAAGCCATATATAAATTATAAAGTAATATTGCCTATGATTCGTCATTGTTATGATTAAATTTCAACATTGGCATGCATAGGCAGTTACCAGTTCTCATATTGGCTAAAAGTAAAACAATATATTATATATAAATGTAATTATATATATTAAATAAGGCCTACGACTACACATATTTTGCATGAAATAGCAGAAGAGGGCATCCAGGGCAGTTGCCTCCTTCAGATCCCCCCATCCCCCTCCCTTCGCAATGCCCAACTTTTAGGCCTACTTCGAACTACTAAGGCTAATTACTAATAGGCCGGCACTACATACACCATGGCAGTGTACCAAGCAAAACTATTGACTTTGGCCTGCTTACACCACGGTGGTGTACCTAGCTAAATCATTGTCTGTGGCCTCCGTACACGGCAGCGGTTTAATGTAGTAAAACCATGGTCTTTGCGAGTCTGAACTTTTTCTCCTAACCGGTACTTGTAGATTTAATGTTATACTCTTGTTAAAACTGAAAACTATTTATTTAAAAATTGTTTAGTACCTTGGGAGGAAGATATTGAGTAGTTCCACGCTTATGTGGCAAAGTCCTTGTCGAGCATTTATTATTTATTGGAAGGGAGGGGGCTGGGGTTGTAATGTTAAACCATGATTTATTTTTAAAGTTAACAACTTTATTTCCCCCATATATTGAAATGCAAATATATTTATTAATTGTAGTAAGTTTTATCCTATGATTGTGCAGCTTAATATTAATAGGCATAAAAAGGGTAGCTAATTTCAAATTATTCCCCCCCCCCCTTGCCCCACTGGTGATGGGGTTTTTTTTTGGTGTGGGGGAGGCATTTTAATTATAACATTGTATGTGATCCCTCGGGGCATGGTGTAAACATGAATGGGAAGCCAGTGTATCTCTTTTGTTAGCACCAAGATATAATTACGCCACAAATACATTACGGGAAGAGAATCACATAAATTGATCATGAAGTCGTGAAGTTAAAGTTGTCCAAGGCATTGTCATTGTGATATCAAACGATTGACAACACAAAACAACAGTATGATGATCAATACGAAACACTGCAGTGGTTTTTGAAAGTCTTTTAACAATAATTAAATATCATTGGATTAGTTTTACATTGGCAATAGTAAAAATGCCGGCGGACATCAGCACCCCCCCCCCCCCTCTCCGGGTTGGGGGGTGCAAAAGGTAAGTTTGTTGTGCGGACGTCCTTTGTGGATAACCCCTATCCAGAGCCGTGGTTGGTGTAGGCCCCCCTTTTTGGTTAAGCCTCTGCCCATAACTCACCCTTTTTTGAAAGTCTTTTAACAATAATTAAATATCCTTTGATTAGTTTTACATTGGCAAAAGTAAAAATGCCCGCGGGCATCAGCCCCCCCCCCCCCCCTCTCCGGGTTGGGGGATGCAAAAGGTAAGTTTGTTGTGCGGACGTCCTTTGTGGATAACCCCTATCCAGAGCCGTGATTTGTGTAGGCCCCCCTTTTTGGTTAAGCCTCTGCCCATAACTCACCCCCACATATTGTGTGTACATTTTGCCAATGCATAGTGAAAGCAAGATGGTTGAAATACGACCATGCACATTAATATTCATATGATATTATTGATATACTGGTATTTTATTTGGGTGTTCGTAAAGGTAAAATGTAAATATTCAACTACAACAAGAATGTTGAAATACAATAAAATATCACTTAGCATTCAAAATGTTTCTCTTATACATGTTACATACACTATACATGCGCTTTCAGAAACTTTTTTTAACTTATTACTAATATTACCGGTATTTTCAAAGTCAAAGGCCAGCACAACTTGTTGAGACACTTAATAATCTGAATACAACATATTTAAATTTTTTAAATTGCTACAAAATATTAAAAAAATTCTCATGAAACTACTGTTGCAAATGAACATGATAATTTAAATGTAAAATATTTTTAATTAAAATGGGAAGAAAAAAAAAAGCTCGATCCCCTACTGGGAATTGATCTCAAAATATAATATCACCAAGCGTCCACTCTATCACTTGACCACACAAGATCTTCTACAACAGGCATATCTTAAAACAGGGCCAATGGTACATTTTGCTGCGGTGTACCCAGGCCAAAGCCCACTATTTGGCTAGGTACACCGCCGCGGTTTACCCAGGCCAAAGCTGATGGTTTCGCTACGTACACCGCCGCGGTGTAAACTTCCACTTTGTTATTAATATTAGAGTATTAGGCCAACTGTATTAACTGTATAAGAATATGTATAGTATACATAATTCACTCTACTATGTTAATTGTTATGCAAGTTACCTACATGTAGCACTTGCCAGTGTCACAGTCGTCAGTGTAAAGAAAGACTGACTGACTGAAAGAGTGTAAGTGTAGCCCTACCACTGACCACGGCTAATCAAGAATGACGAAACTGATTATAATGTCACATTAATTGTCATATAAAATGTATGATTATGATATCGCGGACCTGTCGAATGGTCATTTAATTTGTATCGATGGCCATCGGCTGATCATCAAGACGATCATGTCATGTCTATCATTATTATTATCAAGTATTCTGAATTATCTGATTATTATTTATTTTCACGAGTACCCTCACGACTCACGGAGAAACATTAATTCTAACAACATAATATTTATATGGGATTACCAAAATCATGTTAATACGTATAGTATAGTATAGGCTTATTACCAATATTAATAAGAAATAAAAAAAAAAAAAAAAAAAAAAAAAAAAAAAAAAAAAAAAAAAAAAAAAAAAAAAAAAAAAAAAAAAAAAAAAAAAAAAAAAAAA